>JAOXOE010000256.1:42498912-42528892 GCA_028565055.1 Phoeniculus purpureus
CTGCTGGAGGGAGTCCAGCATAGAGCAACAAAGAGGATGAAGGAAGTGGAACACCTCTCTTATGAGGAGAGGCTGAGAGAGCTGCCTTCTCTTTAGCTTGGAGGAGACCGAGGTGTGATCTCATTAATGTCTATAAATATTTGAAGGGTGGGTGTCAGGAGGATGGAGCCAGTCTCTTCTCAATGTCATCTAGTGATAGGACAAGGGGCAATGGGTGTAACCTGGAACATAGGAGGTTCCACATAAATATAAGAAGGAACTTCTTCACAGTGAGAGTGACGGAGCACTGGAACCAGGGAGGTTGTGGAGTATCTGTCTCTGGAGACGTTTAAAACCTGCCTGAATATGTTCCTGTGCAACTTGGTCTAGGTGGTCCTGTTGTGGCGGGCAGATTGGACTACATGATCTTTCGAGGTCCCTTCCAATCCCTAATGTTCTGTGATTCTGTGAGGGGATATTCCATCTTATTCTTTGATTTTAATTCAGTTCTCACTACATTAAGGAGATTATAATACCGCAATTCTGTTCCCACCATAATTTAGGAATTGTGTGGAATTCTGCTACCATGAGTATCAATAGTGCCAATATATTCTTGTTGTAGAGATGTGAACAGAGTTTATAAGTGTGTGCAAATGCATGTACTGGTCTGCAGTAAAGCACCACAGAGTTGAAGATCATTTCAGTTGAAGTTAGTTCAGAGCTCAGTGGTTACATGTGATTTCACACTATAATAATACACTATGCTACTACTCTGTTCCTCATAGAAAGTGACACACATGGCCACATAATAAAATACTTTATGGCATGTCATTCAATCATGATTCCACTTTGGTGTAGGAGGAGGAAGCCAGAAAGCACTCCTCTCTAGGTGGTGTTGGGGTTGCGTTGCCTTCCCAGCCTGGGCATTTCAGTTAAAAAACCTGACAGCCTGTCATCTGCAGATGACAAAGCCTCTAAAACTGTTGAACTGGCACCCAGTGAGTTGGTTTTTGATCTGGTTGTTCAGACATTAAAGCCTATTTAAGCAGAAAAGAAAACAGTCTGTTCATTTTCAGTTAGTATAAAACTCTCTTGCAATGGGGCTTTGTGTCTTTATCTGTTCCTTCAGCTGCTTTTCATTAATGCTTTGAAGACACTGTGTATTTTGGATTTAAGGGCAAGAATAGTTGTTTCTAACTCAAATCTGTACTAAACATCATGACTGTGAACAGTAACCCTGCTTTCCCCAGCAGACCCGACAAAATAACTTTCATTAATAAGTTTCTTGATATACGTATGGATTTTCTCGTTTAGCAAGGAATGCAATCCCCATCTATTTATGGCTGTTTGGAGAATCGCAACTTAGTGTAGACTAAACGTACAGAAAAATAAAGAGCTGTTTCACAGCTTTGTACTCAGCAGCCATTAAACTTCAAGGGTTGTGGAAAAGCCCAGCAGCACAAGGCCTATAATTTGTAGGGAACTTTTGTTGTCCTTTGGGATGAAGGAGAAAGCTTTAAAGGAAATAGAAGGAGCATCAAACATTACAAAATTATAACAGTGCAAGAAAGGCAGGTGAAGGTGGTAGTGGTGGGAGGCAGAGACGCGCTGCCTGCTCTGCTCATTGCTGTTTTCTGTTTAATATAAAGAAAAAAAAAGGTGTCATATTAATAATACAGAAAGGGACAAATCATCAGATAAAGAAGCAGAGCCTGGAGCTTCTCAGAGTCAGGAGCAGTGGAAACCCCAGAGGAGCAGGCAGCTAGGAGGCACTAGGGCAAATCCAGCCCCAGGCATCTGGTACAATCCTGTGCAATAGTAGCTTGGGTAGGGGCAGCCTGTCCTTGGCATTCAGGAGCCCCCAGCAAGAAGGATGTGGACCTGTTAGGTGTCCAGAAGAGGCCATTAAAGTTATCAGCGGGCTCGAGCATCTCTCTTATGGAGACATGCTGGGAGAGTCTGGGTTGCTCAGCCTGAGAGGAGATGAGCAAATCTAATGCATGTAGGTATAATCCTGAGGTAGAATGAGGATGCTGTGATAACCCATATGCTGAGACTCGAAAGCACTGCTCGAATTGCCAGTTTGCATACAGCCTTTGTAATGGAGGTAACAAGACCAAATTATTAAAGAAAAAAAGATGTTTTAGAATAGAAATAAATTAGGATTGTCTATAGGTATTTAGAAGTCCAGTGTTAGTGCTTCATATCTTTTCCTGTCTCTCTCTGTAGCTTTTGGTTTTTTTTAATAGACCTGATATTCACTAAAAGAAGCAGTGGAGCAGCATGTCAGCAAGCACCGTTCTGATATTATTTTTATCTTGTAGTCTAATTCTGCTGCTCTTCAGAGTTTGATTTTAACAAGTGAATAAAGTGTACAAAACACAACTTGTGATTTCTTTAGCTTCTTGTACCTGGGGGAGAGCTACTCAAGTGTCTCTTTTCTCCCACCAGAGGAAGATGGACTTTTTCTTTTCCATTTCCACTGCACAATTGTGCTGTGAAGATTCTGATTTGGTTGGCATCTTCCTCTCAAGAAGAGTAAGAACATGCCTCTCCATGTTCTTCTTCAAACATGAAACTAGTGCTTGAGTGTGTTTGTCTCACTTTTAGGTTAGTTTTATATCTAGGAGGCTGTGTTTGGCCACTCTCTTTAATGATAAATGATAATCAAGTGGATTAGCGCTTACCTTGCGTTTAAATTCTATTGTGTTTGAGTACACTGAACATTGTTGCTGCTGAGCTCACAGAAATGTGTTAAAATCTCTGCTTCAACGTTTTTATTTCCTTACTGCTGTGAAACCAGGTTAGCCAATCAGTGCGTGTCCTCAACTGGCCTACTTCTGCAAATTTAATTTTAAAACATTGACAAAACCCTACCCTTTTAGCCTTTCGGTCCACACATTCTTTTTGTTTTGTTTCCCACCCCCCACTACAAATTCAGTGTGTCCAGCCTTGGTAAATCACAGGCACTTCCCCGGAGTGACTCCTGCAAAACGGGGTTTTGTTATTAGTTTCAAGTTCTTTCTCTTGTGTTGGTCTGCTGTCAGACTTCTATTCTTAAATCCCTCTCTTCCGAAATAACTTCTAGGGTATAAGAGCCAATGTAAAATGTTCAAAAAGAAACATCGTGTTGATTATTCCGAGTTCAGTGAGCGTACATATGCTCAATACAGGAAAGAGGATCAGATGCATTACGTATATTATTCTAAATTCCCATTTTATCCACCAAATCTTTGCCATGACACTATTGTTTCATAGGGACAAGAGAAGGGGGAAACAACCCAAAAGAAGCAGACAATTCCTGCTCTCAAATACCCAATGCAAGAAATATTTGTTTGTATCTTCAAACTACAAATTATTTCCAACATTTCTGCTAAACAAGATGAGTGTACTTGCTCCAGAAGCAGCAGCTCAATAAAGTTCAGTGCACAGTACTCCACATGAAATTATTAGAACACTAAAGCCTACTTTTTACAGGAAATAAAGTTTACTTATAGTCTAACTATCCACAAATACTACCTAAAAAGCTGTGGCAGATTTAGGGTTTTTTTGAGAGAATGGACTGCAATAGAAAAGCAATGCTTGTAATTTTCAGATATTTTCTTCTTTTTAATGTGTTATATTTCTCCTCCTGCTGCAAGTAAACAGTACTTACTGCTGTAAGTGTTTCTCAGAGAAATGAGCACAGCCAGAGGGATGTGAAAAACAGTTATGAAACCTCAAACCACTTCTAAAATACAATTTTGTTCAGTATGTTGTTTAGGCAGAGTAGACATTGGAGTAGCATAAAAGGTTTATTAGCTTTTGGAATGACTTACATAATTCACTCCTTGCTCATCAGTTCAAAAGAAAATATCTAACCAATGAATAAACAAAAACAGCTGTCCAAAGCTCATAAGGACAAACGTGTTACCCCAAATTTGTTAATTTCCAATATACACTTAGAAAGAAGTAATTAACATTGGTAAATAACTGTAACTCGTTCAGTTATTCAGGAAGTACAGCTGCTAAGGAATAAATAGCTTTTCAATAGCACATCATTGTTTTTCTCAGCTGGGGTCATGCTTGTTAATGATAAACACAGCTCAGAGCATCCAAACTTGCCAAAATAATTACAGATTCTTTTAGAACTGTTTTACAGCAATCAGTCCTCTTCCAATCTTACCTACAGAACAAAACCAATTTTGAAAGTAAATGGAATTTTCTTTAATCTTTTTATCTGTATTGTGATGCCTTACATAGGACACTGATGTTTTTCGAAGTACTGTATTGCATTGAATGTTGAAATACTAATTTTATTATTTTAATTTTCACCCTATAGTAATTTATCAATAAAGAATTAACTTCTCTCATGTAGATGTGAGTGAAATGGAAGGGTACTGGTGTCCAGTAGTATAGTCATTAAGATTGGAAGAGACCTCCACGATTATTAGTCTAACCATGAACTGAAAACTAACATGCCTGCTAAACCGTGTGACGTAGTGCCAGATATATGAGGTTTTTTTAAAATTCTGGCAATAAATATTCGTCTACATGAATATATGTGGGGAAGAGTTTTTGGCTCGTGAAAATAATACATTCAAAACCCCACAGTGATATCTGCACCTCTCCAGAGTTCCCTCAGGACTACCCCTGAGTATGAGAGTAGGAGGGTATGGATTGACCATAAGTTCTACAGAATTAGATATTTTCATTTCAAGGAATCCTTTCCTACCACAGAGGGTCTCTGCACATGAGTCAAACCATTCCCAAGGGTCTTTAAACAGGCCAACAAGTGCTTCATAAAGGATTAGTTAAGGACACAAAAGTAATCAATTAGAAACCTAATCAAACAGGTTGATCTTAAGCAAATATTTCATACAGCTTTGGCACTGAGTTAGCAAGCAGTCCGTGTGTTGAGAGGAGGGAGGGCAAGTGTGATGTGTGAATACTCCCCTTCCTAAAACTCAGTTAGACTTTGGAGCAGAAGAATTAAAAAAAACAAACAAACAAACAAACCACTGTGGTGGTGGAAGCTACTTCAGGCCTGAGACATCATAGCTAGCATAAGGAATGCTGCTAGCTGGCGGAGAAGAACCAGGTGCCATGGAGACGAGATAACCTAGAAGGCCACAAGAGACAGGAGTGGGGCACCTGGTGCAGAGCAGGGGAAGCTCTGCCTGCCTGCCTGCCAGCGGGACCTGAGAAAGAACCAACTGGGAAACTAGCTAGGAGGTGTGACTGAGCAAGATAGCACTACTTGTTGTTAGAACTTGCGGGATCACGTGGAAGGAGAGATTGGACAACATGGGAACTAATAAACAGCTTCTGCTGTGATCACATCGGTCTGTGTGGAGTCGGTCTTGCACAGGAAACTCTAAGAAACCACTCGAGACCTCCCTCAATGTCAACGAGACTTAAAGCAAACAAAAAATCCCCACAAACCCCTCACAGACCCCACTGCCAAAAGCCAGAAAGTACTATTCCACCTTTTGGAGCTATACAAAGCAGAGAGAAGCTCAGTAAGAGCCTTGGCTGCACAGTGGTAGCTCGTAAATTGTACAACAAGTGCGACAAAGAAAGGATGTTAAAGAAGACTCCTGTTCAAATAAACTGTGAGCATATGCTCCACTCTTTCATGGAATGAGTAGCAAACATAAGCCCTGTTTGGGGGGTTGATTAGCCTTGGCATAGTGCACATGGCGCTGCAGTGTGCTCCTTGTGTTCTTTGGAGATTAATTTTGAAAATAAGAGAAGCAAAACTAATCAAACACTTGTTCCTTCACAGCTTTTATTTCTTAGCTTTTGTATGTAGCCAATGCCAAGTGGATGTCAGCGTAATATCAGTCTGGGCCATATCATGTGGAATTTTGATTTAATAAATGTTCTCTTCATTAGCTCAAAGGTATAATAAGCAATAAAAATCCCTAGACTTTTCCTCTTAAGGGGTAGAGCACATGACTTATTTGTATTCATGTAAGCTTTTGGGAAACTGGAAGACCCTGAAATAAACTGAGAAAGGGTATCACCTTTTTACATAATGGAAGATACACTGAATAGAGCTGCAGTCATTATTGTGTTAGTTGATGCCAGTAACAATTTCTGCTAGTGGTATGCCAGACGGTCCAGCTGAAATGCAGAGAACATCATGGGATATGCAATACACAGAAAATTACATGGCTCTGATAGCCATTTTCAAACTATGCTATGAGGAAATGAGATACAGGAGGGGAAAAAGGCTTGGTCTGAGCAGGTGACAGAAAAAATGCTTAAATCTGCTTTGCCTAGCAGCTCTGAGGGTTCTGTGAATCTCACAGGAAAATCTGTGCACTCCCAGAATGCTGTGTAGATGAAAGAGGTTCCAAATTGTCCTCTGTTTAAATCTAACTCTTCATTGTGTCTCTGCCACTGTTGAGAAATCAAATGAAGCTGAAAGTTCAACAGAGAGGGAAGATGTTAGTATTTGAAAGGGAGGCTATACTATTTGAAACAGTGGAATGAAAACTTTTCTATTGTTGTCTTCTTGACCTTGGAATAGTTATGTCTCTCAGTTCTTAATTTGGAAAATAGCAAAGTAAACACAAGAAAAAAGATTAAGATGACAAAACCTCTTACAACAGCCCTCGAGTGTTATAAAACTCTGCAAACTGGCATCTTGTCGTCCAGTCTGGATATCCTGACACAAAACAGGTTGAAAAAAGTAGGAGACCCCACATCTTCAGATAAAACAGGTTTGCTTTTTTGCCTCAAACCTGTCTTGTTTGATTTGCCACATGTAAAAGAAACAATAATAATAATAATAATAATAATCTACTCCTACTATCAATGTATTAGAGTTCAAAAATATTTTCATAGAAAACCCAGTGTCTAGTCCAAATAAAGGGTTAATGCTAGTCTAAATACTGGCCATGGATGTAATAGAAATTTAACAAACTGATTTCTTTGTGTTAATTTTCAAGGTATACTGTGGGTACTGAGTTTGTAGCAATAGGAATCTTGAGGAAATTTCTCAAGCACATCTATAGCTTCTTGCTGAAGTTATATTGGCCCTAAGCCCTTTTTCAGCAATTACACTAATGCAATTAATGTGTTATCTGTACCTCTTCAAAATAAGCCAAATTTCAAATATTTAATAACAGTAACTTATGCTCAGCTGAAGCATTACCAATAACTTCATGCAGCAACAAAACTTTTCAAGTTCAAAGCTTTCATCTGCAGACTGCATGCTATTAACCTGTGCTTCTCAGCTATCAGAAATTTTAGCATGTGACTGGTAACAGCACAAATCCGTTTCACTATCATCCAAACTGTTTCTAGAAGCAGAATGATTTTAATTTATTTTTATATAAATTTGAATGACAGTCCCTCTACTAAGAATATTAGGCATTATATTTCAGGTACAGTGTGCCAAGACTGTATCAAGAACAGAAGACCTTTATAATCTTTAAAGTTTTAGTAAACCAAAACACAGAAGCAATTGTCTTGCTTCTGCAGCAGTAAAATTCTTTCTTTTCTGTAAAAACACATGATCAGGCACTAATCTCTCAGAGCAGTTGTGTGGATTTAAAAAGTAAAAATAGAGACAGAAATGATGAGGTCACAAAATTATTTAAAGAGGTGCCAAGATTGCTTTTTAAACCCTGAAGTTTTTTGTGCATGTAAAAATGCAGTGGCTTTTGAATTGCTTAGCAAAATACCCAAGTCATTGGGAAATATTTAATACACCTAAATGACTCTGAAATGTATTAACAACATGCAAACACATACGTATGTGTATAGTACGAGCACAGACATTTTCACACACTCCCATCATTTTAGTCTCATACTATACAAAGCCTGCTTAAGGCACTTCGTGTTAACACAGTGGGAAAACAGTTAGGTTCATTTAATGCAACAATCTTTTGGGTAAGGGTAACTTCACTGGGTAAGGAAGAAATAAGAGAATTAAAGAAATAAACGTAGGGGGAAGTGGAGTGAATAGAAAGTGAGAACTGAGGAATCACAAGAAAAGATTTATTAACGGATTAAAGAAAACGAAGATGTCCTGAAGTTGCTCTGGACATTTTCTGTTTTATTCAGTAGAAGTTTATAACAGAAAAGTAGCCTCTCCGCTGCACTTGTAGCAGCCATTCATGCAGTATCTGTCAATAAAATCACATTGAAAACTAGGGTGTTCCAAAGAACTCTCGATGACCTATAGAGGAAGGTCATGTTTCACAAAGCATGATAGCTGAAGCAATTTCAGTAACATTTTCAGAAATGACTATGTGTGACTATGGTTATTTCAAGGAGACCAAGGTATTTCAGCACCCACTAAGATACTGGGAGAACTGTATGTCATTTTTACTTACTTTAGACAGAAAAAGGTTTTACTTCATACACTCACAGAACACTAGCCTAGGTTTTGGATTAGGAGTCATGTTGCAGGAACTGGGTGATAATGTTTTTCAGGCATAGGACTGGTAACTTATAGAGTTGGAGAATCAGAATGACAGAATGCTTTGGGGTGGAAGGAATATTTAGAGGTCATCTAATCCAACCTCCCCTACAGTGAGCAAGGACATCTTCAACTAGATCTGGTTACTCAGAGCCTCGTCCAGCCTGACCTTGAATGTTTCCAAGGATGGGACATCTACCACCTCTCTGTGCAATCTGTTCCAGTGTTTCACCCGTCTCACTGTAAATATTTACTTCCTTATATCCAGTCTAAATCTCCCCTCTTTTAGTTTAAAACCATCACCCCTTGTCCTGTCACAGGAGGCTTTACTAAAGAGGCTGTCCCCATGGTTTTTTTGGGTTCCTGTTAAGTACTGAAAGACAAATCAGCTAAGCAACTAGTATTCCCAAATACCCAGCAGGAGAAAGAGAGTTGGGAACAGAGCCTTACTAACACACAGAAATAAGAGTATCATCTTTAAATTCAATTCCGCGAACAAAAAGGGGTTGGGGAGTTGTGATTGATTTGTCTGGTGAGCTATTTTTTTCTCTTTTTCACCAACCAGAGAGTGAGGCTGAGTCAGTTTCTGTGTAGAAGTAGTAAGTTAAACTCTAAATAAAGCATCCAAATCAGAGAGCTGGGATTCAGGCAACAAATCAGTTTTGAAGCAGTTCCTTTTTCTCACAGCAGATAGTGAAAAATGTCTTCATATTTTTGTTGCCACGCTTCACACCTGAGCCAATAATTCTTAGAAGCCAGCTATAGTATTTGTTATGCAGCTATTGTGAAAGAATAATAGTAATTATGCAAGCTAGCTAGAACCCATCCAATGTGCAGAACCAGGGGAGTTGGGAAACTTCTGTTTTGTTTGGCAGTCGCACCACAACACTGCAGTGTGAAGGTGAGAGGCAGTTTCTCGTACATATGTTCAGCTGTAGACATTCAGTGTAGTGAGACCTGTGATAATATTAATTTATTTATACCATGCAATGGAAAAGTCATGAACATGGCAGTGGTGGGGTTATAACAGTTTAACACAGCAACGTTTCTTTTACTTGTGAAATGAAGGGGTGCACCTCTGTGCAATCAGCTGAGTAGCCGTTGTCAATAATGGTAGTTTTATTAAACAATAATTGAATATGTTGAAAAGTGTGAAATCTTGCTTTACTTCATTTCCTGTGATGGGCCAAAATACCTTTACTCACTATAAAAGGAATATTCTTTATTGCAGTGTGGCACAATGTAAATGACAGGAATCCCTTAAAACACTTATTCGCCTGCTCACGCAGGAAAATTCAGTTGAAAACTTACAAAAATGGAGGTTAAGATAGTAATGATTTAGACCTTCAGCCTATCGTTTCTTTCCAGGCATCGAGTGGGCAGGTACTGTGATACAAACACTGCAACCTTACACGTGAAAAGAAGGTTAATATTCAGATTAGTCACGAAACCCAAAAGGGAATGAGCTAGTTATGCATTTAGAATGGGCTGTGGGGTGCACACTGCAGACTCTGGCCTCTGAAAAACTCCTCTATGTGATTACAGGTGAAAGAAAAACATTTTCCCCTTGACCTTGGTGCTGTAGAAACACCGTGACTCCTCAGTTCTGGCCTCATTCAGCGACAGTGATTCTGTCATTGCCCCTCTGTTACCTCACAGCGGTGAAATAGTGTGGTTTGCTTTTAGGGTCGGCAGCTGATTTAGGGAAACTCATGTGAAAAGAGCTGTCTCAACTTGCAAATCAGTTTGTCATCCAGTAGCAGGCCAGTAACTATTATTAGCTGTTAGAGCAGGCAAAACATAAATGTCATTTCTTCTGAAAGGTGAAGCTAAACTTTTCTGTTTCTCTAGAGAAGATTTGTGTCGTGGACTGGAAAAATGCTATATGTGGAAGCTACCACCGCACCATTTGTCATAACAAGTGATGTTTTGGGGCCACACTGTAACCCAGCTGATGACTAGCTCACAACCTTGACCAAAATATTTTCACTTGGAACTGAAGTTATGTATGCACTTGGGGCCCTAACTCAGCAATTTGTCATCTGTAGAAGAACTATGAGTGGCTTAGGGAAGACAGAAAGATACCAAATCAAGTAGAAACACGGGCAGTATTGGGGAACCTAACCCTGAACATGCCTCTAGCCTTTCAGTTCTGCTTATTGATAGGGTCAGTCTCCTACTGTTCCTGCAACCTCATGAAATCAAATGGGGACAGTATTTTGTCTAGCACTTTTGTCCTTCCTAACATAAAGAGATGTCATTTTCCTGGACTGGTGTGAACTATCAGATCTAGTCATTCCTTCAGTGCTGAAAATCCCAACTTTTTGCACCAATTTAGTCTTGTAAAGACATCTTTGATGCTTTTAACAGGAGAGATATTGTAAATATGAACACTTTGAAGATTGTTGTTCTGAATCACACCTAGAGACACTGCATGCATGATGTAGGACTGCTTCAAATGCAATATGTAGCTTTGATATCCTGTGTTACTGGGGAAAGGTGAAGGAGACAAAGCCAGCAGCCTGGGAAAACAGTTTGCTGCAGGTTAAAAAACATCACACAGAAGTTGGTGAAAGGAATAAAAAAAAATGTGAGCCCATATCTGAGGTAAAGTGGAAAAAGCTGGCAACACAGACTAGAGAGACGATTGATTTATTTCTGCCTGCACCACGTGCTGCCGATGTGCAATAACTGCAGGGAGATTGCTTCGCGATACATTTTTCTAAGGTGCCTTTTTTCAACCGTAAATAAATAGCACTAAATTTTCTGAAAGCTGGCTGATCACAGATAAACTCCATCTCTGGTCTTAGGAGAGCCACCTTGTATTAGGCATCCTGAGGTCCAGTAGGAGGATGAGAGGACCATGGCTGTAAATACAAGTCTGGAGGCAGATGACTGCACTTCTTCACCTGAAAGACACTCACACTTGCACACTTCAGACCTCAGCAAAATCCCTTCAGGGATCTTGAGGGTGACAAACCTGTAGTAAGTGAAAATCACATGAATTACTAAGGCAAATAATGTAATTTAAGATCTATTCCATTTGTAAGAGAGTGCATCAACCGTTAAAACTTGGCACAAGACTTCCAGATCTCAAAATAGGTGACCATAGTCCTTCTGCATATTACAGATGATACTTGTTGAGTTTTGAATGCGAAGTTGTATTTTTCAGTGCTTGCATCTCAAAGCATATTTTCACCTTTCTTAAGCTCATTTCATGGTTATTTTGATGTGAATACAGCTGTAAAAAGCCTTTGAATCTTGAGACAATGGTATTTTTCTAACCAAATATGTTATTTCACCAGTGCAAGGTGAGGGAGGAAAATTCAAAAACCTGTCCACAACTTGAAGTCGAGCTGTTGCCTAGCAACTCTGCCCAGGTTGATGAGGTTTGATCAGACACCGGCCGCTAGGCAGCTGGCTGCTGTTGGGTGCAAGAGAATTCTCCCCACACTCCTGCAACATGTTTGAAAAAAGTCCCTGACTCCAGAAGTGCTTTTCACAAGTCCAATGGAGCATTTTTATTTTTTCTTAAGTTATACATTGTCGTTGCCTCAACTGAGAGGTTTGGCTTTCCTTGCCTTTCTCCCAGTGACACATCCCTATAGAGTCATCTGGCTTCCACTACAGTGCTGTGCCATGGTTGTTACTGGCTGCGTCATCAAACTCCTTCCAAAAGTACAGCTGAGGTGAAATGAATAAACATTTTAGACTGTACTTGAGCAAGCTCAACATTCAGGCAGTACTGCTCCTAACATGGCCCAAATCCATGCCTCAAAAACCATCACACTGCAGCAGCTGTCCACCCACAGTTCCACATCTTAGTATATTCTCCTTCAGACTCTTCAACAGACTTTCTCTGTAAGTGCTGCTCATGAAATCCTACCCCCTTTTAGAAATCACAGCAAGCTATAGATGATGTTCTTGCCTTGCAACACCTTACTAGTAGATTCTCTGCCCAGGAATATACCACTTGTCTATAAAAGTTTGTCATTGGATTTCAGGATTTATCTGAGAAGGCATGGGCAAGAAGGACTCTTTGCTGGCACATTTAGCATTTCAACAAGATGTGCAAATTTAACTGGATTTTTTTTTTTTTTCTGAGAGTGGGAATGAAGAGGAGGATTTAGAAAAGTCTTGAGATTCACCCTCCAGCTTTTTTTTCCAAGCTGCTGCAGACATAGATGTGAAAAGTTTAGATTAAGCTTTTGTCTGAGGTAAAAAACACCAACAAAACAAACCCAAATCAGGAATCTTCCTGCAAGCAAAATCAAAGTAAATTTACAGCACATACCTGGATTTTTACTTTGTGTACATGAAACCCCAAGTTTCAGCTTGAAGCTTTCCTGAGTTTACCTAAAACCTTAGATGCTTCCATTTGAATGTTTTGGCAAATCTAGGCTGTAACTCAGCTCCCTATAGAAAGTTTCTCTTTAGAAAGCATGATGCCTAAGCAGTACTTTATGTAGCAGAGATGTGATGAACCTGTCGCATCTAATGGAGGTGCTTTAATAGCTTTTTTCACAGATGTAAGGCCATATAGGCAGGAGTAGTGCAGCTTTCAGGAGGACTGGCTGTGAACTGACAGATAAGGCTATCATATGGAGGTAAAAAATATAGATATATGCCCATATAGTAATTACTGCTTTACTATAAAAATACTGTTTATTGATGTATGACTTAGAAATTGTATCAATTTAAAATGAGGGGGGAAAAAAACCCTACTTATTTTATATCTTACAATGTTTTAAGTAAAATGTGTAATTTTACAAGGAATTTGCAGTAGACAAATTCTCTTCTAACATCAAGTAGTGAAATGTTACAGACACAGGTCCTCAACAGTGTTTAGTCAGAAACCAACAGGGCTGATCACAGGATATTTGAGGTTGAAAGGCACATCTAGAGGTCATCTGTTCCAGTCCTCTTCCTGCTTGAGGCAAAGACACCTAGGTCCAGTTGCCCAAGACCGCTCCAGATGGCCTTTTAATGTCTCCAAACATAGAAAATCCACAACTTCTCCAGGCAACCTGTGCAGGTGTCATATTGCTGTTACTGGGCACCACTGCAAGAAGCCTGACTCTGTTTCCATTGCACCCTCCTCTCAGGTATTTGTACACTTTGATAAGATCAAAGCAAGCCTTCTCTCCTCCAGTTCTCTCAGCCTTTTCTCATATTTGAGATGCTCTGGTGCCTTCATCATCCTCAAGGCCATTTGTCACACTTGATCCAGACTATCCATATCATTCTTGCACTAGGGACTGGACTCAGTGCTCCAGGTGTGGTCACATCAGTGCTGAACAGAGAGAAAGGATCACCTCCTTTGACCTGCAGACAATATTCCTCCTAATGCAGCCCAGAATATAAGTAGCCACCTTTGCCACATGAGCACGTTGCTGGTTCTTGTCCTGTTGGATAGGACCAATACTGCAGGTATTTAAACATTAGTAAGCTGAATGTTCCAGTGGCTTGCCTGTGAATTGAATGCATTAAGAGTACTTCTGAGTTAGTTTTGTAACTCCTTTTCTTACCGTGTTATATTTAAAACAGTTACACAGAGCATCCTACAACAGTACAGTTCATACTCCTACTGGAGATAAAATTACTATAGATGTACCTATTTCTGGATTTGTGAGTCAGCTTCAACGGAAATAATTCTCAGACTTTCCCCTCAATGCAGGTATTTAACAACATTTAACAAACAGGTATCAGAACGCCATTGAAATCAATTTAGGTATCTTTTTTATTGCAACAATGCAGTCAAAGCCACACTGCCAGTTTATGACAGTCAAATTATCCGCATTTTGAAGGAAACCCACGTTTCACAATATAACAGATAGGTACCAAAGAATAATCAGAAGCTCAAGAGTCTTTTCATCACTAAGCTGAAGAATTGTTATAACTCTTCTAGCATCAATACAACTTCTCCTCATATAGGCTGATGCTTTATGTTGCCATTAGCTGTGCTACAGATTTAATTACACACTAAATATATTTGTAGTAAAGCATTTTCTCTCTGCTGGTCTGCAGTTGTCACTCACCACACAGTAAGCAGAAACACTGCTCACAGTGGAAATGAAAGCCTTTTTATGTTTCCTTTGTCCCTCATCTCAATAGGTTTAGTCTCTCTCTCCCGTGGAGGTCTTTTTCTTCTCAGTTCACATTTGTTCTGTATTTACTTCTTTCCATTTCTATCTTGTTGGACTTGATTCCCTAGTGTTTCCGGTTCAGTAACTGTGGGTTCAGTTTTACCCACTATTACTTTTTTGTCCATCTCTCAATTTAATTTTATTCCTTTTTTCTACTTTTCCACTTACAAGTTGTCAGACTCTGATTAGCAACAAATGGGATGGCTCAAACATAAGGAGCAGAGGGAGAGGAGCAGAGGTGTGGGAGCAGTCTGCAATTTCCAAGGTGGCCGAGCTGCTCTGTAGTGAGGACAGAGCAGTATATGGATGGGCAGGAGGATGAACGAGCATGGCTCACTGCTGTTTTGTCTAAGTCTGCCAAGAAAATATGCAGTTTTCTGCATACCATACCAAAAAAATTGTTGCCATCTTCCCTCACATCATGGGGAATGAAAAAAAACCTGCCTCTTGCAGCAGGGGATAAAAGGGGTTCTCAGAGACAAACAAAACTGATTACCCCTGACGTGGTGATCCCCATTCCATAGAGACAGCCACAGTGAGAAACTGACTAAGAAGATGGAAAGATACACTGAGGATCTGTGAAGCTGGGGAGCTAATAGGGGAGCTGGACGGTGCCAGACATCACTGTGGTCCAGACTGGTGATCTAACCTTTTATCTATTTTCTCTCTTTTCCCTTTTACCTTTTCTCTTCTCCACTCTTTGAGCAGGGCATCTATTTATTTTGGTAAACTCAACCGTTATGTTCACCTATGACGCTAAGTGTCCTTCATTCAACCCAAGCAAATTCATGAACCCGAATCACTCCTATACCTTTCTCTGATTGATCAGGATGTGACAGGTTTTACTTGGGAGCTCGTATTCTGATTCCAGTGGTATGTGGTTAATTTATCTTCTTTTCTTGTTCAGTCTCAACTACTTGAGAGTCAGCTAAAGTGGGTTAGATTTGAAATTGCAAAGGAATACGTTATTCATATCAATGAACTAGAATAAGGGAAGAAAATGAGTACTATGAGGTGAGCTATAGGAAAGAAATAGTTTTGGTGGAAAGAATGGGTAGCAAGAGGGGAGATATTCTTGGACTGGGAATAGGAAATAGAAAAACAACAAAAAATAAAAAGAGCATGTAAGAGAAAAGGAACAAAGAAAAATAAGGTAGCAAGGAAAAAAACCTCAAGTTAGAGCAAGAAAAGAAATACTAAGCTAAGCAAAGCTTCATGGGGCACATTTGAGAAACCCTAAAGAGCTGAAGCAAAATTACAAATAAAAATTAATGCAAGATGCATGGAAAGATGTTAACCTACAAAAAATTATACAATCAGTTTTTGCTTTCATGGCAATGATGATGCAAAACTTGAATTATTGGTATATTTTTGTTGATTTGGGTGCTGATGACACCAGATACCTCTTCCATTATTGCTGAAGGTATTGATTGAGCTCAGGATGCAGTGCTCCATGGCTAGTCATACTGGGTTCTGCAACAGCATCTGTCAGGTGAGCTTACTGCAGTATTTGGCAAGGAGAATATCCTCTTTTTCTCTAGAACGTGATCCTCTTTTTCTCTATATCTTTGTTACCTCAAGTGGAGATTATTGCAGTGCTTTCTATGTACAATGTGCCTTCAAACCACTTTAAATTGTAGATGGAGTAGAACATCCCAATCCACTTCTTAGTAGCTTTTCTTGTAGACAGTAGTTTGCTTTGACCTTTTAAAGAGTTTTTGTAATGCTTCGAGATTCATCTAGGTGAGAAAGAGACTGTCTCTTTTTCTGTCTCCTGCACAGTTGAAGTCACTTGAGGTACTTCAGCTAAAAGCCCCTTAATGGTAATAAATGAACAGGAGGAGGCTGATGGCAAAGTGTTCTCAGTGAGAAGTCCTTGACTTTGAACCAAGGTTTATTTTTTTTCTGGGATCTCAAAAAACATACACCTAATCACATCAGGAAATATTACATATCCAAGGAAATAAAGAGGGACAGTTAGGCAGTAAGGGTGAAGTTGTATGACACTAGCAGTCAGAAGGGGAAGACAAGAGCAAAGGTGCAGGGGTGAAAGACTGATCTGGTACTAGAACTTGAAAGGTCTGTAAAATTGTGGGTCCTGTTCCAGACTGGTAATGATAGAATACCTGGAACAATTTTATATGTGATGAACCTAACATTGCCACACGATTTTTCGATTTTGGGTCAGTTTTGTACAAGTTTTATAGAAACTTTATGTAAATCAAACCAAATATTGTCCTGGAAATGGTACTTATTTAATCAGAACATGCTGGGCCATCTATAAATAAAATAAATAGCATAATGTATTTATTGTTTCTTCTAGGCTAGGTTTCTAAACTTTACAGTTTCTTTTTGTCAAGCACTAGAAATGATTTCAGAGCGTGGTGGTGAAACATTGGCTATTGCCCAGTTACTCAATTTTTTCCCAATGCCTGGGAGGTGGAAGCACTGACTGAAGGTTTTCATTGTTCAGTTAGACCTTTGCACACGAGAAGAGCGGGATTCTGCATGCATGATGATAACATGTCAAGCAGTAGCTGTCACTGGAAGGAAGAAGTAAAGGCAGCCCAAGCTTAGGTGATCACCCTTACGACAGAGGAATGCACAGAGAAGGATCAGACATCTTGTTGATGTCCCTGTGGAATGAAGGCAGAGAAATGTTCTTGACAGTGGCAACCATGGGATTTCTCTCTTTGTCAGTGAAAGGAAAGCATGACTGACAGTCTCAGCCTGGAATACAGCAGCAAGAATAGAAATAGCACTGCAGGGTAAAGTACAGTCCAGAGTGGAAAGGTAATTTTTAGGTCTTTAATTTAAAACAAAATATTACTAATAAATTCCCTTTAAAATGAAAATAATAATTAAAAAGGCACCCAAGTTAAAGATGTGTATGTGGTAGCTTAGAAGAAATGCATTTAAAATAAAAATAATAATTAAAAAGGCACCCAAGTTAAAGATGTGTATGGTAGCTTAGAAGAAATGCATTTAAAATAAAAATAATAATTAAAAAGGCACCCATGTTAAAGATGTGTATGTGGTAGCTTAGAGGAAACGCAGATGAGGTACCACATGCTCATTCAATTTTCAGGAAACTGGAGTGCAAAGTAAATATTTTCAATTTTGACTTACTCAGAGTAAACTTTTATGTTTTTCAAACTTGCTGGAGAAGTCAAGGTGAAATATCCTTTATTGCTTACTTGACCATTTCTTCACAATTGCTTAGCTCTGCAGGGAGGTTGGACTAGATGACCTGTAAAGGTCCCTTCTTACCTAATGCGTACCATGATTCTATGATTCCACATCCTCAACTCAGAAAGCTCTTCTAATTGTACTGAATTACAGACTACAGGTTGAATCTCTTCTATGGCTGCTGGGGCCATAGAAACATCTGAGAGTTAATGCAATCAAGAGCTGTAATGTATTAACATTCCTTCATTTTAGTTAAGCTTATGAGCTTCCATTAGCAATGGAGTATGTTAACAACTGAACAACCTCTCTCACCATCAGGTTCTGCTTTGGGTTGTATCGGTGTTGTCTGCCATGGCATTTGCCAGATCCTTTAATTCTTTTCAGTTAGATTACGTGCCATGTTAGCTATTTTGAGAATACTGACTTCTCAGAAAAGCCCGAAAGAGGAGGAATAATATAGCTGAACTGTCCTGCATGGACAGCACCACCATATCTTGAAAAGCCTCTATTATGAATATTACGCAAACATAGTTTTTTCTCTTTCAGTGAAAGTGTATTCCCAAGAGGAAAGAAGTTTGAAAAGGTACTACTTTATCGAAAAGCTAAAAATGAAAATTGTAAGGAAATGATTTAGTTTAGAGTGCATTTTTGGTCTCAGTTCGGACAGAGTCTTCACAGCTTTATATTATGTGCTTTCTTCTGTGATATTGTAATATTGGTCTTAATATTTTTTCTCTCTTGCATAACTCTCTGTTTCATTCAGTGTGTGGATATGTGCACCTAATGATCATAAAGCTCGGTTCTACACTGTTTGATTTTTGTTATGATTTTGTAGCTCAAAATGAGGTCTTTCTCTGTACTTAGTGTCCTTTGAGCCCCGCTCCAGCTTTATGTGTTTCCTTGTAGACTTTCCTATAATACTCACCAGTGCAAGATTTTCATAACATCTAATTAATTTCCACACCTTTATAACATTAAGGCAGTGTGTTACCTATGTTTATTAGGATAAATGACAAACTGGTTTTAAAAATACAGAGATTTTTAGACACTATAATTATCATTAGAAACAATTATATTGTCTGACAGTCAATAACAAACTAAGGGCAAAACAAGTGAAAAAGGATTTAACCAATGCCACATGAATCTGACTTTTCCTCAGTGCTTATTTGTTTTCTGTAAGAACTGGGTTGCAGTATTTACTATATTACAATCACTGTAACATACTGTTCCTTGCTGCTGCAGGAAGCTGCATCGTGAATGTAATATTTACACAGTACTCAGGCTTTGGAAGAGGTTCACATCGTTTGGTCCATCAGGCTGTTAAATTCCTCTACACCTTGTTACTGGCAATTCCTGCAGCAAGTAAATACTAGTCCTGGTGCTGAAATCAGAGTGCACGTGCTATCATGATAGGATGGAGGAAATGAGGAACTTCAAGCTTATCATTTAGATACAAAAATACTGTGGTAAGCTTTTTTGCTGTTAAAAAGAGGATGGAAAATATGTCCATCACAAAGCATAAGTATAGAAAGGCACAGCACAAAAAGAAACGTTATTTTCAGATTGTGGACTGATTTGGAACTAACTTCCAGTTGGAATCAAGTTATGTCAACAGCGAGCTTCTCAAGCTTCTAATAAAGTACATTCAGTTATTATTGTTTCCAAGAAAAATACAGTAGACATTTCTGTCTTACCAAGGAAAAAAGCATGACTCAAAATCACTATTCAAAATCCTAAATCACTCTTCATGGCTATCACCTTATCCAGTCAGATCCTCTGAATCTCTGAATAATGTGGACTACTAATGTAGAAGATGGACGGAAAGCTGGTTTGTGGTCGTGGTGGATTTCTTCACTGTAGGCAGAGAACTGCTGCCCACAGATAAGATGTTCCTTCACAGTACTCTTTCCCTTTGGATTAATTGAATTACCTGAACAAGTGTTGAAGCCCAGCATGAAATACACCACTGTGTGATATTAGGCTCCAGGAAACCCTATTGGGTTCAAAGGTGAAAGTCTTGAATGTTTGTCACTGCAGAGCATTACAATGGAAACAGAAAAAGCATAAAGACATAAGAAACAGCAATAGGATGAGGGGAAAACTCCTTTGTAAACATCCTTATTCACTTTATTGAGTGCACATTCAAGTATCCTTGCCTTGCCCTGATGAAAGACCATCACCTCATGTGTCAGTGGTATGGAGGGTAGTCTCAGCAGCAGGAAGAATATTCCAAAGCAGTGACAAAGTGCTTCAGACAAGTGGGTAAAAATATTGTTACAACAGATATGTTAGCAGATCAATAAATTTCCCAACACTGCCCTGGACAATCACCCAGCCCTAAAGTTCAAGAATGCAATTGAAATGCTGAATAGCTTCTGTGCCTTCAGAAATTCAATGGCTGCTCAACATTCTGAATGCTTTCTCTAAGAGTTTCATTCAACCTTTCAGTTACAAAAGAAAATAAGGAGAACATGGGAAACCATGTTGGCTTTTGAAAGAAGGCACAGCAAAGCTATCCAAAGGCCAATACATTTAACCTTACATCAGTATGATGTTCTGTGAAAACAGAAGATTTAGTTTGTGAGATTTATTAGTCTGGTTTTTTTTTTTCATTGTACTGTTTATTCTTGTGTTTCTGGGCTACTGCAAATAAAGCGATGATAAGAAGCCAAGGTTTCTACAGTGCTCTTGTATTCAGTGAGGTTCTGTGACTTTTAGCACAGTAAGTCCTGAAGTTGTGCTCCGTTCTTTTCATTATTTCCTGTGTAAAAGGTGGGAAACGAGTTTCATTTTAAGATTGTTTGGCAAAGTACAAAAATCTGGTTTTTATAGACAAACGGGTGAAAAGATGATTCCCCAGCAAAAAGCCATTTTTTCTCTGAAGATTACATTTAAAAGCCCAGGGGATAAGAACACAGTGCTTTTGTAGTCCTTTGCAAGGCATAGCAGATGTGTTTCCCTGACTGACTCCATATTCTGTTTAATGCATCAGTCTCCCTTCACTACTTTATCTGAATTCCAAGAACCTTTCCTCCACAGAAGAGGGAGTGATTTTACTTATACTGTCTTTTTCTTTCCTAACATCCCACCTCCTGCATTAAACTGTGCTGAAGAATGCAGGCAACAGAGACAAAAAAAAAAGACTATTGCAGCTGCTATGGCAGCAAGTACAGGTTTCAGTCAAAGAGGATAAGTGGATTTAATAATTTCAAAAGTGTTTTGTGAGTGCTCTTGTCTCTAGTATACCAGTGATGGAATGAGCATTAACTATTGATGGAGTGACCATTATCTTAGGATTATGTAGTAACTACCTATTATTGTAAAAAATCATTAAGCTTAGCAAACAGTATTGTGTAGAAAGATGGGAGGCACAAATACAGGCTGGGAAGTGACTGGCTGGAGAGTAGCCCTGAGGAGAGGGACTTGGGAGTGCTTGTGGGCGAGAAGCTCAACATGAGCCGGCAGTGTGCACCTGACATTTAGTTACAAGGTCATAACTTTGTAACTGTATTTAGCATTTAGCATTTAGTGACAAGGTCATAAATTTTACATGAATGTTGCCTCGTTTTTTTCATCGAGTTCTGTAGTGCTGCAGTGATGTAAGTTAGAAGCACTTTTCACTGCTTTTGAAGTACTCTGGTGTGTAGTAAGCTCTAAAATATTGTCATTTTGAACGGTTTTGCTCAGAATGGTCAAAAATATTTAAAAGCTGAAAAATTTTAAAGCTTGATACAGATTTGTGTTCAGTTCTGTGCCCCTCGCTATAAGAAGAACATTGAGGTGCCAAAGTGCATCTGGGATAAGGGCAGTGAGACTCGTGAAGGGTCTGGAGCACAAGCCATATAAGGAGTGGCTAAGGGAACTGGGGTTGTTTCGTGTAGAGAAAAGAAGGCTGAGGGAAGACCTCACTGCCCTTTACAATTACCTGTAAGGGAATTGGTGTGAGGAGGGAGACAGCCTCTTCTCCCTGGTTGCAAGCAATTGGACTAGAAGAAATGTCTACAAGTTTCACCAGTGGAGGTTTAAGCTGGATGTTAGGAAGAATTTCTGCTTTGGCATTGGAACAGGTTGCCCAAGGCAGTGGTGGAGTCACCATCCCTGGAGATATTTAATTGATGCTTGAATCTTGTTCTTAGGGACATGGTTTACTGATGCCCTGACAGTGATGGATTAAAAGTTATACGTGGTGATCTTAAAGGTGTCTTAAAACCAAAGAGATTCTGTGGGTTTTATTCCTAAAGCAACTGCATAATGTGTAATAGGAAGTTTTTTATGGGTTAGAAACAGGATGTCTTCGTTCATTTTAAAGTGAGAGAATAACAAATGTTAACCTTCAGTTCCTCATTTTAGATAGTAAGCAACAGACATCCGCCTCCTCTGTGTCATTTTAGACTTAAAACTGTACATTTGTTCTCATGAAACCAAGTGCTTTCACAAATCGAATATCGAGCCAAAATTGGGACAGAGTTTTAACTTGAGAATGTAGTCAAGTCTGAAAATCCAAATGAGAGCAATGAATATTAGTCATTCCTGTTGGGAAATAGCACTGACCTTGTCACCTGCAGAGCAACATAAAAAGGCTGTGTCAGGTTAGGTACACTAAAGTTGGCAATGTCTGTTCTTCTGAGTTTCCTGCTATTTCTCTGCATCTTTCTTTCTGACTCATTTCGAACTCAGCAAACAGACTTTGCAGCTGACTTTGTCATCACGTTGTGCTTTAAGCTGAGCACATGCTCAGCACAGTGTTTTGCTGAATGTGGAGCTCAGCTTTTGGGGAGATAACTTTGCTCCAGTCAGTACAGGATGTGGTCAAATTTTGTTTTGCTCACAGGTTTCTCACGAGACATGGAGAAAATTGATTTTGTGCTAGTGGCTATAGTGGTTAATCACTGTAATTAACAGTCAGTCGTGGTTACCTGAAGTTACAATGGTTTCCCTACATGAACGTTTGAGATTGCAGGTGACTGACAGAACATTTCAAATCATACTTTGCTAGAAAAAGGTCTAATAGTAATAGTTAAAGAAATAAATATTACTGTTACAGGGCACAGGACTTCTGATAGAGCAGCTTGTTTGCTATCTGAAGTGTACTACAACAATAGACTGGGGTCAGCTTGTGAGAGTAAAATACATTTGTACTCCTCAAGTCACTAGGAGTAAAAGGAACTGCCACTTCAGCTGCCAGAATGAGTGGCTGACATGTTTTCACTGTGTTCAGCAGGTGTGCTGTTCCTTGGTTGACATTCAAAATACAGTGATGACATCCTGCTAAGTCTGTTTTGAATCTTGAGGCTAGCTTGGTCTTAGCAATAAGACAGAGTGGGGAGAAAGTTGTGATATTCTGGTACTAAAAATAAGTCCTTTCTTACTGTACTGCATCGTCCCGTGAATTCCCCTCCCAGGAAGTCCCATGAATTTCTTGACTAAATGCTTGTGGTTTATGTTGACACTTAGAGCATCACTGTTTGATGTCTGAGCAGACAGCTCTCTGCGATGTCAGGAGCAATTCACATCTCTTGAAGCTATTTAACAAATCTCTGCAAAGTTCACCTACAGTCAAGTCACTGTTTTTAGTTTTTGTTTCCAAACAAAACTTAAGGATTGTATTTTTTTTAAGGAAGCTTGTCTTCCAAAGAAGTCACTAACCCCCAAGGTATCTCCCTGCAAATACAGGCATTTACCATTTCCTTCCATGTCTTTCACAGGATGTTAAAGTAAGCAAAGGGGATATTGTGTTGTCACTGCTCTGGGGTGTCTAAAGATTGAGAAAGCCAGTTGATGTATGGAAAACAACATGAAATATGTTTCTAAGCAAACAGGATGGAATGCCTGGTTTAGCCTAATAGTAATTTTCTCTTTCCTTCATAGTTTTTGAGCAAGCCTCCCAATGGTTCACAGTTTTTTTCTGCACTCCCACAAGAAGAGCATCTTTGTGACAAGCTAACTGTCATTTCAGAAGAATCCAAAACTCAGAGTGAAGAGACTGGGGCTGAGGCCAGCGAGACAACAGACCACCTTCAGGACTCAGAAAAAGATTCTGATTCAATAGGAGCAGCTTCAGAAAGAGCCTGAATGCACTCTCCTTCATACTGCACTTGGACCAAATGAAAAGCAGATGCACTGTTAAGTTTATCTTCTTATTGCTGCATTCTTAAGGCACTAAAAATTCATACACAAAGATGTGTGCACAGACTTTTGACTTATAAAGTACAAGGATACTTAACTGTAAATGAGCAGTGAAATTATATGTAATTATTGCCACTGTTCCTAGGGGCCTAATGTTGTGGCAATACCTAGGACTGTATTGTCACAACAATTTAAAAAGCAAAGATACATATATAATACTAGTCAATTTAACTTTGATGAGCTATTTATTGCAAAAACTAATCAAAATACCGTATTGTATAAGACTTTTTTTTGTAAAGAAAGATCTAAGCTGACTTATTTCTTTAATAAGAAATTTCTTAAGGCTATCCCTAGTGGCATAATCATTCTATTGAATATTTTTTTACCTGATGGAAAATTGCAACGTTATTAAGATGATATAAAAGTGGTATGAATACACCCAGCACAAATATTCCATGTGTTTTGCATTGCAAGGTGTTACACTTAATTGCTAAGGATAATGGGAACATACCAGTGTGCTGCCAGAGAGCCCTCTATGTCCACGTATTTCTCCATCCCTGAGCCTGCGCCCTGCAGTTTCTGCTGTTAATCAAATTTTGCCTACTTAAGCCAGAGTCCACTTCAATCTGTGGAAAACTTTGCAGCTGAAGTGGTGTTTAAAAGGTATGTTCATTTTATTTATCTCCTGATACATTCTTAATTCAAAGAAAAGTAAATCCAGGTTGACACAAGTCCTGTGCTCCATAATCAAATCTCACCTGTAGCATAGTCCTGTTCATGCATATGAAGGAAATATCCACACCAATACTGGGGCATGAAGTATGACCTTTGCACTGTGTGCTAATTCTGTGGCACACATTTGTGTGTGTGTGTGTATCATTACATCAAAATGAGAGTGAAACATTTAATTGTCAGCAAAAGCAGCTTGTCACAAGTGAGGCTGTATGTACATTCCAACGCTCTATAGTGTTAAATTCCAAAATTCCTGGCTATGGTTCTGAGATCTTAATGAGGAAATACTTCTTGCAAACTACTGCTGCTGCAGAGAGAAAACGTGAGGGTAAGAGGAGTAGATTCTTTGTGCCATCCAGCTATGTGTAATCTGCACACATTTCTTCTGCTCTTTTAGGGTTTTATTGTATTCTGGTTGAATGCGGAAAATGGAAACAATAGGACAGCTTTTTAATTTGGGGGTTTTTAAAAGGAATTTTGATTCATTGGTGCTTTTCTTCACCTCTCACCAAAGCTGTTCTGTGACTGTTGATCCTGATGAAGGTCGATGTCCTATGTCTGGTACATCTCTCCACTGTAACAGTTCGGTTCCCCTTGTGTGCCCTATCACTCTTTCCACAGTAGCAGCTTCTTCTGTAGATTCTTTTTCATTATTTTTGGCTTTCAGAAAGGCAAAAATCATACAACATAGCTCGTATGACCAGTGCATGTGCTAATTGGCTGGCCAGCTGCTGTCAGAAGAGAAGAGGACTGAGATTTCCTAGCCTTTTCTTCACTCACTTAGTAGTGCTGCTTCCTTCTATCTGGCAGGTTATTTCATGGAAATGCAGGGTGTTGCTTTCTAATGTGGCTGAAATCAATCAGCTGGTTCAAAGGTTTTAACAAGGGCACAGATAAGCCAGTCCCATCTGCTGTGGCACTTTGTTACAGGTTCACTGGTAAACTGGTGAATTTGGGGCAAGAATGAAAAATAAACTTCGGTACTTAGCTTGTTTTTAGATTAGGAATAAGGTGTGCAAGAACCTCTTCAAAAGGTTGAGAGGTCAGTTTCTCACATTTAAAAAGAGGAAGCATTTCCCCTCGTGTCTTGGCCAATAGTGATTATTGTAATGTCACATGAGAGGAGAAGGACTTTGTTCTCAGAATACCACTTCCTCTTTCAACACATCCAGACCTGTGGGGAAAGAAAATATTTGTCCCAGCTGCTTTGTTTGTTTAACTGTTCTTTGACATGAAACGTGGTTTCTTTAAAGAAACAGCTAACTGAACTGCTCTTGTGAGCCTGCCTTTAACATATTCATAGAATCATAGAATCACAACGGATTGGAAGGGACCTCAAAAGATCATCTAGTCCAATCTGCCTGCAATCAGCAGGATCACCTAGACTAAGTCACAAGTAAGTAAAGCCATTACTGATCTTCCAAGAAACAGCTTTAGCTATTACTACAATTGAAATCACAATACAAACTTCATATGGTAATGTGACTTTCAGGCCACAGCCAAAACTCTGATGCTTTGATGGCTGTGTCTGAAGGCCACTGATTGACCCATTTATCTCTATTTCACATATCATCCAAAAATACTTCCTTGAAATGCAATCTTTTTTTCTGCTCCTTACTTGAACAGGAGTTGAAGTGAGGCTTCCAATCTTAACAGGGTTTGGTTTATGGCCAACCTTTACTTTTGTGTGGCCATTATCAACTGTAGGATCAAAGAGAGAACAAGGATCAAAGAAGCCCCTCACCCCACTTCAACACCTCAGTTCAGGTTTGGTGGAACAGACAAACTTGTGACTGCCAGCTTACAGTCTGCTGTTGGGGTTGAAAAACTTCTGATTTTTAATCAGTCTGGAAGGAGTCTAGCTGCTGACTCAACAATCTTTGCGGTTGTCAGCAAAGCTGGCTGAGTGGTAGCCCAAAAAGCTCACCGCCCCGGCAGCATCTTAATCAGACTGTGCTTACATTTTGTTTATTTGGCTTTTTCGCAAATTTGGCTTTGTCCAAACCATCAGTCATCCCCATGGCTGTACTGTGCTTGTAAACATGTGATTTACAGCAGGTAAAAATCACTTGTTTCGTTGTTACGCCCACAAGTGTGTTTTGAAGCAGTGGTTATAAAGAACCGTGACCTAAACAGCATACAACTCATTTAAAACTACGCAACATTTTTCCAACAGTAAATTTTACCTTCCCACCTTGGATTCCCGTAGGCTGTAGCACTACTGATCGTGTTTAGTGGGCATGGTGGCACTGGGTGGACAGTTGGGCTTAATGGTCTTGGAGGTCTCTTCCAACATTAATGATCCTATGGTCATCTTCCCACAGCCTGATAAGAGGTCACCATCTGTGTCATTTGTTAAGACATGCCCAAAGCATCTGTCCTGTTTCTCCAAGAACCCTGAACTAGCACATCTTCACTTAAACTTGACGTAAAAGTCCAGAATCTTGAGGAAGGAAAGGAACCCGAAGAGTATCCTGTGACTAACCTTTATTTCTTCAACAGCTCTAAGGTATTCTGGGTACCCACATAATTGTGTTCCTTCTAATGCATAAGACATCAAGCATCACAATTGCAATAACAGTGTGACACTGGTTGCAGCACGACTGATAAACTATTTATGATCCTAAACAACTTGAATTATAAAGAAAGGAGTTTGAGGCTGTGAAGCCCCAAGGACTATTAATGTTGAAATGGCACTTTATGTCATTTCAGGACTTCAGATGCCACCCTTTCCTTTTGCATTTTCAATGCTTTATGTCACACTTCTGTCACAGAAGCTATTTTCTGAAAATCAGCCGTTTCTATACCTTGTACCATCATTATTGACCTCCCCAGACAATAAGTAAATGTCAATTAAGGTTAATAGAAACAACTGCTTCAATGAGTTCAGGCCCAAAGCTGCTGTACCCAGTGCCTGGGTACCAGCCCACCTCCAACACTCAGCTATGGGGTTCTCCATGTAAGTGGTCTGATGAAAAAACCTTCAACCCCATTGCTCAGGATATTCTTGACTAAAAGAGGACTAGAGAGCTGTGTTTTGTTCCGTTTCAGGGCTTTAGTCCTGATTGCTTGATAATGTAAACACCCTGTCCATAACCAGGACATCCACATCTAAACTCCTGAAGGTATCAGCTAATGCTCGCTCACAAAACTACACATCTTAGGCTATTTATGCTTTTGAAGTGAACTGTCTGGAAAGAAAATTATTTGTCTTGGCTGCACCAAACCTCATTCTTTATTTTTGGCAAGGAGATTAACACTAAGCTTGAGCTGAGATCACAAATCTTAAATTTTTGTTATACATACAAGAAAAAAGTAACATAAGTGCTAGTCTAAATACCATAGAAAATACTGCGCACAAAACACTTGAGAGAAGGAAGCACAAAGTCGGGCAATCACACAGGCTTTGATTGGAAAAGACCTTTGATACAATCAAGTCCAACCTCCAGTGCACCACCTCCAGTTCACTAAATCATGTCCCTAAGCACCAGATCAATAAATGCGTTCTAAGGAAAAAGAGAGCTTGGCTATTAATCACAGTATCACTGTATCACAGTACATTAAGGATTAGAAGGTACCTGGAAATATCATCTGATCCAATCCCCCTGCTGCAGCTGGACCACATAGACCAAGTCGCACAGGAACACATGTAGGAGGGTTTTAAACGTCTCCAGAGAAGGAGACTCCACAACCTCCCTGGACAGCCTGTTCCAGTGCTTTGTCACCCTGACCAGGAAGTTCACAGAATCACAGAATCACCAGGGATTGGAAGGGACCTCGAAAGATCATCCAGTCCAATCCCCCTGCCACAGCAGGATCACGTAGACCAAGTCACACAGAAACACATTAAAATTGTTTTCTAGAAGTTCTAAGCACCTGCAACACAGGCTTTAGGATGAAAGTACCTTCTCCACTGTAAGTCATTATAGAATCATAGAATCAGTCAGGGCTGAAAGGGACCACAGGATCATCCAGTTCCAAACCCCCTGCCTTGGGCAAGGACACCCCACCCTAGATCAGGCTGGCCAGAGCCTCATCCAGCCTGGCCTTAAACACCTCCAGTGATGGGGCCTCAGCCACCTTCTCAGGCAACCCATTCCAGGCTCTCACCACTCCCACGGTGAAGAATTTCCTCCTCACATCCACTCTAAATCTACCCAGCACCAGCTTTGCTCCATTCCCCCTAGTCTTGTAGCTATCTGCTATCCTAAAAAGTCCAGCTTTTTTGTAGGCCCCCTTCAGATACTGGAAGGCCCCAAGAAGGTCACCTCAGAGCCTCCTCTTCTCCAGACTGAACACCCCAACTCCCTGTCTGTCCTTAGAACTGCAAGGTCTTGGTCACCTACACACACCACCTAAGCTAATTATATGACTTCACTGATGCAGCAACAGAACCATTGCCATTTTACCTGAATCAGGTACAGGACAAAGTACTTGGAGCTTACAACATCAGTTCTATGTCTAAAGCCTTTCACAAACATCAGGAGCCCTTACACCAGAAAACACCAAGCTGCTAACTTTTAACACTGCTAGTAGTAGTGGCTTTCACAAGCAAGCAAGCTCTACTATTTGTAGTCATTTAGGAAATAGACGTTTAATTTAGGAAGCTGCAGAAACCAGTAAGCACCTATGGTTTAGGCTCAGCCTAAGCAACCTTGATGATGGTGCATGAAGCTGATCATTCATCATATCTCCCTCCTCAACAAGACCTTGATCAATACTGATATGGCAACAATCCCTCCTAAGGGTTCAGGGGCAGCAAAGCAGCTGTGTTTCCTTCCATAGCTCCACCCTGGAAGGTCTCAGGATTGTTCACGCAGCTCTGTGAGCCTTCAGGCTGCTGACACAAACTCTGGGACTTCAAGACATGGATATGTGATTTCCAGGAATCTCTTCATAAACAGCCGCTTTGTTCCAAACCAGACACCCCTTCACATTTTATTCTCTCCAGCAGCTCCATGTCCCTCTTGAACCAAGGGGCCCAGAACTGGACACAATATTCCAGATGTGGTCATGAATCTCCAGTGATTAGGAAGAATCTTCAAGCACAGCCAGTGTTTTCCCCCTTGGTGTTTTACAGATCACTTTGTCTGTTTACTTAGTCAGTCTGGGAAACAATGTGTTTGTTGTCACTCTTAATCCTATACTCCAATTAATTCCTTCACACACTGTTAATTCAAGTCTGTTCTTGTAGCTGCATCTTCTTTGTGGACTGCTCAAGGCTTTGAAGAGAGTTGGTCCAAATTTCCCTTTCCCTTATTTAACAGACCCTGACTTTTAGGCCTCTTGAGAAAATACTTTCATAGAATCATAGATTCATAGAATCGTAACGGATTGGAAGGGACCTCAAAAGATCATCTAGTCCAATCCGCCTGCAACAGCAGGATCACCT
>JAOXOE010000256.1:42528992-42571385 GCA_028565055.1 Phoeniculus purpureus
TGTCACCCTCACTGTGAAGAAGTTCCTTCTGATATTTATATGGAACCTCCTACGTTCCAGCTTGCACCCATTGCCCCATGTCTTATCACCAGATGACATTGAGAAGAGCCTGGCTTCATCCTCCTGACACCCACCCCTCACATATTTATAGATATTAATGCATTGAGTATCTTCCACTGTGCTTACAGTGAAGAAATTTGAAAGAATCACTATGAGGATGGTTACGTTTTAAACTGCAGAACCACCTGAACTCAAGCCAGCTGCATGCCCGACACTGTTCTAGATGTAAATTAACATTTTCCCCCCATTATGATTCTTGGTATGTCTGATATGCATACCACACGGTGTATGTAAATAGTAACACTTCAAAACATTTAGGAAAATCCCTCTTCCACAAAATATCGAGCAGAAGGAAATACACAATCTAGTTAAGATAAATCATGTTTAGGACAGCAGCTGAATATTTGGAATGATCTTGAACAAAATGTCAAGTCTTAAGAGCAATTCTTGCAAACGATAGATAAATTCATTTTCTGTTATTATGAAGTGTCATTTTCCTGTGAACCTCTGCTTATTTCAAAATATCTCAATGTGTGAAGACAGCTCTTTTCTCACATACCTCCACACTCTTACAAAAGGCTAGTAAGGTCTTAGAGTACCTTAGTGAGGCTTTCTTGAACACCAAGGTAAAAGAAAAGGAAAATAATATTATATATTCTTTAATATATGTATTATATATATATATGAAATAGAACAAGAATATTTCAATACCTAAAAAAATACAATATGATTTGCTAGTCTAAGTGTGAGGAAATCAGCTTGTAAATAATTGGTGTAGGGGAACTAGCTGTGGAAGGGTTTCATGTTGAATTACATGAACCAACTTACTTGCCACAGTCCTTTGTAAGAATTATTCCCTATATAGAGATGTGCACATCACACCTGCTGTGTGGAATTTGTATTCAAAGAAGAATGTATGCAGCTGTTTGAGTGTTGGTGTGCACACACAATGCTGTATAGGGAAAACTAAATGCAAAAAGAATTTCTTGGGATTCAAGACCAAGAAAAAAGAGTAGATTCTACCTAAAAGTGGCAGGTTAATGGTTGGACTTGATGATCTTAAAGCTTTGCTTCTTCCAACCAAAGCAATTCTGTGATTCTGTGATAAAAGGAGGATGAAAATTAACATTAACACTAAAAATATTATGAGAAATTGTCTTTCAGATTTTTATTCCCATCTTAATTAAGAATTCAGAACGAGTACTGAAAACAGCAGAACAACAACACAAAATCACACAACAAAAAAGGGAACTGCACATATATTCTTGATTAATAGATAACTTCTGTGGACTGAATATTTTCATTTTATACCCCTACACGGAATTTGACCAGGTGTACACAGCTCACTGCGAAAGATGAGCATGGTAACAACTCATGTTTGTCAATATAGAGTTTGATGAAATATTGCACAAACCATCCTATTCAGCATTCACATCCAAGACACATTAACACTTTCCCACATGGCTCATTATTATTTAGTGCATGTTGCAGTCAGAAGAAACAACTGCAAGGAGGAGACTGTCACTGGCGTGTACATGAAGAAAAATATTTTTGGCAGACTTCATCGAGTCTCTGTTACAGCTTCACAGCAACGGATGAGATCACAATGTGCTAATGTCTGCACCAACTGATGATTTCCCATCCTTCCAGCACCTGACCTACTTTACATCACTTTACTCTGACTGGCTGCATAAGGCACCTGAAATCCTTCAGACAATGGAGATCTGGTAATGCTCCAGATACAAACCTTTAGCTATTACTGTCCTCCAGTTACATACTAGAAACATCCCAGTGGCTGTACACAGACATAAATGATCATTCTATCTCAGGCAAGAGTTTTAGTCCGGGAAGCACTGTACTTACTGTTCAGGGAGTTCCTGCTGTCCTATACACCAGTACAGATTAGTTGCAGAGAGGAGTTTGAGCAAAGACTGTAAGAAATTATCTCCTCCTCTCTAGTTAGTATCCTCTGAGCTACTGCTGTCCCTAATAGAACATAAGCGGTATTATTATTGTGCAGAGGAGAGCCCTAAAATTCCTCACATAAACTATTGATATAAAAGGGTTTTAAAAAACAACAAGACATATTGCTCTTAAACTACTAATCTTAAGATGTCAAAGAGTTAGTCTGGCTAAAAGAGTATGTACATAAGCATAACCTTTGCCTCTTATTAGAACGCAATAAGCAACAAGACATAGAAAATGCAAATTGATGGGAAAAAACCATTCAAAAGAATGAAAGAAAAACTTTGAAAAATTATGTCTGCCTTCTAGAAAGCCAAGTGTCTCAGATGATATAAACGTGCAATTATAAACAAATGCTTTCACAAAAATGTTTTGAAACAGTTGAAATATTACACAGAGCACACATTCAGAAACAGAAACAAATTAAAAAACAATCAAATGAATAGTTATTAGCTCTATTATATTCCCTCCACTCCTTTGCCCACAGGCATTGCACCATTATTGCAGTTATTGTACACCACAAATTACAGACCAGCTCCAATATTTGCTACCACAGAATTACAGCCAGTAGAGTGCCAGCTTTTCTGCCATCAGCATTCAGGGCACTACCTTTGCGAGGATAACATGAGAAACCAAAGCAGGCAACCAACAATGTGGAAAAACTGCTGAGAATTTCAGTATAAAATGTGCTACTTCCAAGCTATTACAAAATCCAAGCCTGTACTTGTGCAGTTCTGGGTTCCTCGTTGCACTGTCTTTGCACTGAGCTAGCACTACTGAACTTCCCCAAAGGCACATTTGGAGGTGCACATGGCAGCCGTGCTTGAGCTCACTTTGTATTCGAAAGCTGCCCAACCAAGGAAGTGAACCAGCCAGCTGGAGCTGATACACCCTGCTGGAAATCTTCGCTTCAGAGCCAACCCAGTTGCACTCCTTTTTGATTTATTGGTGTGGGTGGGGGAGACCCATGAAGTGCCACCAACAGCTCTCTGCCCTCCGGCCAGTGAGGAAGCGAAGGGGAAACTCAGACAGTCTGTCCTTCCAACAGGGGGCCTTGGAATCTCAGGATAGCAGTTAGCTCTGGGTGAAAATGGCTTTCCAGTGCTGTTCTTTGGGTAAATATTCACACATTTCTTTGCATGAATTAAATCTTGTGGAAAACAAGTCAGTATTCGTAAAATCACTTAGCTTCTGGCCAACAGTTGTATCCAGGATCAAGTCCACACTCCTACGAATGTCCAAACACACAAATAGATCCCAATAATAAGAGAAGGGAAGGGAAGGGAAACTTTGGTTATTAAATGGAAAATTATTTTTCCTTACAGTACAAAAGGAATGGGGAAGTTTGGAGAAAAGCTACTACCATATTAAAGCATTCATGCCCCAAAATTATTATTTTTGAGAGTGTATCTACAAACTGATGCAGAGTACTACTGTGATGCAGTGTATTTTCTTACGAAGCAGCAGTTCAGGACCTCTTTCACAAGCCATATTCATCTTGCACAGACAATGACAGAGGGTGGGGAGAGAGGCACTGCACAGAGATGGGTAGATGGCTTTAGAAACCTGTTCCAGAGCTGGGTTTAGCCTGTAGTTTTGACCTTTGCCACTCCGTATGTGGCAGATTTCAGAAGAAATGTATGTAGTATGTTTCTATACTCCAAATCAATGAACAGCTCTGTATTTTTATGGTGTGTTCAGTCTAAAAATTGTTGGAAGAGGGAAAGTGAGATTTTGCCTTCCTCAAAAATGATGAGATTGTTTTCTTTCTAAGTTTTGCTGCCACTGTCACAAGCTACATTATTTAGAAATAGCTATGCTTCATAGTGAAATGGAAACAAGAAATATTCTCTCTGAAGGTAATGGTTGCTACTAAACCTAAAACCCCAGAGCAATGAGAAGGAGTAGGATGATCAAGTAATGTGATCACTATATCTCCCTTAATGTCTAAGCAGTGATTTTATGTGTTTGAACAAGCCCTGTTTTGTTTTCAGTATCTGTCACACTACTAGGTTTTGGATAACTGCCTACCTCAATGACCAAACCTTTGTCTTGCCATGTATGTCTCTGTACTACCCTGAATGGGATTCAACTGCCTCAAGACACTTATTCATAAATGACTAAGTATTACACAGATTTATCCTGCCAGTCCACTCCTCCCCCAGTCCCATAAGGCACTTAATGTGAGAAAAGCACATCACATCTGAAATGGTCTGGTGTGCAAGTAGAGACTAATTTTTGACGTTTTGTTGGTCCTGGGTAGCAGTGTGGTAAAAAACAAACATAGGAGCCAAATTTACTTATGTCAGCTTTTTTATCAACCATCTTTTAGAGGAAAAATAGAAAGAAAACCAAAATCTGTAAATAAGAACAGCAGTTTAGTAGAACCAGAAAACATCTGTTATTGCAAACAGGGTAACTAAAAGAAAATTAGGTACTGCCTTCTATAGCAAAGCAGCACTCAGGTGTAGTAAAACTGATGAGAGCATATAATAAAATTCATGGAACTACGGTGAATTTAATTTATTTGAATATGCTCAGTTATGTTTTTGTTTATTCCCCTAGCAGATGTTTAAGTTACAAACCAGGCAATTACTACAGCCCTTCCAAACAAATAAGAACAGATTAGTCAAATGTTCACATCAGTCTTTATGTTTATCATTAGTTTTATGATACATCATGAATATTCAGTGTTAAGAAAAAAAATATCATTATGATACCTGGTAAACATTAAAATGATGTTTTGCATCTCCAAATGGTATTTCACCCTGTTTGAAAAAGCTGCTAATGTGCATTACTGTGAGATGGGCTTATAGGTTAATAGGGATTGCTCAAACATCTTCCTGATGTTTCAAGTAGATTAGCTTTGCATTCACAGTACTTTAGTACGAATATGTCCAGCTGTATTATATTTTATTTACATAAATAAAACAATTCTGGTTTCCATTTCAGAAACAATTCGTAAGACTCAAGTGTTTCTTTAATAGGAAAAAGCAAACCTCCACAAAATACCTATTCCCCTCCTAAAACATAGTTATATGTAGATATTTGTCCTGAAGTTTCAGATAAAATCAGTGGCTTCCAGCTTGGTTTGCTTCATGTTTTCTGGACTATCCCATAATAATTAGCAAGCTAAGAGAAGATTTTATGCTTAGGTAAATTTACTAAGATAAACTCTTGTGGAAATAGTCTCAGTGGGAATATGGTTTGCAGCACAAGCTGTATGAAATGTTGTGAAATATTTCAGTGGAAAATTATTCTTTACCCCCTTTATTGACAACTACACAAAATGTCATCTGCTTTCTCTTCTCCAGCAATAGCACAGATTTCGATTCAAAGCATTAGCTTCAAAACCACTTTCATAATAAACTTGTGTAGCATTGTTATACAGCCTGTGGATCTACAGCAGGACAGGATTTTTTGGATGTGAAAGTTATAACATTTGATCTTTTCACAGAACAGTAGGAGTTGGATGAGACCACAGCAAATCAACAAGTCCAAGCTTTCTGCTAGAGCAGGATGTCCTCCTAGGCTCTAAGTTGAATTTCTAAAATATTTGCCACTACAAAAATACACATAAACAGGTGCTTTCTGCACCAGAAGCATTGGAAGAGGCTGTCCAGGGAAGTGGTTGAGCCACCATTTCCGGAGGTATTTAAAAGTTGTGTGTGTTGTTTAGCGACATGGTTTAGTGGTGGATTTGACAGTGCTGGGCTTACAGTTGTACTCTATGACCTTAAAGATCTTTTCAAGTTTTAATGATTCTACGATTCTATTTTATTATTTACCCTATAGACCCTGAGAATAGCTGCACTGCGCAGCACTTGTATAATCTTCCTGGAGGAAGTATAGCTGGTTGATTTATTTTCTAAAACTAAGACCTGAAGATTTCCACAACAGCTCCTGCCATTTCATACTGAAACCACACTCCTTCCTCCTCCAGAAGTTCCAACAAACATAGTTTCTCAATGTCACCATGAATTTCACAGCCATCTCAATAATATGATGTTGAGCTGCAGATCAGGAACATTATGACCACATTCTGCAAATGGCTGTAACATCAAAAAGGAAGAACTGTGCTGATAAACAATGCCACAACAGTACTGGATTTCCTCTGGAATGAAACAGAGAAACAGTTCATTGTAATTTATGTTTCAGTATGTAGTACTGTGTGAATTACATCACAGACCATGATTTCTGATAGTAAGTACGTGTTATACTACATGCAAGAAATGCATGTCCACACTGTGGCACGTGGGAACCAGTATAGCTAAACCTGTAAGTAAGCAGACAAAAATCACAACACGAGTAACGTCAAGTCACAATGTGAGACTGAACAGGGAGGGATAAACATTGATCAGTAACTTCATTCCACAGCTCACTGCTAATTCTTCTAATGCTACAACCCTCACATAGTTTCAATCTGTTTCCATGGTATCTGAACACTATAAAATGATCAATTACTTAGGATGTTCTAATGAAGAAAATGCAAAGGCTGAGAAGCTAAGTACTGCAGTCAAGAAATTATGAGCCAAGGTTGCTTGCACAGTCTAAACTCTTGCCCTTTATGAATATATATTGTAGTCTTTTCCTGCAGATTGCTTCCACACGTATTTCAGTTTTCTGCAGGTTGTATATTTTTGTCTTCTGCAGTGATAATGTCCTTGCCATTGAACAAGGTACTTGTTTTGTTATTTATGCAAGCTAGCTCTGACAGAAATGCATTATTTTAGCATTTCAGCAGTTGTTTTTGGAACAAATACCATTAGTAACGTATTTGTTAGCACTTTTTTTTAAAAGTAGCTAGTTGTTCTTCATCAAGACTGGAGTGCTGCCCCACCCCGCTTCGAATCTAGTTTAAAGCCATCCGAATGAGCTCTGCCAACTCCTGCCCCAGAATTCTTTTTCCCTTCTGAGATAAACCTCTCCCATGTGTAACTGTCAGATCTGGTGTCTTACAGAACAAGTAATTAGCAAAGAACCCAAAGCCCTGCCTGTAACACCAGTCTCGTAGCCAGGCATTAGTGGACTGAGTCCTTCTATTCCAGCCCACGTCCTCACCTGAAAATTGAAGTAGCTTACACTTCCACTTAGGACTCGATATATTCCCATTAAATCACTGGACTGGCTTCACAAACCATTTTTTCAATAATTTATTTAAATTATTTAAAAAAATGCAAACAGAAGACTTAACTGGCTGAGTTTCTTATTTTTCCTACATAATATCTGTCTGCTTATACACTCAGGGACCGTGCTAGTCCCTAAAGCTTGCCAATACCAGGGAGCAAAGAGGTTACTCTTTTGGAGTGCGTACACTCTACAGAGAATGATGTTTCAACATCGAAAAGGGAAAGAAAGGGTAAAATGACAAAAACACACTCTGATCATATACAGAGGTTTTGTATGTTCTCTCCAAAGAAAGGTAAAGATTTAATTTCATGTGCATTGAACTTTATCCCAGGTGATTCAACTAGCTGAAAAATTTTCTAATTGAATGGGTCAGCTGTACAGTTCAGTCTTTGGGGAAAGACTGCAGCCTGTAAATTGCACAGAAAAAAATATACAATTTTCATTAAAAGAGCTTAATGAGCTGTGTAATTTCAAATCTTAACATCTCTTTGATTTGCACACTGGTTCCAGCTAGAACTCTTCACATCAGGGGGTATGATGCTGAAGCAGTAATACTGGTTGTTTTCCTCTGTCTGCCTCTATCTGCCGTGTTCTGCAGGGTTCATCAGGGACAGTAGATATATGAAGCCAGTTTCTAGATAGCGCCAGTCAGTGTGGTGCTTTAAAATACGTGGAGCTATAACAAATGCTGTTTGATATTCCATGATTCTGTTTTTTTTCACTATGGCAATTAGAAAAATTACCTCATTGACGTAGTACTCACTGGAGGATGTCTGTCATGTTATTGTGGCTGTGGCCAGTTTTACACTGGCTAGCATTTCAGCTTTCCTCACCTGGAGATCTAATGCAAACCATGGTACCTCAAAGCAGGATTATTTAATGGCTAACCAATCTGAGCAAGTACATTTCACTCCAGTACTGCTCCAGAGATGCTGAAACTGAAATGGTTCTTTAGCGCTGATGACCATCATGTATGTTTTCTTTTAAAGAACTTGCTGAAAATGACTGCAATTTGTTTGACTGGGACACAGGTTTCCCCTTCCCACATAAGGCACTTTGGCAAAGCTGAATTTCATCTCTCCTGTTAAACTACATGAACAATCCTAAGGCAGCAGAGGCAATGTGTTTTCATGGCTCTGTGTAGTCAGATGTCTTGACAAGCTGACCTCTCAGCAGCTGCCAGGTGTCCAGCCTTGCTGATGCCCTGTCCACCTGCTCTCTGCTCTGTACCAGGCTCCTGCTGATTGGTTCACAAAGAAATGGCCAGGTGTTGGCTCCTGCTGGCCTGGCCACATGTTTGCTGCCAGTTACCAGACTCCTGCTGCCCTGTTTCTCTGCTGGCATCGTGCTGCTTCCCCAATGCCCCGAATCCCCTGCTGAGTGGCAGGTGGTATCCTCTAACCCTGCTCATCTTCTGATACGTTTATTTTCCAAATGCATAACTCTGCTTTTTTATACACATGTATACACATATGTTCACCTCTCCTCTGTCCCTGTGCCTGCTCTTTTCCTGCCCGTGAATCTGCTTGAATAAGCTGGTGTGAAGCAGCAGGTTCCATTTAAGGTCTCAGCTGCACACTGACATTATCACTGGTGTCAGTTTGTGAGCACATCTACAGTAATTGTTGCTGAGACAGTAGGTTTTGCTGTGAGAATCAGCAAGCCCCGTGATTCTTTCCACACAAGAGCTTCAGGAACAATTCTTTGAGTGCTTGCAATTTTTTATTCCCTGTAGAACCCAAAAAGTACCTCTGGGATTTTTCCACCGTGTGTACCTTAGGGTACTCCTATGAACACAGCTATTTAGAAATGAAATAAAAGCAAACTAGAACAGACCTCTGAAGAAGCTGAACAAAACAAAACAAAGCATACACACAACCTGCTGTCTTCCACACGCCAATACAGTTTATCAGGTTGAATGGCCTTTATCCAGAAAAGACAAATCCTTCTGTGAAAATAGGAGCAGATCTCCGTGCACGGATACAGCCATATGTGAAGCAATAAAGTGAAAAGGAGCAAGATAGTGTTAATGTGAAGTATGCAGCTTGAGCATGAGTATTAGGGTTAGATTAGCTGTCCTGCCTTTTCATGAAATTTAAGTTAGTCATCTTTGCTGGAACACTAACACGATAATGGACTTGTTTAGGTTGGAAAAGATATTCACCAAGTCAACCACTAACACATCACTTCCAAGTCACCACTACACAGTACCACTAAGCACCACATTCGTAAATCTTTCAAACACCTTTGGGGTGATCATTCCATCACTTTCCTGAGTAGCCTGTTCCAATACTTGGTTAATCTTTTAGCGAAGAAATTTTTTCTAATATCCAAGCTAAACCTCCCCTGCCACAACTCGAGGTCATTTGCTCTAGTCTTATTGCTTGTTATTTGGTAGAAAAGACTGAACTCCATCTCCTTTAATGATGAGGTCTCCCCCCAGCCTCCTTTTCTCCAGGCTAAGCAACCCCAGTCCCTTCAGCTCAGAAAACTTGTTCTGTAGACCCTTCACTGGTTTCATTGCTCTTTGGAGTCGCTGCAGCACCTCAATGCACTTCATGTAGTAAGGGGCCCAAAACAGAACCCAGTAGTGGTGGTGCGGTTTCACCTGTGCTGAGTACTGGGAGACAATCTCTTCCTTAGTCCTGTGCTGTCCTCTGTAGACGCATGACTAGTCCATATGGCTAACACTCCAATAATACGGTACTGCTTGTCTTGTGAGAGATGTGGTAGGGCCCATAGGCAGGCTTGCTTAAGGTGATAGATGCATAACTACCCCACATATTCTGTGGAAATCTATAGGGCTATTTGTGGAGTGAAACACTACTGAACAGGACAGAATGACTACTGAGAAACAAATTCCAAAGCTGCACTAGGCTGCGGGATGTACAATATTTTGGGCTGCTTGCAAATATAATTGATTTCAGATAAAAAGCTTAGGCTGCACGTTGGGAGATTAGTGTTTTGGCTGGCTGGCCATTACTGTAATTTCTGATAAGAACCAGCTTAATTAACTTATGAGATTTCTACTGTATCTAGAGCTACATGAATGGTTAGAACGCTTTAAGGGGCACAGCAAGCACAGAAAATATTAGGCCAGATGGAAAGTATGAAGTATATTTCATTCTGTCTAACATTTAAGTTGGGGTTTAATTATTATTGGGTAGGCTGTTTGTTTGTTGGGTTTTTTTTCTATGACCTGTAGAATGAAGGTGGTTTCACAAACAATAAATTTACTGATCATCAAACAGACTTGTTCACATACTACAAGCTCCTGCAAGCCTGGAGGAAAGTGTATGGGTCTGGCTTAGGAATTCTGTGGCATGGACACAGGCAATGATCACAGTCTTGAGTAAGTCACTGGGCTATAAAGGTCAAATTTAAAATCATCTCAGAGACAGTATCAAGCAGTTTCACAGAATGATGTATCACTGTGTGCAAATAGAGTCTTTCATGCTGGATCAGAAGAGGAAGAGTGAAATGTAAGGTTGCAAGGAATGTTACAGCCGCATGCTGAGTCAGGCAGTCAATAACCATCTACAAAGCTACATCTCTGCAAGTGCAACGAATTTATGGATGTGGCCTTAAGATGTCCTGTTGTGAATGTACCTGGGACCATTTAAGCATCTATTTAAAAATGGGAAGGTCTGTAACCTCTCTACACTGGTGTCTGTGTCTGACAGATTTGTTTACAGGTGTTTTACATGCCAAAAGCCGCCTAGAGTGCAGAAGCAGCTGTTTTAATCAGGTAGAGACAGATGACTGCTCTAATAACTAGGGCAGTAGAAACTGTGAGAACCTTATAGGACTTTTTATTTTGTTATTCATTGCTTTACTTCACATCCTGAGAAGTTTTAAAGAAAAGTATCAGAAAGAGAATAAAGCTACTTTACACTACAAGTTGCGATGGAGATTAATCTTTTCTTAAACATGATCTCTGGAAATTACTTTCTACAAGACATCTCTGACTAAGCATTTTTTGACAGTTCGTTTAACCTTTACAAATAAATATTAAATAGAATTTTGGCAAAGTGTAACAGCATCTCTAACTAAAACTGATATTTGTCTCATTTAAAAAAAACAGGAGATAAGAATCTTGTCTGAATAATTTATGACTCTTTAAACAGCTATTATCATGTAAAATGTAAACAGTGCTGCCGTCTGGGAGGAAACTCCAAATCCCCACAAAACTGTGAGGGGTTTACAAAGTAATGAATCTTATCAATTTATAACTTAACCTCAGAAGAAAATCTGGGGTCTTCTGAAATGCATTGCTCCTATTACAAAGCTGTGCTAGGAGAGTAGCCCTTGTTATTTTTGGCCACTTGAGGAAAAAATAAAGCTAAAGCAAGGAATCAATCGTAGAACCACAGAACCCTGAATGTTTCCTGGGGTGGGGCGTCTAACACCTCTCTGGACAAATTCTTCTTGTGTTTCACCACCCTCACTGTAAAAAGTGTCTTCATCTAGTCTAAATCTCTTCCCTTTCCTTAAAACCATTACCTTTGTCCTATCTCAACAAGCTTCCTGAAAACATTGTCCTCATCTTTCTTATAAGCCCACTTTAATTAGTGAAAAAACACAGTAAGGTCTCGTTGGAGCCTTCTCAACCTGCTGGACACAGGATACAGTTGATCTTTAAGAATGTGGGTGCACATTGTTGGCTCATGTCCAGTTTTTCAGCCAACAGTACTCTCAAATTCTTCTCTGTGGGGCTGCTCTCAATCATTTCACCCCCTAGCCAGTATTTGTGCTAGGAAATTTCCCAATCCAGGTGCAGAACTGTGCACTTGGTCTTGTTGAACCTCATAAAGTTCACAGAGACCCACTTCTCAGTGTTGTCCAAAGTTTTTATGGTGTATCATTTAATAATAAGGATAAATTAAATTTCCAGGTAGTAATTCAAAAAGGAAAGATAACTCCCAAACATCTTGTTTCTAGGATTGTATGTAAAAAAATTCCTCTTTTCAGAAATTTTGAGTTCAATATTCAACTTTCTGTTATATGAATCTTAAATGTGCACAACCAGTAACTATTTTTATATAGTGGCTACGTCTCACCCATATTGACTGATAGTGAGGAAAGATTACCTGCTGTTTAGAACAGCTGTAACTGACAACACCCTAGTTTATGACTGTAAAATTACAGGGAAAAAGCCTGTAAAAAACCCTAAGCAAATGGCTTTTCCATGTATATGTGGCACATACTATACGCATATCGTAGACCAGCCTGATGTCACTTCTGTTAAGCCCCCATTGTGCGTATGTTGGTGATTCTGTACACAACAGAAATGATGCAGTGGTTCCTTAAAAACTGAGAACTATTTGTTATGTTATCTTGCTGCAGTACCTCCTACTGGCTCCATAGATGCAGAAAGACATTAGATTTTAAAAAGAAATGAGCTGGTGAAAACCGTAATAATCTCTCCAAGCAGTCCTAACTACTTGTACAATACCTACGTATATATTTTAAATATATAAATAACATACATAATTCTAAGCTACTTGTAATACATCATTCTAGATTTTTAGTTTTCCTAAGGCAGGCATTCAATCTTACTTGTTACTGATTGCCAATATCATTTGACATTTTTCTGTTAGCTATTTCTTCTAGTATTTTAAAAACAAAATTCATCTCTCTGTTCCCTGCCCATCTCTGTGAACCTTACAGCATTCAGGAGCTCCTTACTTACACCTCCACTAGTTTTCCATCTCTAAAGGCATTAAATCTTGACTGGTGTTCTGTCTATCCTAATCCTCTATATAATCTGAATACTACTGCTCTCTCAGTGAATTTTCTTCTCTAATATATCGCCGTAAGTTATTTCATCAGAGTTTATTGTGACAGATTTAGCATCTTGACATGAAAAAAAGGGTTTAATTTTTTTTAGCATAGGATACCTGAGAGGCAGGAGTATCTTTGCAAAGAGAGGCAAAGGAAAAGATCAGCATTCAATATCTTAACAGCAACATGGCAGAAGCAAACTTATGATAAAAAGTTTATACTTAATTCTCACTGGATTTTAATCAAATGTTGTGGATATGTTGTGCTTGGCTTCTGGGCTTGTAATGAAAAGACCTTGGTGCAGGCAGAATTTAGATTAGAATCACCTTCATTTTTTCCCTGATAATATTCAGACTTGTCATTTCAGCAGAAAGCAAGCCTAAACACAGGTTTCTCATAAAACCACAAAAATACTGTATTTGATAGCAAAGACCATGACGATATTGAAAAGTAATCTGCGTAAGAGGAATATTTGCTTCCCACATCACACACAGTAGAGATGTGCTTTCCCTTGAATGATCCCTATTTTCACACCTTCTTCCTCCTGGATGGTCTGTTCTCTGCCATCTAAAAACTCCAGAGTGGAAGGTCAAAACCTGCATCAGAGGGAATATAAAGAAGGAATCTTTTGTCTGGATCCGCTTCCAAACTATGTATTATGTTTTGGCATGTTAAAATGAAAGACTCCTCACGTCGTGACAATTTTCTTAATGAAATTTTCTGGCACCAAGACCCTTCTATGCTTTTTCCTTTTCTTGACTCCTAGTGGATAAAGACATTCACAAGGTTACAACAGGCTGCAATGACGTGTAACCAGCTCTTTCTAAAGCACAAATACTGTGCTGGCTGAGGAACAGAGCAGAGCAATTCCTGAGGAAATGAGCTCAGCTCTTCAATGAATTCACAGAATCAGAGAATTGCCTTGGAAAAGATCTTCAAGGTCATCTAGTCGAACTGTTAACAGAACGACTGGCAAAGTATTAATGACTGGCAAATCGACTAAACCTAAGCACTATGTCTACATGACTTTTAAATACCTCCAGGGATATGGACTCCATCACTGACCTGGGCAACCCATTCCAACATCTGACAACACCTTCAGTAAAGAAATTCTTCCTAATATCAAATCTAAACCTTCCTTGAAAAAATTTGAGCCAATTGGCACAAGCTGAGGCAAACGTCTTTCTCCACAGCAGCTCCATCATGTGTCCTGGACTCTACTGTTGTTCTCCCCAGATATCTCTGTGAAATGCTAGTCTCGGTTTACAGAGAGACCTGAGTTGCTCACATACCATTCAGATTCCTTCTGGAAAGTGAATGGTCATGGAGTGGTGGTGTGGGTGTGAAAATGCACCTCTTAACTGTGTGAATGTCCAAACTGGCTTCATGCTGGACCTTCAGGGAGCAAAAATAACAAGTCTCGGGGAAAAAAAAAGGGAAGATGCTGCTTTGTGGAAATTACTTTTATAAATTAGGAGGGGTGAAAGTAAATTTTATATTGGAGTTTTGAGGGTCTGAGCGTCTCATTTACTTGCATAGATAATAAGATCAAGTTATAAGATCTGTATTTAAGTGACTTCTGGCAATAGATATTCTCACTATATCCTAAACTGTTCCTTTGCTGTCGTTACCGTTTAACCTGCAAATGTACCTACTCTTCTGATTGCTACTGGAACATAAAGAGCATAATTCACGATACAGTTAAAAACTCTCTTTTTTATTTGGTTGTTTAAATGTAATTGTTCCCATATTTACCTTCTGTTTTTTTTTTTAAACCAGCAGTTTTATATTATTCAGGCCACTTTCTAGTCTAGATGAATTTATATATTTGTTAATGTCTGTTCCAATTTTCTTGATTCAAAATGCTTTCTGGTCTTGTCAATTAGCAGAGCCATAGAACCATATAGAAGACCAAGGAACTCAACCTTGTCCAATCTTGAGGAGTCTGGATGAGGTTAGGGTTAGGGTTAGTGTTCTTCCTTTGTAGCAAGAAAAATAATTGTATGGTTTCATCATTTCTTTTCATCCTTCAGAGAAGTTTTTGTACCACAATCTCCAACTGCTAAGAGAGACTATAACAAGTGCAAAAAGAAAAGAAGTTTGGAGAAAACCTGCTTTTCTTATTCTCTATGCTGTGAAGTCCCAAAAGATTCCTAAAATAGACCCTGAACCTAGGCCATAAAGGCTATAAAGAGATCCACAAAATGTTCCAAGTTTTGCCCAAGAGATTACAAAAAAATTTTTTGAGTCTCCCACTCAAGAAACGTGAGTCTCCCACAGATATGGGGATAAATGAGAAATGATCAGATTGAGCTGTTCCTACATGCTAATTTTCCTTGGTTATATTAATTGCCACTCTTTTCCATCTAAGCTTTCCACACCAAATATTTACTCTAAAGACACTTTTTGTGCAAGTGGAGAAGCACTTACTGCTGATAGATATTTTCAACATATGGAATTTAACCATTACACATTTCAAATGAATCTATTTATATTTGCATTAATATAATGAACAGTATTTGCCAGTTTTATGGGTATAAAACCATCATTATAGGCTTTGGAGGTCATACTCTTTAATATTAAGTGGAAATAAAAAAAGCATTTCTGTAACATGTGCCTGAGTAATAAAGCATGCACAAGTCACGATGTCCAAAATACGAAGGTATGCTGTGCTAACTCAATTTAAAATGCCCACCCTATAATTTCATGTCATCCATTATTCAGATTCATACTTAATGAAAACAACAATGTAAACCACAATTGTTCAAATAGGCTATGTAGACAGAGTAATACTGCTGCACAGTCAAGATGAGAGCTAAGAAAGCTATGCTCAAATTCAAAAGGTTAAATTCAGATTAGGAAAAGTAGTTAAGAATAGCTGCAGGATCCTAGGAAATCTCTTCCCAAGCATCAGAAAGTTTATAGTTATAAAGCTTCTATGTGGAACTTGAAAACAAAAGAAGTATAACTTGTTAGATAATCTGAGCCTTCGCGAGTATCTTTGAATCTAATACACAATGTGACATGCAGTCTCTAACGACTTAGAATATATCATAATATCTCATACCTTAGAAGTAATTACCCTTGAATATCTTGTTATAGGAATAAGTCAATGGTTCCTTGAGCATTAACACATAAAAAATCCAATCAGAATTACCTCTGCTTAAAATACCAAATGTCTAAAAATGTCTTAGCAGGGCAGGGGTTCATCTGCTCATACACAGGTAATTAATAGCACTTTAGATGCCCTGAAATATTTTTCTTTCTTATCAACTGATTCTTTATAGCATCATCAGTCTTTCACTGGTGCCAGATCAGCCCTTTGGCACACCCCTGATACCCTGGAGTATCTGAAGAGGTTTCTTCATGCTAGCAGCGGATAATTTTTTCTCTTGATATTAGATTTATCTTAGGACAAATTCCTACAACCAGCCTTGGTTTTATCATGCATTCATACTTTAATTTCACTCTTAGGCTGGGATTCATATCACCTGTTCTAGGAGTTTTCTGATGTATGTCTTAGACCCTCAATTTCTTAGCCTGAAAGGAAGTCAGGATTGAAAGAAGCTTGAACATTTCCACACCACAGCATGCATACAAAAAGCATTGGTAGTCTCCTAAATATTTTTGGGTCTATGTACTTGATAAAGCCAGTATAATCTTAGCCCTTCTTCAGAGTTATTTAAGGCTCAACACAATTTTTGTGCTACCGTTTTGCATTCTCTTTCCTTGTACATTATCAGTAACAGAAATCTGGAGCAGAAAGGACATGAAAAATGCCATGGTAGAGCGAAGTCCTCTGCCCTCAGTAATAGATTGAATATGATTAATTCCAGGGAAGTTGCTTCACTGCTTTGAACTGTAATTCTGTGATGGTATTGGTGTACATAACAGCAGCATGTAACCCAGTATTTATTGTTTGTACATGCACTACATAAAGTAGCATGGTGATGTTACTGCTCCATGTGAAGGTGCTATAGAATATTGAGTCACCTAATAGACCTGCAGCTTCATGATCTGCAGAATATTTAGATAACAGCCAACAATTTTATTTTAAATCAAAGTGCTAGTGCCTGCTTTTATGATTGTCATCTACTGTTCTCGTTCAAGTAAACATAAATTTTCTTTACTGCAGCAGACTTTCTGCCTCAGGCCGAGTGTGAATGTACAGCAAATGTTATATCACATACTATGATTTTAAAAACTATCGTATTGTGGAAAATTGAGTTCAAGTTATAAGCTATTGATGAAGTTACTATTCCTCTGAGGACAGACGCAACTTCAGGAGGCAACTTCAAGAGCCTTTTAGTGATTTTAGTGTTTCTAGACAGTCTGTGTACACCAGGTGCTGTAGGCTCACTCTGCTCTGGCAGGGAGAGTTGGACTTAGATGGTCTTTCGAGGTCCTTTCCAACCTGTAACATTCTGTGATTCTGTGATTTTTGGACAGCTGAAGTAGTGGAGATGTCCAAGAAACTTCTACTGAATAAATAAACGTACAATGAAAACAGTGTAATTAGATGGGATTAAGAAAGCCTGGAGTGAAGCTCACCATTTGAACTCACAAGAGTCAGGTATAAATGGGTGAGTTGCTGTGACAGAAGTATACGTATGTATATATATGTGTGTATGTACTTTAGGGATCTGTCTTTGTATTCATTGTCAGGTATAACAATATTTTATCTCAAACAGACATTTTAGACACATCTGTGTCATTAGGATTTTGTAAGGAAAAACAGAAGTTATTTCAGCGTAGCCTAGCATAAAGAGTGGAATATCATGACTTCATCAAGACCACAGGTTTTATGTGTATTTACCAAAGACTGCACCAGTAATAAGGGGATCTACTGATTACCTTTTTCTCACAAGTATACCTTGGTCTGTTATTATGGTCTGTTATTATACGTTCTGTCATGAAAATCAAATAGTTTAATTTCTATGAAACACTTTACCAGTTTTGACTGAAATATGCCAGTGTTGTGTTGAAACACTTCACAGATGAAAAAACCATTTCAATAGAACAGTGTTAACGGTTAGATAGTGCTGAAACCCTTCACAGAGACTGTCCAAGTTTTATCCAAATGTCCTTAGGAGGATTTGATCCTGGACTCTTTCTGTCACAGGTTCCATGCTAGGTGATACAATTACTGACATGAAGTACAGCAATAGCAAAAAAATATTTTTCATTTTCATTCCAACGCTAAATCACTTTCTGGTACCTTGATGACTGATGCGGAATTTGGCAATTCTCGTCTGGCCATCTGAAATAACAATCACTGCAAGTTAATAAAATAAGAACATAAAAATTGCTTTGGCTGCAAATCGTATTAGTTAGCCTTAGCTCAAAAAGTCAAGAGGTTATTATGTTCAGAAAAAATTACAGAACTGTGCAATGTTTACATCAGTAGACATTTCTTGCTCTCTGAAGCAGTTCTACAGGATTTTATTTAACTCTGTGGTGGATCTGCAGCTTGAAGCCAGTGTCTGATATTGCTGCTATTATTCACTGTGTTTTGCTGATTTATATCACCCAAATTCTGTGAAGTAGCAATGCTAAAAGCATGCCCAGCATTCTCAGAAAGAGGGTCAGCTTCACAGCTCTTTACAGATTGCTTCTGCCCCTCTGGCATGTGTTTCCACATCTCAAGTTAAACATATTACCTCAGTTCGAAAGCTTTAAATTTCTGAGATAACGTGACGCCTTTTGCAGTTGTTGCCATAGGAAGTCAATCTTTCTATCTGCTTCAGGATCTCCGAACAAGCTAAGTAATAGTAATAAAAAGACTGGATCATGAATCAAATGTCTTTGGCTATTAGGTGTTAATTTTGAGAAGTGCATACTGAAAACTGATTTCCGGTTTTGAAAAGCATCTATCACCATTTTTACTGTGTTTCACTAGCTCTAATCAGTTAATAATGGGTAAATTCTGGTTTTTGCTGACATAAGGTATTCCCTGTCATCAGAATACACTGCAGTTCAAGTTCCTCAGTGAAGAGTGCTGTTGAATGGGAACAGATGGATCTTCTGAATCCAAGAAAAGGATTAAAAAGCTGCATAAAAGAGGAAACACTTTATTTTAAGTAGTCCTCTAATTAATTTGTCAAGTTTTCATGACAATAGCATTGATCATAGAGGATTAATTTGATATTAATGCAGATGTCATATGTATTTCTGTTGGAAGGCCTTTGTAATTCAGTATTAGATAAATGTACTATTAAAAGAAAGTGTTAGTCATAAAAAAGGTTGGGTTAGTGGATTTGGGTTTACTTTACATTCTTCTTTTGCCATTATAGAATATTTATAGCAGAAAAGAAAAGGAAAGATTTAAAGCTGTTAAGGAGACATAGAAAGTATCCATGTGCAAAGTTAACATTCCTTAAATTGTCAGATTTTTGCCCTTTCCTGACACAAACCTTGGAGGATTAACTGGAATTGTATTTAGAAATCAAAGCGGCAAAAGAAGCTAAGCATTAAGTTGCTGTAATTTGTGATCAGCACAGAATTTTGTACTACAACTGTGTTCTGCAGCCAGCTTCTTTCCTTCTCCAGTAGGCATGTACTTTCCTCTCCTCTCTCTAAACATACTAAGAAAAATTATACATTTAGTAAGAATAGCTGTTTGTAATATAATACTTGAATCAAATTCTCATTATATATGGATTATAATAACAATTACCTTTCCAAGTGATCAAGGTCAAAACCTGAAGTGACATAACTCGGCATCTTTCTAGTGTCTTTGGTGTAACTGCACTTATTTATGAATCACTTCTCTAGTGGTTTTAGTGTCTGAGCTGTTAAAACTAGTGTTATTTGAACAGTAATTTATACCTGTATGGGTATAAATGGAATATATTCAATCCTGTAAGAATTTGGGACACATTTGCTAAAGTCACTATTGGAATAACTCTTAAAAATCTGCTAAATTTCTCACTGCAGAAAGGATAATCTTTTATGAAAAAAGTTTGATTAATAACATATTTAAAACAGTCTAGGATTTAGTTTCTGTTGGTTGCTTAGAGGTTTTACCATGGACTTGCTGTTTAAGACTTGGTGGACAGTTTACGTAAGTAAAAGCGTTGGATACTGAGCCCAGAAGTATGAAATAGAAGGCTGTGTCATCTCAGGTGAACTCACATGGGCTCAATACTCTGAATTCCAAGTGGACCATGATCCTGTAGACAGGCACAAATCTATTCAGGAATACTCCTATACCCAGTGTTTTCTGACTGATATTTTTAGTTCAGTGGTTAGAGCACTGCACTATTGGGTTGATTTTGAAGGTAAGGGAAAGAGCATTTGAACAATAAAACTACTTGAATAATGTAGTACAGAGATTGCTGTATTATATCCACCTGAATCACCCTTCAAGGACATCTCTCTGCTGTGTGCAAATGTGTTTCAAAAAGCCTTTGCATGAGGGAAAGATTTTATATTAATCCAGTAGGTTTCTATGTAGGCTAAAATAAGAGAAGAAGGAATCAGGCTTAAAGGAGGAAATTTAGGATTTGTTTACATTTATATTTAATGAACTACCCTTTGATAATTCATGCAGTCATCTTTCGCAGAAGGGTTACCTTACCATGTTGTCCACATTTGAAAGCAAACAGCCCGGGCAACGATGTGCAGATATCAGTCAATCACTCTGTGTTTATTTAGATCATATTTACTATGGTGATTTACTCAACTATTTTCCTGTGTGTTTTCAAAGACTCAGAGGTATTATCTCCTAAGAAAAATCCAAGTGAATAATGGCACCCTGCAAAGCAGCTACCAGAAAGGGCAGTTCCTAAAAAAAGAAGCTGTCATATGTATGTCACAGTACCAAACACAAGGAACTGGAGCTAGGTTGGAGTTGGGGTTGTTTAGTTTGGAGAAGAGAAGACTCAAGGGGGGACCTCATCACCCTCTATGACTACCTGAAGGAAGAATCATAGAATAATTTAGGCTGGGAAAGAGCTTTAAGATCATCAAGTCCAGCTGTCCCAAGCCCGCTTCTATACCATGGCCCTAAGCTCCAGATCTACACAACAGTTACACATGTTCAGGGATGGCAATTCAACCCCCCTCCCTGGGCAGCTTATTCCAAGGTCTGGAGACCTTTTCAATAAAGAAGTTTTTTCCAATGTCCAACTTAAACTTTGAGTGTCAGGTGGAATCTGTGCATGTGGATTTATTGCATGTGGTGCTCATGAAGCAGTGCTTTGCAAATTAAGGGCACCAACTAAACAAACCTGTATAAATAAATGAACTAAGCCTATACAAAACTATTAAACCTGCCATTCCAAGTTCTTACTGCAAACTGCTTTTAAACAATTCAATCAGTAAAAAGAATTCTTAGTGAATCAGCAGAAATAAATGATATTTACAGCAACCTTCTGAAGCTTCCAGTGCACACTGGTATATTTGGAGCACAGTGTCAGAATCTACGACGACTTGGGGTAAGAAGAACTTGACTTTTTGTCATCATGCCCACCAAATTCTCTCCAATAGTCAGATAGGGGTCGGGCTATTCTTCCAGGCAGCTGGCAACAGGATGAAGAGACGTGTCTCAAAGCTGTGCCAGGGGAAAGTTTAGGTTCGATATTAGAAAGCACTTCCTCATGGAAAGGGTGATCATACACTGGAATGGACTGCTTAGGGAGGTGGTGGAATCACAATCCCTGGAGGTGTTTAAGAGAAGGGTAGAAGGTGCATTGAAAGACATGGCTTAGTGGTGATGACAGGGCTAGGAAAAGTTTGAACTTTATCTTGAAGGTCTCTCCCAGCTGAAACTGTGCTATGATTCTGCGATTCTAAGTGCATTACTTATCTTAGATTCCTTTTCTAACCTACAATTAAAAGAGAGAGGTTAGCTGAGCTGATTTACTGTGATGGAGGGTGGGGCTCAAAACACCCAATTGCAAATCAAGCAGATATTAGGTGTAAGAAAAACCTTCCATTGAGCTCATTGGAATGAACTGTCTTTGTGAGATACCTTTCTCTTATGCTTGGCAACAGATGGAGCCTAAGCCTCAGTGAAATTCTGATTTTGGGTCAGATGAATTATGACCTCATACATAAATATTTTACACAGTAATATAAACTGAAACTTTCAGACAACAGTAACTTTTTTTTACTTGTAAGGTGAGTAATTCTTAGCTAATGAAGATTACTTTCTATGTGGTGAATGTGTATTATTTAAAGAAAAATGTGTTCTTCATATAGCCAATGACAGAGAAAATAAAAAAGATTCTGAGCACTTATTTAAAATTTAAAAATATTTTGCTTATATTTGTCATTTAAAGTTAACATTCTGGAAGTTAGCTGTCTGGTCCATGCTGTCAACTCTCCTTCAGCAATCATCTAATGAGCACCAAGCATCTCCAGGGGGTGATTCCTCCCACCTATCCAGGTTCCTGTATTAGTGAGGATGACTCATTACTTCAGTTCCTTCAGCATGCATCCTCATTATGGCAAAAGCACTAAAGAAACTCATCGTGAAGACATTATCCCAAAGAATTTTCCCTCTCTTCCTACTCTCTAGACTATTCTGCCTCTAAAAGGTAGAGAACTTCCAATACTTATAGTGCTTGTATACATATATAATGTAACACGTATATAAAACTGAAAACTCTTTAAAATAAGGTAAAATTCAGAGCAAGAAGTATGTGCAAGGAATGCTGAAATGCATTTCCAGAAAGCAAATAACTAGAAAAATAAGGAACAATTACAGAAGATATTGATTTACAAATCTGCAGCATTCTTTGGGGACTTCTGAGTATCTCTACTAACTTCTCTCAAAGGAAGAGCTTTTGCCAGTGTTGGATTCTAACAGATGGAGAAAAAAAATTAAACTTTTCATATTCATTTGAAAAAACTACCAGAACCATTCCACATTGCTAGTATTTGTGCAGGAAAGACATAATGATTTACAAAAGCAATTTCATCTTTTGTATAAAGGATTTTGCAACACTACAATGAGATATAAGTGTATTAAACAGGAGGTTTTAGATACAGACCTGGATCGCAAACAGCACAGCTACTGATCTTGTAGAAACATTTTTAAATGTTTGCATGGATATGCAATGAAATTTCTCGGGAAAAATGATCATAAAACATTTTGAATAAATCTTAACGGAGTAATTTTGTCCTACAGCCTACCCTAAAATCTGCATAATGAAGCTGAATACGTGAACTGGATTTCAAGGTGATTGAACTATTGTTTGTCTTTATTATACCTAAAACACACTTCTTATTGCATTTCTCCTTGGATGAACAGCTGTTCAATACTATCTAGGTTATGAGATTGTAAATATCATTTAGCGTGACCATTTAAAATGCTGCTGCAAATTATACCCTTGCAATATTGTACTGGATCTCTTTAAATAAATTGTAAAATATATTTCAAAATTGCAAGAAAATAAGATGAATTTAAAATATCCCTTTTGGTTACAACAGCTGCACAGCATGTACAGTTGAACGCTTGCTAAAAACTACCTTAAAAGAGCCTGATTTATTCACATTTGGTGAAAAAGAGTTCACAGCTCCATTGGTCCGAAGCCCTCCAAGGAAGGAAGTGTTTCCCTATATTTCATTTCACTTTCTTTCAACTGCCTTATCCATTTTCTTTGGATCTTAAATATTAATCAGATGATACAGTATTAAGAATCCTGTCTGAATGTCTTGGGGCATCCCTATCATATAAGTAGAACAACTCTGAATACACATTCTAGTCTATATTGAAGGATTCTGATAAACGAGATGAGTCTCCTCTTCTGGCAATATACCTATAAATGTGGTTAATATTAATATGTTTTAAGAATGCATATTGAATACAGTATCACAGTATCATAGTATACTGTGAATATCCTGAAGCAAAACTATGCATTCGGTGCTGTTGGAATAGCCATGCCTTGCACACACAAGCATTCTGGCTACAGCAAGAGGCCATCTGCATGCCTTTTTAGCTGACACTGAGCAACAAATGCAGTAAACAAATAATCTACTCAGGTTATTTAAGTTATTTTCTGAAATCACAGACTGTTCATGATTAACCTGGGTATTTATTCATGTCCGTTATTTAACAAATTTTGTATTCATACAATCACAGAATGCATTGGGTTGGAAGCGATCTTTAAAGCTCATCTAGTCCAACCCCCTACAGGGAGAAGGGACATATTCAACTAGAGCAGGTTGCTCAGAGCCTCATGCAGCCTCACCTTAAACGTCCCAAAGCATGGAGGCTCCTGCACTCTCTGGGCAGCATGTTCCAGTGTTTAATTGTGAAAAACTTATTCATTGTATCTAATCTCCTCTGCTTTAGTAAAAAACCATCACCCTTGTTCTGTCACAATAAGACTGTCTAAAAAATCCCTTTCCATCTTTCTTATAGACTCCAAGTACCAAGAAGCTGCAATAAGATCTTCTTGAAACTTCCCTTCCTCCAGGCTAACAACACCAACTCTTGCAGCCTGTCCTCACTGTAGATGTACCTTTAATACTCAGAGTAATAATAATAGCAATCACTAATAATAATATGTCTGATGTATAATAACATTAATAATCCAATAACAATTACATTAATAATATTAATAATATGATATTTGACTTGTGTTCTTTTTTTAGGTACTGACAACTTGTAAGGCACTGTTTCAGCATCCCACTTGTTTAATCTAAAGGAGAAGAAAAAAAAAAAGAGAAAATTTACACAGGTAGATGAATCTTGAAGTATTTTGGATAGGGATGGTGAAAATAAGTAAATAGACTGGAGGAAATGGAATAGCAAGGGGGAGGAAAACAAAGGGCAATAAATTATTTTTCTCTTGTACATAGTACTTGCAAAATTATGTTCCTTGAAAAATCCTCTAAAAGTTAATTCATTTTATATACAGTTTAATTTATTTTGTTTCCCCACAGTCACAGAAAGAAATATAATGTGTTTACCAATTTCTACAATGCTTGAAAACAGAGACTGCAATCAGATTTCTGCCTGGTTTAATAGCTTTTTTCTTAGTACAGAAACATAGGGAGGGGAGAAAATCTCGCTTGAATTTTCAGGCAGCAGGCTATCTTACAGTAAGTATTAAGAAAAGTCCATTGTTGAACTGGTTACAAGACACAGGAAGCACACAATAAAGCAAGAATGGACTTGTTGAATACTTGCAAGAGGCTTGAATACTGTCTTGCAGCTCAGGAAATCACACAGTGAAGGACAATCATACGCAAACAGAAAACAGTAAAACATACATGTCTACAGGCATAGAAACTTAGTTTATATAAACTTAGCAAAATTCCACCAAAGTCAATGATGTTCATTCACTTTATTCAGAATGGTACTCTTCACCGAAATGGTTGATATGAAAATTTCTTTAGCAAAACCAGAAACAAAGGGGGCCAGAACATTTCCTTACAGAGCCTTTTTTACAGGGTTGCAGTATGGCTGACGAATACTCAATCCAGACAGGGGGAATAATCATTTGCAGACTGCAGTCAGCTTCTCGCCAAAGCTGTGTCTTTAATTTCTGCTGCACTTCAATGTCTCTAAATGTATTAGAAGACTGTGCTTTCTAAATCTTTTGCCTTAAAGTTGTTTTGCCTTAAAGATGTCCCTGGATGTGTTTAAGGAACGAGTGGATGCGACGCTTAGGGATCTGGTCTAGCAGCTAGATAATAAGATGAAGGTTGGACTCGATGACCCTGGAGGTCCTTTCCAGCCGTGATGATTCTGTGATTCTGTGATTCATAGGAAAGCTCTGAAAGCTCTACTAGTTAACAAATGCACGAACGGCAGTTTGGGTAGGTGTAGGTAGTCTCGTGATTTCATTACACATTCAACTACTGCTCCATGAATAAGAGTTTATTTGTAAGGGTCTCTATTGTGTAATATCAGCTTGAACAGAAACATTACATTTGTGGACACCTTCAGCTTATGGAGCTGTCTTCTTAAGATCCATATAAAATGCAACAGTAGAAATCTATTCTACTATTTGATTCAGGAAAGCTTTTTCTCAGGAAGAATTTCCTTGCTAAAATCACCTAAAGAATTAGGTTTTCCATTTTCTCGTGCAATTACCAAGTGATATTTTTTGGGGAAATGATAGCACTGCTTCACATTTTGCTTCTTCTATGACTACAGGAAGGATGGCTTTAATATAATGGAGTAGCTGTCAAATAAATGGCCTTCTATTTCATATATTTAATTTTCAAATAGTATTGCTTCTTACAGAAAAGGGATGAATCAAATTTCATTTCAAAGTACATTACTAACTTTATTAGGGCAGAGGTGATTACTCACCTGTGCAAAGCTGCAAGTTTACAACAGATGAAACAGTCCGAGATACAGGACTTTGCAGATTTATCCTGTGGCCTGGATGCTACTTTCCTTGGAGATTTTGAAAAGCCTTAATGGGATGAGAAAATCAGATCAGAGAACTTGAATGATGAAGGCCAAATGACAAATGTTTCAAATTAAATCTGAAAGCCTTATGTTGATTTCTTTGGCATGGGCGAGAGAGGACAGAATTACAATGAGGATGGAAAAAACCCCCAAGTTTAAAAAGGCCAGACACACAGCAGCAATAAAGCTGAAAATAATACTGCATTTCCAAAGGGCTATGACAGTTTTGTGTGTAGATGAATAGTGGGAATTTCAACTTCATTTACTTGCAGAAAGGACACAGATTTGTTCTTGCTTTTAGTCTTCAGTCCCATTCCCTTCATCCCAAGTTCATGCTTCTGTGGCAGCCAACATTTTCATTGGGCAGCGGCAGCAACATCTCTTTCCTACCAGTTCATTTCCCACCACCCACTTTTTCTTCCTCTGGAAGGAAAGTAGAGCAAGGAACGCAAAATGGAGTAATACTACTTCCCAGGAATTCTTTAGGAAGATAAGAAGGTTTGAGAGGAACAAAATGTGGGCAAAACATTGGTGAGGGCAAGACGTGTTGTCTAGGACTGAAAAGAATGGTCTGTTTTGTCTCAGGTGACCCAAGAGCTTGGTATATAAAATGTAAAACTTGGCCTATTCTGTCTCATTCAGTCATTAACAACTTCAAAAGGATGACTTTAGAGAAGCTTCCTCTCACCCCCTTCTTCAGACAAGGGAGGGTGTAGGTGCCCACTCTTATCTGTGCTGAGGAAACTAACAGCCTGTGCTTGCAGAACTGATTCTGCTTATCTTCAAGGTTACTGATTCCATCATCTGCAAGCTAATCTGTTGCCTCAAATCACTATTGAAAACCAGAGAAAGTCCCTGGAACCTTGGAAACTAAATTATACAAGACAGCTGGCACTCCTGGGTGATCAAAAATTAAACTGTAGAAACACAAACTCCCATTTTTGGGAACAGGTTTATTGTGTTTAGCTTCACCACCAACAGACAAAAAGGTGGTGGTGTTTTCTCCATTCTCTATCACTTTTTTCTTCCTTCTCTATGTTTCTCTCACTTCTTTCCCTTTTACATTTTCTGCTCTACCTATGGCCATGTATAGGAGACATGACCTGTACACGACACAACGAAAGCTTTTGATAAGTTCACTGAAAGGTGTTAGTTATTTGCACACTTACCTGTATCAGTTAATCAGATTATATCAGGCAAATACCAAATCTATCCAGGAGCTTCCTGCAGGAGGCAGAAAGGGGGACCACAGTCTGTGTCTGCCAGGGAAAGCACCTTTATCAGCCCCTGTCCTGTCCAGCCAGGAACAACTGCTACTGTAGATCCCATTTCACTGTTTGTTTTTCATTCTGAAAGGCATTTCTATTCATTTTGCCCATCATTTTAACCTTCTCTATTCTACCCATGAACTGAAAAAACAAAGGGATTGCTTACCACAAAGGTGATAGCCAGCCAGCGCTAGGAGACTCAGGAGGGACGGACACCACAAGCCAGCGAGACTTTTTTTTCTCCTCTCCTTTGCTGGTGAAATGTTGGATCTCCCAGCAGGCCCAATCCAGCCACTTCTCCAGTGGGCAGCACCCCAATCCAGAGGTGCGGCCACTTCTGAAAGCACGTGAGGAACACAGGCCCTGGAGAAGCTGCGCCAGAGCCAAGGCCCTGCCCAGGGTGCACTTCCTTGGGGCCTCTCTCACTGCACCCCTGTACAAGAAGGAGGCTGGGCTGTGCCACCAGAAGGGCCATTTCCAGAGCAAGTCCCATGATTTCCTTCACTCCTGCCTCAAAGGTATGAAACAGAGACACAAGGGAACTGTGCTGGCAAATCCTTGGCCTAACCGGGACACCTGGACCTCAGAGCATGAGGAGGCCCCAGGAGATGTGAATGGCCCAGGCTGCAAGGCTGGAGTTTGTAGTGTCAGAGGTGGGAAGAGAGGATGGCAAGGGATGGTTGAGAGCTCCTGGAAGCAAAAAATTGCTTCCAGTGACCAAACTGACCATGAGAGCTGTTGTAAAGCATTGGGGGAACAGGAGATCAGCTGATGACTTGAACTGGCTGCAAATGGAATTCCCAGAGTTGGGAAAGATTTGGGGAGCAAGGGAAAGGTCCATTTGCAAAGGAACAGAATCCTGTTCCTGAGATGTAAACCTTCAGGAGCCCAGTGGTTGAACTGAAGGTTCCAGGGGCAACTGAAGGGCAACCAGCATCATCTCTGAACTCTGTGTGGACATTTGACCTGGTGCAAATGGGATTGTCCGTGGACAAAGGCTTGTAAAGCAGAAGTGGCTGGACAGGAGAGCTCAGGATCAGACAACCAGAGTGGTGGTGCCACACAAGGTCTTCTACAACTGCCTAAATCCTAAAAAATGAAATTCTTTCACAATGCCCTTTTTTTTAAAACGATTTTTTTCCTAAGTACCCGTTCACCTTCTTGTGGAAAATTCCTCACAGCCCTCCCCTGTGGCAATGTGTTGTCCAAATGTGGCTCTGTGATTCCATGATTCCGTGATCCATTCAAGCACAAAAGTGTTTGGTTTGTTTAGAGGGGTAACCTTAAAATTCCCCAACATTCCACTTGGACCTGCCAACTCCCAGCTGTGGTTCTGCCTGGCCCCTGCGCCCCTCCACTCCCATTCCCTGGGACACTCTGGGACTCTGCTACCAGCATTAAGCCCAACAGCAGTCAGGATTACACTTGAGGCACCTGGCCTTAAGAAATCACTCCCTTCCCAAGGCACACGGGTGCTCAGGGCAGCGGTTGCGTCACCAGGACGAGGGCCCTGGGCACTGTATCTCTGCAGAGGGGAACACCTGCCCCAGCCCCAGCCCCATTCTGGTGGCAGGTGTCCCACCCTGACCGTAAGCGCTGGATGGGGAGTACCTGCCTAACCTGCTGTTACATGTCGATATCCATCCTCTCAACCTGCTGCTTATCAACATCCATGCGCTCCTCTTCATCCACATTCACATCCACAGGTTCCTCCTTCTCCTTTGCCACATACACCTCCACTTCCATGTCCTCCTCACTCCTCTCACTCTCCTTCAGTTCATGGGGGAAGATGCTGAGGCAAAAGCCAAGCAAAAAAGTGCATTGTCCTACCCTGGCCACTGAAGTGGAACTGTGGGCTGGGGGTCTTAGAAACCCTATCCCATGGCTCTCTTGCCACTCAGGAAGAGCCAAGGGAGAACAGGGGGCACCTCCCCAGGAGAAGCTGGCTGGAGGCTGAGCACCATCTTTGTCAGCAGCACTTACCAGAAACGCTGTATCCATGTCACCAGCCTGCGGCTTTGCTGCAGAACCTGCTTCAGCCTCTTGGCCAGCAACAGGGTTTTCTGGATCTGCTGAAGCAGAGATGGTAGGGCTGAGCCATCCTGCTCCCTGCCCTGCAGTCCCCCAGGCACAGACCCTCACCCTATCTGAGGTCTACCTCAGCATCCACAAGCTCCTTCCTCGTCCTCCTCACTCCTCTCACTCTCCTTCAGGTCATGGGGGAAGATTTTAAGGCAAAAGCCAAGCAAATACAGCTGTAAAACTTTCTTTTTACACATGTATTGTTTGCATGCATGAGTCTTACAGAACATACTCATAGTCCCTGAAAAAATTCAACTGTTCACCAAAAATGTGCTAGAAGTAAAAGTGAAAGGTGGGCACAAAGCATCGTAGGGAAGCATTAAAAAACGTGTGAGAAGAAAAAATTTCATTATTATTTCCAGAAAACAAATTTTAACCACTTTTTGGATAATTGCCATCTCCAAATATTCTGCAAAATCCTGCAGTGGAAATTGTTTGAAACTCCACAAGTTCCCTTTAGAAATCTGGTATTTGTTTTTCAACAAGTTCTGATGTAAATGCTGCACACATTTATGTTTCTTACTGGTTCAGATTACTTATGATGGACAAACAGAGGAACTCTCATTTATTTCTTCTCCATGTAACACAGTGATTACAAAACTGCTGACATGGCTGTAGCCCATGGCAAAAACAGATGAAAAATATTTTGCTTTCCAGAATTTATTTCATGTCCAGGGAAGTCAACGGGGAATTTTTGATTAATGTCTGTTAGTCTTGAAACCAGCATTCTCTCTCACTTGTAGCTCACTATACTTGCAGAATATTCTCCAGTGAGCCAAGAAGTTCATTTTGTGCAATTCCTTCAATACATGGATTGTATCAAAGTCTACTGAAATACTGCATCAGATCTAACTAGTGTAACTGCTGTTCTGTATTACTCACAGTACTAAAACTGTATTACTTACAGTTTCTGTTAGTTATATTTGACACAGGGCGGACTGCTCGTGACTATACCTAGGTAAGAAAATTTCAGTTATTAGAATGCAGAAAGACAGGGGAAGAAATTGTGGCAACTATATGAGCACCCATCAGCAGTCTTACAAACAACGAAACTATAGCAGAGATGAGCTAGACCCATCTGTGTAACAGACCCAGAAGTAAAGATTTCATATGACATTCATGTTTTGGTAAAAGGACTTGCATGTGGTTTTTTCTGTTTGAAGAACTGTATACACACGTGCACAAAAGCACAAGCCTATGTAGTTGAATCATACAAATGTCACTCCAATCTTCAAAAAGGCTAAGAAGGAGGACCCAAGTAACTATAGACCATCAGCCTCATCTCCACCCCAGGAAGGGTGACAATTTATCCTTGGTGCTGTCTCTAGGAACAGCAAAAAGAGTCATTAGGGACAGTCAGCATGGCTTCACCAAAGGGAAGTCATGCTTGACCAACCTGACAGGCATTTAAGAGCATATGAAATGCTATCACAGTGAGGGTGACAGAGCACTGGAGCAGGATGCCCAGGGGGAGTTGTGGAGTCTTCTTCTCTGGAGACATTTCCTGTGCAGGTCTAGGTGATCCTGCTGTGGTAGGGAGATTGGACTAGATGATCTTTTGAGGTCCCTTCCAATCCCTGATGTTCTGTGATTCTGAGATATGTAGTATTTGGAAACACTAAATGTCTCCATGATAAGAACTACAGTGTCTGCTCTGAGTGCTACTTTCAGAGGCATGTATATTGAATACTATTCACATCCTTTTGTAGCTTTACAACACAAGTTGACTGTTACAGTATGTGCATGTACTTTGTATGGATATGTGGGTCTAATGCAGACACACATAGGAGCAGAGTATATCTCCTGGGGTGTTTGTGCTCTGTAACTTAGCCTAATGATCTTCTGCTTATGCTGGAGATAGCTGTTTGCATTTAAATTCTATTGCTAACTTAGGAATATAAGACTGTGGACAGGGGAAATCTCCTGTAAAAGTCATTATGATTTTATTTGGTCTGTAAAGAAGTACAATGCCACCCTTCAGCAGTACTTATTATTATTTATTTATCAGAAGAAAATTGTTCATTTCCTTCTGTAGTACAAATTTGGTTTTGTCACAGTTGCATTCAAAATGTTATTACAGATGTAAAATTAAAGTACTAATGAAGTCAAAAGAACATTGGAATACTAGTTGACAAAGGGAAATCAAGTAGCAGACACAGAGAATAATAAGAATTGCCTGAGGGAATCACCCATAAAAAATCTTTCCTTAAAGAAATCAGCAGAAAACAAAACTACCACTAACAAACTGACTGGCTGTTGGTGAGCCTTTCACATCAACAGTAAATGCAGCGAGCAATAATGACTGCAGCCATATTCTGCAGCACCTCATTATTCAATTCCTTCCTTGTTTAGGAATAATCTCTGTGATTGGCTTCTTTTTCTGTCACTTATCCAGTTTTAAACTATAATAGCATTTACGTTTCATTCCAGGTCTGTCTTCATAGTCTCCTGTGAGATATTGTCAAGGTTATTCAAGTAAATTAAATACTTTTCGAAAACGCACATTTTAAAGGGCATGTAACTATAGATTCCATATTTTACATCTGATACTTAAAAAAGGTCTACAGATGCTTTAAGCAAGTTATTCTGCCTCTTTGCAAATTATGCGTATTTGACATTAAAATTATTACTTCATTTATCCCAAGGCTTTGAAAAATTATATATAAAATTGTCCTAATCTACTTCTTGTTCACTTTCTTCCATGCATGATTTCTTCAGGTCTTTGGGAATTTTCTTTTTCTGTTGGCTGCTTAATAGGAATCACATTTCTTCATGTGGTAGTCTGCCTGCCTGCAGTTAGTGTTCTCTCCTCCTAAAGCTGTTACCTTCCTTCTGACTTTGACTTTTCTCTGAAAGCCAGAGGTCCACATGTGTCCAAACACAGTGGTACAATGCTGAACAAGTAGTGATTCTAGGCAACATGTAATTAGCACACCAAGAGATGATGGTTTGTTTTTTCACACTTACTACAGTCTGACATACCTTATTCAGCGAACTCTATTTTCACGGGGTCTTTTTTCCTCCACTCAGAGTGCCAAGACGGATAATAGATCAATGTAAATACACAGAGAATCAGGCATGGTAAATGTCTGAAAGTCTGTGCTGTACACATGAAGGCATTTTCATGAGAATATTTTGACATATTTTTATTCTGTAGTATGATATTAATCACAAGATATGTTGATTGATGCCTGATGGCAATAAATCTCCTGTAGTATGCTTTGCAGAGTATAAAGTAGTGTAGCTTCAGAGATGCATGAAATAGTAGGATAATGAGGCAGAAGGAGCTAATTTTTAGCTGGAATTGCCTCCAGCAAATCATGTATTCTTTATACATATAAGTATAAAAAAAGTAATTTAAAAAAAAAGACAGAGAAAAATATAATGTTAAAGAATTATGAAAATATCAATGCATTCGTAAAACCCATTACCATTCTAATATCTTGTCCACAGGCAAAGTAACAAGAAGAAAGAGTCCAAGGAAATTGAACAGGCTGAACCTGCTCCCTGGACCCAGTATGAGGAAACACAGACTGTATAATCACACAACACAGCATTGTTTTCTGACAGGCTCCCAGAAATCAAAAACTACTGTTTTCATATATTTCTTTCTACTCTCCTCCATGCAGGGATGCTTATTACGGTTGCCTTTTCTTGATCTGATGCTGACTTACTCTGTGTGATATTCTGCAGCAGACTTAGGCAGTCTCTAACGTATGTACACCCTCCTCAAAATAGAAAAGAAATTTCCTGTGTAACTCATTCATTTACACCAGGAGTTAGTAATATTGGCACAGTTTTCCTCAGATTAATTTAGAAACACATACAAATTAACAAGATGTGTTCTCTCACATAGTGTTAGATAACTACAGTGCAGACAGGCACAGAAAAGTGCTAATTTTAGCTATTGTCATGAACAAGTTTTAAAACATAAAGCAGGAGTGAAAAAGAGGGGTGGAATATGAAAGAGGTCAGTAGCGCAAAAAATTAATTGCAGATAAAAGAAAATTGAGGCTTTTGAATGCCAAACCTTAGGGGAGCTACCTTCACTGACATGAAAGGGGAAAGTGCCAAACATTGGCCCTGGCAATGCACACCTGCCATGTGCCCTCCTGGAACCTTTCCTATCTATTGATCTAGTGTTAGCTGCTGGAAATAGTGTTGTGAATTCATTTTGCTTCACTATGCTGTGCTTAGGTCTACATAAAGGACTGTGCTACCTTAGAGACCATAGCACGCACACAAAGCTTTCTAAATATAACTGTAATGTCCTCCTTTAAAAATTGCATTTCATATCGAAGGGACGCTCGAAGGTTGCCCCATGTCCCCTGCATAACAACGGCTTTATGTGTAATCCTTGTCATAATCCCATTTCTGTCATGTCTCGTTGAACTGTGACGGGGCAAACACAAGGCAAAATAAGTATTTTATTAAGTATATAAGTGTTATTACCTTTTCAGGCTCCTTTCTTAGTAGAATGAAACTATAGTGGACCCCGTCCTTCATGGACACTCTCGTTGGATGACAAGGCAGCACAGTTTCAATTCCCTTTATTTACACTTTCTATGGCGTTCTTTTCTTATGATAAAACAGCTTAAAGATGAAGGCTAGAGAATGACCCATTCCAGCCTTCTTCCTGCACTTTTGTGTCTGCTCCATGTTTGCTTTGAAAGGCATGTTTGAAAGGCTTCTGTCAGGAATGACAGAACCACAGGCTCCGAGAGTTGAGATGAGAAGACCTTTCTGGGGATCGTCTGCTCCAAGGGTCCTGCTCAACAGGATCTTCTTTTTTTTGTGACACCTGTGGCTGCTGTCAGCAGCTTTGAGAAGCTCTATCTCCTGCCTCCATGCTGGACCATCCCCTAGCCAAGGCGAAGCCAAATGGCCCCTCTGCTGGTTAGAGCTGCTGGAGTGGCCCTTTGCTGAGAGGCTGCAGCCCCAGGAGGGGATCCAGTCTGTTGGAGAAGTCTGTGGAGGACTGTGTTCCATGGGAAGGATGTCACATTGCCACACAGGAGGGCTGTGAAGAACTTTCTGAAGATGAAAGGTATTTAGGAAAAGAAGTGTTTTAAAAAAAATCATATTGACCACTCTCCATTTTGCAAGATTTAGGCATCTGATGAGGACTTTGTTAGCAAGTCTTGGTCATGCACACCTTAATTTCTCAGAAAATCTAAGCCTCTCCCTTACTGCTCAGGTTGGGAAACTTTTGGATGTGGGAAATCTGCACCTGAACACTACCAACCTAAAATCAGGTGGAAGAATAAAAGAAATTATCCCATTTAAAATAGCTTCATTTCTCCCCCTTTCTTTTTTCCACCCCTACCTGAAATGAGGCTATAGAGAATTGAGTTTCTAGAGGTGAAGCTTAGGCTTAGAGATAAGGAAAAGCTTCTTCACTGAAAAGACCATTAAGCCTTGGAACGGGCTTCTCTGGGATATTGTTGAATTACCGTTCCTGGGTGTGTTTAATGTGTGTAGATATGGAGCTTAGGGACATGGTTTAGTAGTGGGTTTGGTACAGTTTGGTTAATGGCTTGACTTGATTACTTGGAGGTGTTTTTCAACCTCAACAATTCTATGATCCAATGAGAAATTAATGAAATATTCTGAAATTCAAAAGCAAATTTTGTAGCAAGAAGTATGCTTTTGCACAGAACCTGTAGATAAAATTAATGTGGAATAATAATGTATCAGCAACAGCAAAACAACACGAGCAAAAAGATCAGGCTGAACAATCTGGGCCATAGTTGATGTTGATCAGTGTCTGTTGATCAGCTCCTGTATGTGCTCATCTGCCATTAAGAAGGAAGGTGCATTTGCTTTTGGCTGCAAGCAAGCAACATGAGGTACTGCTGGTATAATTGTGTAGAAACACATTCCACCCACTGTTTCCTTCTGGATCACCTCGCCAGGACATGGAAGTTGAGAGACAGAGTTAGTGACAGAAGCAGAACCACTAGTAGGCACCACACAGTTTGCTGGGTTAGGAATATGACTACTTCAAGTATCAGGAGAGGTATGAGGAGTTATTTTAGGGGAATGAAGAAAATATCCTGCTGACAGTGACATTCCTGGTGCTAGCCCAGCAGTTGCAGTTCTCATGGGGGGGTTGAGAGAACAAGGCTTCAGAGAAGGCAGACATACCTGACTGGGATATGCTACTCAGCCTGGTGTTTGACCCTCTTTTAGGCAGAAACTCATTTGCAGAGGGATTTGGTGTCTGTAAATCACTTTTTGTGACTCTGCTCCACTAGGAGTACCTCCTTGCTTACACCTGTCAGCCAGACAGCCAGTAAGATTCTTTGATTTTCTTGTTTTGATCCCATCAGACCATCATCTCAACCAGCATCTCCAGCCAGCACTTCCTGGGCAAGACTGCATTATATCTGTCCTCCAGATATAAGAAGCTGGTTTTGCCAGCTTCTTCCTTTGAAAAACACTGAGGGCAGCAAATCATTAAACAAGGAGGAATTTGCTGAAGCTAGTGTATCATGGCTTGTATACTGCTTGGCACTGTCACTGAGAAGGCTGCTGCTGTTTGTCATCCTCTACTGTGTGGGATGTTTTATTTCAGTGGGATCTCCAAATCTGTTAACTCCAATGAAGCTGCTGATAACGTAGGAATCTATGAGACTAGCACCGGCTACTCACCATTATCTCTTCTGTGAACTGTCAGCCGTGGGCCATCCAGCCTTCCACCCCCCTTGGCTTTCTTAGGCCCTACGATCGCGTGTTTTGCACAAATATTGCGTTTTGCACGAATTCTCTAATTCTCTGGCAAGTAGCTTTTTAGGAGGAACAGATATGCACTAATACTGGTAGTCAAGCAAAAAATCTTTGGTGGAAGAAGTAATGGCTTAACCAAATAAGTTCTGTCACCAAAAAAAGAAGTTGTAAAACAGACGCTGAGGAAAAACAATATATACTTTAGTAGAAAATATAATTAACAGGAGTAACAAGAGTTTACAGTATCAGCAAACTATTGTTTAGCTGATAAAATCTCTATTGCATATAATGACTAATTTGCCAGCTGTGTTTTTTATGTATTCCTTACAGGAAAAAAGAATACGAGTTTCTTTCCCATCTAGTCTTAGTACCTAACTTTTGGACTATAATTTAAATGGGACTTGGTAATAAGAGTATCATTTCATGAGTATTAAATCATATTACATGGTGTGTGAGATCACAAAACACACAAAAATTTCCAGACTCCATGCACATTGTATTTGAATAAAACCCTTCCAGAGGCAAATACAACTTACAAAATCAACTTACAAAATTGTGACAAAGGGAGCCATAGCTTCCTATTGTAAACTCCATTATATATTTGTGGTGTAATATATTGCCATTATTAGAAACTCAGTGTTAGAAAATATTGTCTCCTCGTAGTTAGTGTGAACCTCGTCTCCAAACTGTAATCAAGTTGCTGTTTCACTTTTCTGCTTCACTTGCTAGATCTTAAATTTGTTCATCATTAAGTGCTGCTAAATTCCAACTCTTTTGATATACCTTATACTAGCAATAAATCTTGAATTCAATCTAACCACGTTAAAGACATTAATTCACAATGATAATGTCATGACAAAGAAGGGCTAGATATTTAAAGATGGATAAAGTTGAAAATGTTGCTTTTAACCTCCTCTACATCTTTTATTAATCTGATTCTCTGGGAACTGAAATGTTTGTGGAGTCAGATCACCAGTTGGAGGCATTTATTATATATACGAGTTGTACGATAAATTAATTCCAGTAAGCTTTCGTTTTCCAGTAGATCACTGTTTCACAGGAATATTCATAACCTGAATAATAATCTGTCTCTAAAACTTGTGGATTATTTTAGCCACAGATATACTCTTCTTTTCTTTTTAAATATAACTTCCAACAAATAGAGAAAACAATTAGAAAGCAATTTATCTGATGTAGTTTTAACCGAAAATAAATTAATCACCTCCCATATGCTCAACAGTTCCTCAAGGCACAGCTAGTACAAAGTGATCTTCTTGTCAGAGGATCAGAGTAGCTTTCCACCACTGATCAGTACATCATTTCAAACATGTACTGTATTACAAACAGCGTAAGACATCACTTGCATTTTGTCTTGCCTTTCCACATCCCTTCCCCCACACTAGTCAAGGTAATTTTATTTTAAACAAGCTTTCTCAGTTCCTTTCTGAAGAAGGTGTAGAAATGTCTCATTTCTCTCCGCTCCTTTCCTGATAAACATTCTCTCTCTTCTTCCCCCACACTTCTACCTTGTGCCCCTAGCTGCAACTCAAAAAGCAGGGCAAAACAAGCCTAACCTCAGTTTCCTGTGTAGAATGTGCAGCTGCTTGATTGATGGCCTTATAAAATATGAATGAAAAAAATCTCATGTGCATATTCATGGAGATGTCTCTTTATTAATTCATAATGCAGCTTCTGCAAAGGCAGAGTGGAGGTCTCAGGCTCCTCCCTTGTAAAGACATGAGCAACATCTCTTCCTCAGCTTCTCTCCCATTCCTGCCCTCAAGTTATGCAACACCAACAATTTCCATTTCTGTTGTGTTCTGTCCTGATGTCTTGTGCACCCATCTTGTGTTACCCCACAGTGAGAGGAACCAAGGGAATTGACATCAAATTCCCAAGTAATGTTTCCTATGGAAAATAAACTTAATGGGAGTAATGAGGGTTTACAGCTCATTTCAGTCACATTCGGTTGTTCTCAGGTGCTGCAACGCATGCTTCATTTAATTCTACAAAGACGACTACATGCAGTGAGGTGTGTTTGTCACTGGAGACTAAAAAGATGCAGAAGTATCCCAGAGGAAACGATGAGAAATAAAGTAGTTACCTGTGCAGCTATATTTTCTAGGAATAGGACACAAAGAACACTGGAATCTTGAAGTAAACAAGTCCTTACTGAGAAATCTTGTGTAAAAAATAGGAAAAGAATAAAGGCTCTTCTGGAGAAAAAGCTTTTTGAGCATTGCTGGGAAAGGTAAACACATGGGATAGGATTCTGTGGGAATGCTTTTGTTTTTCTCTCCAAAATAGTGCTTAGTATTTGATAGTGTTATCTGGCCTTTAGTAGATTCTGTGCTGATACAATAGGCAATTGCAGTGAGTAAAAAACCCCAGAAAACACTTTGCATCGGATAGCTTCAAGTCTCTGAACTCAACATTCAGAATGGGGGCAGGTGATATTTAAGAAGCTTACAAGGGAAAAAGGGAAGCTTTTCAAAGTTTCACGTGGGTCCTGTCATGATGGAAGTAGAAAAGCTCTGCCCACAGCTTTCTCAAATAAATTGTTCAGACTGAAAAGAGTGGCTCTTTCAAAGCTGAAGGCAGAATATACTGAATAATGAGAAGGTGTAGGAGCGTGGGAGGGGTGAAGAGAAGGGAAGGTGTCAAAACCCAGCAAGATCACATTTGGGTTAGAGGATGCTGCTGGTGTAAAGAAAGGAATGAGAGTTTCTGAACTGTTATGGACCCATTTGCACATTTAGTTTACAGACAAACACACTCAGAAATAGTTCATTGCAGTTTAGATTCTGATTCCAAGATTTTAAAGCCAGAGAGGACTGTTAGCTTATAAATTCTGACTCTTCTGTGTAGCACAGTTCATAAAATGTCGTGTAGAGACTGTTGTACTAAGACAAATGACCAGTGGAAAGTGATAAATCATGCAAGTTTCAGAGTCAAGTGTTGCCTTCAATATTTGATCTTAAAAGCAAGGTGATTTTGCTTTACAAGAATCATAGAATGGTTGGAGTTGGAAGGGACCTCAAGAGCTAATCGAGTCCAACCCCTGCCCTGCCCTTGCCCCACCAAAGCACAATGCACAAGGCTGCATCCAGGCAGAGTTTGAACATTGTCCAGAGCAGGAGACTCAACAACCTCTCTGGGCAGCCTGTGCCAGGGCTTTGGGACTTGCACTGTAAAGTTTTTCCTTATCTCTAAATTGAACTTTTGTGTTCGAGCTTGTGCCCAGTTCTCCTTGTCCTGTCACTGGGCACAACCAGAGTATGGCACCATCCTCCCTACAGCTACCCTGCAGATGTTTATAGGTATGGATCAGGTCTCGTCTCAGTCTTCTCAAGGCTAAACAGTCCCAGCTCTCCCAACCTTTCCTCATAACAGAGATGCTCCAGACCCCCAGTCATCTTTGTTGCTTTCTGCTGAACTCTCTACAGTAGTTCCCTGTCTTTCCTGAACTGGGCAGCACAGAACTGGACATAGTACTGCAGGTGTGGTCTCACCAGGGCAGAGTTGAAGGGGAGGATGATCTCTTTAGACCTAGAGGACACACATTTCTTAATGCACCCCAGAATACCATTGGCCCTCTTGACAACAAGGGCAGTTAGATAAATAGACAGTCTTACATCATTCTCTGCATCATTACTACTACTACACCACCTTAAAGAATATGGTAATTTCATGTAATGGAGTTCAGGGGAGAACTCTGTTAAAACAGTCTGGTGGAGCTTCTGTTTGCTAATAGTAACACAACTATTACTGTGTAGTATTATATTAAATAAGCAACACCAAAACAGAGCTTGAAGCAGTAACAGAGTTCCTGACTAAATATTTAAGTGGAACTAAGAGCTATCACAGATGATCCAGCGCTGTTCTTGTCAGTCCCAGTTCCTCAGCTGGGTATTGTAGGCATGGCATTTTTATGTTTGCTTGTTTGACCTCAAATTCTGTTATAATCTGCATACTTCTTCGCAAGTTCCTGTGCAAGTTATGTTCACCTCAGTGCTCATTATTAAGGCAGGCAGCAGCATATTCTTATGACTAAACCACAGCAGGTTCTGTGTTGGTGTATCTGTTTAGACCACATAGAGCTCTTTCCTAACTGAAAGCTTGTTTCTTCCTCAGGTCCAGCAGAAATCTGCTAAAGCTAGGAACTAGTGATGTGATTTACTTTCTCATCTCTGCCTGCAGGACATGCAAACATTTCTTCAGATTTAGAAGGAACTGTGCATGGGAAACCTCTGCAGAATTGAGTGAATGTGTGTATCTGTTTTTATCACCTCTGTCTGCTTATGATAGAGGAAGAGAAATATAGGTCAGTAGGAATTCATTCTATGAAATAAGGGAGGGAAGATTCAGCTGCATAGTGGAAATGATAAAATAGATCTGAATTTTAATCTGGGTTGGGGGTGACTATCTTTTCCCTGAAGTAGCTATATAAGTGACTGATTCTGATAACATTTCCATCTTCACAACACACTTAAACAAAAGCTTTCATGCAGTGCTGTTGTTACCTGATAGCTTGCAGGATGCTAGGAGCAGCTTACATAGTCAGGTGCCCTGCTGCCTTACAGAAAAGGTAAAGCTCCTTTTGGAGAAACATAATGGGGTTTTTTCAGATTAAGGACCATAACTACTCTGATCCATGTTTTGGCATGTCAGTATAACATCTTTTAAATGCAGAAATTGATCTGAAGATATTAAAGGATGCTGTATCTGAATATATTACAACAGCAGTTATGTGTGCATGGGGTTTTTGTACACTATGGGACTGTGTGATGCCTGGCAAGTGGACTACATCAACCCTCTCCACCTCACAGAGGGTAAACAAAACATACTAGTAGGGATCAAGATAAGTTCACGATTAGCACAGGCAGAGGTGGTTCCACACGTGAGATAACAGTGAGAGATGATACAGTAACATTGTGTCAATGTCAGATAGATTGTTATAGTTTTTCTATAATTTCCTGGTTTTATACATACATAGGTTTTACAGGTTGTAGGTGACTCATTGTGGGCTTTATACTGATTTTCTCATTTAGTTGGGAATATTTTTGGTATTGTACTAGACAGTGTCCTAGAGTCACAGAATCACTAAGGTTGGAAAAGACCTCCAAAATCATCAAGTCCAACTGTCAATCCAACCCCACTGTGCCCACTAGACCACCACTTCTCTGGGCAGCCTGTTCCAATACCTGACCACTCTGTCAGTGAAGACATTTTTCTTCATGTCTAATCTAAACCTCTCCTAGCACAGCTTGGAGCCATTTCCTCTTGTCCTATTGCTAGTCACTTGGGAAAGAGACTGACCCCCACCCTACCTTTCTACAGCCTCCTTTCAGGTAGATGTAAAGACCAGTAAGGTCTTCCCTAAATGTTCTTTTCTCCAGGCTAAACAATTCCTATTCCTTCGGTTGTCCTCCAGGCCCTTCTTTGAACATATTCAAACATCTCAATATCCTTCTTGTGACCCAAACTGAAGGCACTATTCAAGGTGAGACCTTGCTAGTGCCAAGTACATGGGGGTGATCCCTTCTCTAGTCCTCCTGGGCACACTGTTTCTGATGCAGGCCAGGATACTGTTGAGCTCAGCCACCTGAGCACCATGCTGGCTCATGTTCAGCCTCTGTCAATCAGCACCCCCGTGTTCTTTCCCAGGGAGCAGTTATCCAGCCACTCTTCCCCAAGCCTTAGTGTTTTTGATGTCACTTACTGACTTGGTTTCCAGTACTTTGTTTCATGTTTTTTCATACATTTTGTGCCATCAAGTTCCCCAGTGGCAAGGCTGCATTGCTTGTCTCTGAGTTCCAGACCAGTGGTTCTGCAAAACAGATTTTGAGTAGAACTACCTGCTTTTTCCTTCATTTTCTTTGTTCATGAACATGTATGTGCTTATCACACATTTTTCAATTATTTAAAGAAGGTGAAGTTATCATATTCAGTGTGATGATGACTAAATAATTTATCTTAAGCCAGAGTAATAGAATGAAA
>JAOXOE010000256.1:42571485-42595176 GCA_028565055.1 Phoeniculus purpureus
TGTATTTAAAAAATTAAGAGGTTCATAGCATTAATAAATGCATAGCATTTAATGAGCACTACAGTCCTATTCTGCCAGGCACTACCCAAATACAGATAGACCGCCCCCAACACGAGCAGCTTGCACTCTAAATAAACCACGAGGGCAAATATTTTTCTTTTCAATTATCCTTTACAAACTGTATTGACAATTTAGGGAATTAAGTAGACATGTATGGTATTTGAGAATATAATTGCACTATTTAACGCTCACCAGAAAGCAGCTGCCATTATACCTGAGGGAAAGCCTATCGTAGATATGATTATGAAGAAGCTGTGAGAATTGACTTAATTGAAAAAACAGGAGGACTTCTAAGTTAGAGCAGGGGAAAAATGTGTTAGATTACGTTTCTTGAGACTTTACAGAGTACAAAACTGGGAATGTCAGTATGCTTTCTAAGTATTAAATTTACAAGAGAAAATATCCTTGCACTTTTGTTGCTCAATTTGACTGGGTTTCTTCACCTGAGACATTGGGAAGCTGCTATAGCAACTAGAGAAATTTTTTTGCTCTGGAAACTGGTTTGACTAGTTTGGAGTTTTCACTTCCAGTTTCTGGTTACCTCCTTCTTGACTTACTTTTGTCTATTGTTCAGAGAGAGATGCATGGCGCTGAACACCCAAGGTATTGAACAAATAATGCATCAAGTTTTCCTCTTTCAAACACCTAGCACAATAAAGAATCCTTGAATAAATTAACTAGAACTTTGACAAATATTCCAATCTATCCTAACATGAACAAGAATATTTAGCTGAAATCCAGATCTCATTTTCCATTGCCCTGTTGCAATGATATTTGCTCAATGTTTAAAGTCTGCTAGAAAATTCTGCTTGACTTCTTAGTGGTTGCAGAGAAGGTTCAGATGGAAGTCTCTTATCTATGACTTGGAGATAAGTCTAATTATCCTTTCTACTCTGTATATAACATTGCACTGGTCAAGAGACAGTGACAAAAGAGTGTGTGGGAACCAGAGCAGGGAGTTTTTCTTGATGACTCTATTTGTCCAGATGGCATTGCAAATCCAAGACAGAGATGTCGTAAAGAAATTACATACGGTCTCAGTCCAGAGGTCAGCCTTGAGAAGCTCTGTTGAACTGAGGTACTTGCAAGCCTTCAAGCACATTGTAGGCTCAAATAACTTTTTAGAAACCTCTTCATAAAGTGGCACTTTGGCTTTTTCGTTTGTGCATTCGTAAACAAAACTGCTTAACTGTTATTCTAACATTACTGCCTTTTTTGACTCAAGTATTGTAACACATTTAGGTGTGGAATATGGGCACAAGAAGAGAGAAAAATAATCTCAGACGCTCATCTTCACTGTAAACTAGTAACAGTTCATTTTTCAGTTCCAGACTTGGGTAGACAGAATAATGCATTCCTGAGCTATCTATGACAACACAGAGAGAAATAGGAAATCCAAGACTGGGGATTTATAGGACGTGAGCTGTAAATAAATTAATTTTAGAGATACTAGCTGGAGACCAGATCTGAACAATTGATGACTCTACAACTCTTGCTTTTTGTCAAACTAGTACCTGGCTTGAAATCCTGTGCTCAGTGAAAAAAGAAAAAGGAGCAAAGCCCAAGACTTTTGGTCAAAAATCCACAGGTGTTAACTACCACCATTGTTTTTATTCTCAAGAAGGCATCTGATTATATAAATCTTCAAAACAGTTAATCTTAAAAACAAAGATGAGGTTACACAAAGCCCTGCCCAACCTGACCTTCAGCACTTCCAGGGATAGGACACCCACAGGTTATCTTCCTTATGAGGAAGCTAAATCTACCTCCTTAGTTTTAAATCATTGTGGCTTGGCCTACGGCTACAGACGTTAATAAAAAGTCTCTCCATTTTTCACGTAAGCCGTCTTTATATATTGAAAGGCCACAATAGGACCTCCTTGAAGTATTTTACTTTCCAAGCTAAACCACCCAAACTCTCTCAGCCTTTCTGCACAGGAGAAGTAGTCCATCCCTCTGATCATTTTTATAGCTACATATCATATACCATTCTATTTCTTATTATTTATCTTAAAACAAATTTCTTCCAGTGTTTCACAGCACCTTCCTTGTAACCATTTTTCCTTCCAATCTTACCCATCTATTTTTAGTTTCTGTTCTGAAAGAAAAGCAGAACATAATACCTATTCTATAATTCTTTAGAGTTAGAGCTTCAACCTTGGCTTCATCACAATCCTTTATGGCACTACACAAGCACACATTTAGCAGCAGATTTTGCAAGACAAAAGAATGAATATGAAAAGGTTAGAGAGGGCTTTTAAAAGCTTTCAGAGCACATGTGAAGAGAATGATGACAATTTCTTTTTAAAATAATTTATCTACAGGCATTTCTATGGGGCGCAGCAGTACAGCAAGGACTCCAAAAGCACTGATTAACCTATCCTCATGGCAACCATACAATTGAGCCAAATGTTAGACTCTCCATTCACAAATGGGCATATATGAGTCCAAGATGAAGTCAAGAGGCTGCTACCTTTGATTGGTTGATTTGAAATGTGTTGTTAAAATTCAGAATAACAGAGAATTCAGCGTTTGACTGCAAGCCTCTAGCAGCTGCGAGCGGTCATCAGCTGAGGATGCTGGCAAATGCCAAGGCAAGTGCTTTCATCCGCAGGTGGACAACATAGGTCCAAAATGGGTTGAACTAGATTTCCAGACATCACTCACCACCTCTAACATCGTGATTGTGACATATCCAGAATGACCACACAGGTTTTCATTTTGACCAGTGTGATTTTGCGTCGGCTCTCACGGGAGCAGTTACGATGAACCAGAAGGCAGTCCAGTGTCTTATCTCACAAATGCTACATATGATTTTGCCATTTTAGCAGCTCAGGTTGGGTTTGCAGCCTGCAGAGAACAAACAAGAGGTGAATCCTGAGTTTGACCATGTATTTTCTTGCATACTACAGCAGACAGCACACTGTATGCATGTTTGTGCTGTCAAATGCAGTCACAGATTGTATTATGGAACAGCAATGCTGCTAGTTCAGCAAAGCTTAGCATTTGCCTAGGTTTAAATTGAATGATCTAATTGAAATCAAGGGCAATATTCATTTGTTTTATGTGTTTAATCAGCTAGCTGAAGTGAAGCCTAAATTAATGAACATGACCTGTGCTTCACCAGACATTTGGTTACTGAATATGCAATGCCAAGCACAGATTCGCAGGGCAGATGATGAAGGTTTTCACTTTCATGCTGGTCCCATCTTCCCTGCTCTGATGGTTGGCATAACTCAGTCCACTCAGCACTTCCCTGCAGTTTCTGGCTCCACAGAGAATAAATGGTGCTGCACTGGGAGTCGAAATAGTACAGCACTGTGGCAAGGGAAAAGAATACAGCAGCCTCAAAGGCAGAAGGCTCATGGATACTGTGTCTCTGCTAGCTACAGGTTAATTCACCATGGAGCAGGTAGCCCACTGTGGTTGTGGTATGGGGTGCATCCTGGATGAGACATCAGGGAACAGGATCTGCTCCAGTCAACATTTATATCATGGCTGCATCCATCCTTCTACAAAATTGAATTTTATATCAGAGAACTAATTTTCACACAAGAGTACAGGCTGATTAGTGGTTTGTGGACTGTTTCCTGCAGCACTGCACAAGTCATCTGGACCAGAATGCTCGCAAGCATTAAACAGTGACCTTCAAAAAGTTAAATCTAAACCACTCTACAGATATTCAAGACTTCATGCTCTGCTTTATTTTATGTCTTCAGCTTCTTTGTCACTTATCCAAATAAGTCCCTTACTGCTCAGAGATGAGTTCAGATATTTGGTCTCAGTCGAATAATGAAACTAAAATAAAGTAAGTCAAATCAAAGTTGGCATTTTTTGCACAAGTTAGTCATGTATTACTTCTGAAATCCTGTTTCTTACATACTTCTAACTTTGTCTTGAAATCTACTTTTGTTATATGAAATGAAATGTTTTCGAGACCTGTTTTAATGCCCAAATGCCACAAGTAGTTTAAAAACCAGACCAGATCTTGGAGGACTTTTTCAAACTTCTAGGAACTTAACGCTATTTAATACTAGAAAACAGTCTAGTGGTAAAGTAATTTTCCCACAGCACAATCTTGTACTTTGAAATCGTTGGGTTTTTCCTCTCTTATTTTATCAGTGGAGGAATTTGGAGAGCAAATTCAAGTCGTCAGTGCAGTATTTGCTGAAACGACTCCACTATAACTTCCCCTCTCTTCTTTCCTCACCCATGTGCCGGGCATATAGACCATTTTCATTCAAGCCTTGTTGACTTATCACTATACAACTCTATTGCTTCCATTTTCAATCTCTATGTGCCTATTATATAGAAATAGAATCAAAACCATTACAAAAGCTAGATATTTAATAAAAACTTGTCCTTTCCCGGTTTATTGAAGACGGTGGTCTCTGTAAAACCATTAATTTTGGTTCTTCAGACCAAATGAGCACTAACAGCCTCCTGAACTAGACTACTGGTCACTTGCAGAGGCCGGTTAGCTTCCAAAAGCTCTTCCCCTCTGCAGAGCACAGGGAGACTGAAGACACTGTGAATAACTGAACTGTTGTCTTTAAGAGTTCACAACCAAATATAATCAGTCTCCTTTTATGGCTACAAGACATCCTACAGAAGATCTCTGTGAGCTCTATAGACTAATTATCTCTACAAAAAGCAAAATTTGGTTAAAAATAGGTACAAAACCATTCTCTAGACTGCTAAACATGGGGGTAATACCTGCTGAATGACTCATAGCCCCTGTACCCTACTGATGGTTGTCACAACCACACTGGCAGAGCCACATCCCTGGTGTACAGACTGAGCTAGAAGCAGAAGAACAGCAGTGGGGATACAGCTATATGGAAAGGAAGAGAGCTTGGGCATTGACAGCATCTCTCTGTTCAGTTTCAGACTGATGTTATTTAGCATGGATATTCTGCGGCTTTTCTATTCCTTTTCATCTCTTCCGGTGGCTGTGGCAGCTCAAACCCCCTAGCAGGTGATGTGTTGTATCTCTTTCATGCACATTTGGCCAACTGTGTCAAAAGAGGCAGATGTTTTTTTAAAAAAAAATGTTTCAGAAAACACAGCAGATAAGCTAAGCAAAGGAGGCAGTGGTGACAGAGTCTGTCTTTCCTACCCAGGCTGAAGTCCAACTGTTGTTCCTGGCAGCCACAACCCAGACTCAATCAAACCCAGGTGCAGAATCAGCCAGTTTGGAGGAGGAGTATGCTTACATCTGCCCTTTTCTGACTCTAGGGCTCTGCTCAGAGGGAGGAACACGCTGTTGGAAGATAAATTTCCCTCCTTCTAATTATAGGCCTTGCCATCTTCTGCCCACTTCAAGTATAAATCGCCTAATCATAAACAATTCCTCTTCAAAGCTCAACACAGATTGGATGTAATTCCCTGACAACAGCAATCTGTTCACAGCACTGCATGCAAAGGCCGAAACAACATTAAAGATCTTCCAGCCTGCTGAAGGAGAAAAAATTGGAGAAAGAACATTAAAAATGCATCAGTAAAACACGGAAGGCGCCTTGCCAACTTTTACCACCTTTTAGCACTGGCGAGCTACAATAACACTGGGCTAGCAACCGTCAGAGGAAGCTCTCCTTTTCCACTGGTAAAACAACCCACACAACAAACGCTTGTCACAGCCATTTTCCTTCCAGTAATTAGCAGAGCAGGTAAAAGGCAGATATAGACTGCTAATAATGCTTTCATTATGCCTGAGAGCTTCAATTATTCAGCTGTTCAGAATGACCAAGTCTTCTCACGACTGCTCTGCGCAAGGAGAAGATCACGTTGCTGCCGCGTTTGTCTGGTCTCCCCTCTTCCCTTTTTGTGGGCTCGTGTGGCATCTCCTTGTAAGTTAGGTTCTTGTCCTTGCTCTGCCAGTTACATGACCCAGCAAAACGGGTGCAGAAGTAGGTTTTGGTATTTACCTCCATGAGGCACACAGACGACATCGCAAAGCACCCAGCACGGGAAGAGAATGAAGCAACAGACCCACCTACCGTGGGCGCAACAGCAAGCACAGTGACAAGGAAACTTGACCAAGTTATTCACCCTGGTCCAACTCATCCTGTTCTGCTGTCACTCGGAGATCTAACTGTGAGAGAGAGGATCCTTCCAACAAGAAGGAATGTCTGCAAGGCCCCCCCAAAAAAACCCCAAACCCACAGCTCTCTCTGCAAACGTGCCCTGTTTTCATACTGAAAGGGGCACCAGGGGCTGTTACTCAGGGCCCAGGTGCAGCCATCCAGGGTTGTTAAGGACCTTCAAGAGCTTCTCATGGGCCTGACCTTCCCTCCTGGATGGCCCTCTGACAACAGAGGGGGTCATCCTTCATTTCAAGGTCTGGTGTGGCCTGAGTCCCTACCGCTCAGTGCCTACTGGGTTGTGTCCAGCAGTGGAGCTAAAAGCTCTTCTTGGTGGCAAACACAGAGGCCAACCCAGTCTTGCTCTTGGCTGTGGTAGGAGGTGCCTGGCCAGCCTTGGTCCTTTCATGTTCAATCCCGTTAGTGACTCTGTCTAGTCCGGTAATGTACTGCCCATGAGCTGTCTGCAGAACTGGAATGGTGAGGCTGGTGACTAAACATTACTGCCAGCAGACAGTACATTTTCCAAAGCATGAGGATAAGGGTAAGCCACTAGCTCATGGCTTGTGCAGCAGTACGCCGTCCTGTCGTTGTTTTTCTGGGACATACAGAAATACCAATATCCAGAACAGCAACACTAATAAAGCAGCGTTATTGGTAGTGCCTTGGAAGCAATGGTTTCTAATTTTGTGTTGATTCATCTCCACTGAATGAAATCGCATCCTTCCTGATTTATGGCAGTATAGGGATCAATCAAAATTAGGACTTAGATTTCATACCTGTCTTTGAACTTCTGACAGGAAGGCTGGGAACGATCACCATATTTTAGCACCACCAAATTGCTCAGCCTAAAAGTACTGATACTCCAAAATGATAAAACTGTGTCTCGTAACTGAATTTTGTAAAGTTTTCTGTGACCTGACAGCAAATAAGCAGGAGAATATATTTGTTTATTTATTACTAATATTTAGTGAACTGATCTACCAAGAATAATTTTGGGAAAAAGTATCTTCCATCGCTTTTAGATTGCAGAGAGCATACTTCATATATTACATAAAACTGACCAAACATGTATGGTGCTAAATATTTACAACTTTTCTGTATTTATGAGACTCTTGCAAACAGTGAAGGTAGCATAATCCCAACTTTTATAAAGTAAAAGGCATAGAAGAGAAAATGGATAGCCTGGTAAATTAACCCACGGTTACTTGGCGCAGGTGGTTCTGTGGTTACAATACACTCTGGCAAACGCACTGACTTTGCTAATTTGAGGTAGGAGGTCAATTAAACCCTCTATAACAAAGAATCTAAAATATTTATATCTCAAAATATCAACACTATAGCAGTTTGTACATATGCAAAACAGAAACAGCCTCTCTTAGTTACCACAACAGCAGATGGACATAAGTGTACAGTCAGGGTGCACTTCTACATGGGTGATTTTAGATACGTATATAAAAAGAAATCTCCCTAATGTCAACATTATTATCATAAATTACAAATATTATATCGTGAAAAAGTGATTTAACAAAGACAGTCTGAATAAACTATATTTAATTTAAAAAAGTAAAGTTATGCATTCCCTCGTCCAACAGTGGAGGAATTTGCCTCTAATTTTACAAAAGATTTGTACGCAATTTCTTGCAAACGTTATCAGAACAGCTATTCATAAACAGGTGAAAAAACATACATATTTTTCACAGCACCATCTGGTATTGGTCTGATTATTTAGCTGGTCTGTTGAAGTATTTTCTGAATTATTGTTTTATCTTGCACTGTGGGATGTGATCCAAATGTCCAGCACAGACAGATGGAGCTGTAATATAAAACAGAGCCACTGCAATAACACACATCTCTCCCTGCCTCCCAACACCCTTCCCTCCTTACATTAGGTGATCCATAACTGGATGTGCTGGGTTTGGTTTCATTGCTTACGCCCTGCAGAACCGTTTCAAGAGAACCAAAAAAGACAGTAATGGTGTAAGCCACGCTGGAGCCACGCGATGTTCATTAATTAGCACCATCTAAGGGGTTGGACAGAGTGCAGTGATTTTTTTCTCTTCACTGCTATACAGTTCAGAAAGAACACATATTTCACACAAATATTTCAGTAAGACATTCTGCCTGCCTGATGGAAAAGGGGAAAGGAAAGTGAGACCATGCTGTCTTTGGAAGACTGAAGATGAGGCATAACTGGCTGCTTTGTACCCTTAGGTACAAAGGAAGGAGTGAGATCCCTGTGTACAGTATTTTACCATCTACATTTAGCTAAAAATTAGACTATTATTTAAATTATTGGAAACACCTGCATTTTCATTTCAACCTAGCATTCAAAGAGGCACTCAAGAGGAATTAGAGGCAAGTAATTAAATAGATAAGCATTTGTGAATATGAGGCATGGCTGGGGAAGCAAAGAGTCTTGGACTCATCTCACCTACATTTTGGATTTAGCTTAGTTGAAGTGTCAAGGATTGAGGCTTAGGCTCAGTTAAGAGATGAAGCAACATCAACAATCAAGGTAGAAGATGTTAGTACTGGGCATCTTTGATTTCTGCACCTAATACAGGTGTCTGGCATCTCCCCTTATAGGCAAGAGACTGAAGAGATACCTTTAACGCTCTGCTCATCATCCTGTTTGGAATCAGCTTTAGAATGAATGGAAATACCTATTTTTTAGTACAGACAATGCAGGTAATTTAGACAATGAGGTCAGATGTTGGCATGTGATTCTATGATTCTGTCTACAACATAGATGCCAAATTTGGATTAATGGAACTCTGTGTCTTTAAATTGCAAATTGGGATTCTGATTTGGGGAATGGCTTGAAATACACTTCTAAGTGCTTGCCCCTCTCTATTGACTGCAATGTTGTTACCCCAATTACATTGCACTCCTATCTTAGGGGATGGGGAGGCTGGGAACACCGTGTATAGGAAAGTATTAATTTGCAGACTATTGCAATGCAGGTTTTTAAGGCAAAACAGCAAGTAACTGGGTGGCTTGGAGAGGCAAGAAATCCACTCCAAGCACAGTGATTTTGCAGTTAGACTCTTCAGCAAATAGCATTAGGGAGCCTTCTTTCACTTTCCGCACAAGTACTTGTTTAAAATGGAAGGATTTCATCAGCAAAAGCAGTGGTTTTAAATTTATCCCACTTTTAGATGCAATTCATAGAGTGTATTTTCCCAAAATACTTGCTTGGATCTAAGTCTTGTAGTATAAATCTCTCTTTGAGCTTTGACAAGCCATTACAAACAACAACACAATACAGTGGGACTTATGTAAAAGGAAACTGCTGAACAGAATTAGTCTAAACGTACATCGGGAACGTCTAAACTCCACTGGACTGCCGAGATTCCTGAGCGTGCACACACCATGGTGACGTGCAGAGAGTTTGACTTGCGCCTGGACCTGAGATAACGGCATTTGCTGATTTAATAGGCCTTGTAGGACTCCGTGGGGTTTATCGCTCCAGGGTATTCCTTGTCCCGGTGTGCTTGTACTGTGCCAGGGCCCAAAAGGCACTAGTGTAGTGGTATCTTGTGTCTTGCAGGTGTACAAATTCTCTTATAACTTTTTATCGCTACATGAAACAGGCATTGCCCCTCAACCGTTGTCATTACTCCATCTGGCATGCACCTCAAAGCTTACTGACTAGTTTTTATCCAACTTCAAGATACATGTTCTCATCTGAGACCCTGAACATATTCCAAATGCATTCAGGCATTGCTCCAAACAGCAGAGATTATCTTCGTCTAGGAAAACGCAGGGTCCTGAGCAGATGAATTCTGGTCACAGTCTAGAATTACAAGTTTTGTACAGCAGAACTTAACTTTTAGTCACCTTCTGGGAAGAAATGCTTACAAACTCATGCAAGCTATTCCAGTAGTCTCACAAAAATATATCAAAAGGGAAAAACATTAAGCTAAGAACAGCAAAGAGTAAGAGAAGGGTTGAAAGATTGACTCTGTAGTATGGAAGGATAAAGACATGAACAAAGATGTAGCTGTTGTAAGGAAGGGAGAGTGAACAAAAGCAGATGCTGAACCTGATTTTCAGACTGCATGCCAGGACTTTGCATTGTTTCTAACAGTTGCACTGTACAAGCCAAGGAGAAGTGGGGAGAGAAGGACAATTTTAAGAAGAAACACGTTTTACAAGAGGGATAATGCCTTGCAGCCATTTCTGCAGCGTGCACAGCGTGCGTTCTTTACCCAGACATTTATCCCTGGAAATTGCTGTCAATGTCTTGATGCCTCAGTGAGGAAAAAGACTTCTCCAAAGGTAGTTTTGCCCTTTTTTGTGAGACAAATCCTATACAAGGATTAATATTTATAAATCATTAAAAACGATAAGCACTTTCAGTTCTGTTGTACCCCAGTTTTGAAAGGGAATAGTGAGATAGACAAGGAGTAGTGAGATGACAAGTCTTTGTCATCAGCAAGAGTTAAAAGAAAGCAATTTCAAAGGTATGGATTCCTGTATTGTGACATTTATGTGGGTTAAAAAGGCTCTCATATTACTGAACTCAATCTCTAAAGCAGATCTGAGAACATAAGTCATTTTAATTCCGAGTTGTATATCCCACTATTATCCCAATAAAATGGATTTTTTAAACATAAGCTCTATTTCAGATTTGATTTTTAAGAGTTTGTTACTGTACCTTGTATTTTATGTAGTTGTGTAATATATTACAGCCCGTGAGAAGTGGTGAGAACACTTGAGCTGAAGGACATGCTGATGATTTATGGAGCTGAACATCCACACGCCCTAACTGTGTTTTAGAACTGCGGTGTCATTTTTATGATGTAACAAGGAAATTCATTTAGAAAGGCTACCTGCTGCTTTGAAAGTCACTGTAAGGATTAAATTCTGTTTAAGAGAAGATGAGTGATCTAATTTTGATTTTTTTTTTGGAAAGAAATCAGATTATCAATCACCTCAAGGAATGCTAAATACATCGTTGAAAATACATTTGGTGGAAATACATGGAAATTCATTGTTTTTTGTGGGCTACACATAGTATTTATTGGACAACCACATATCTGTCAGGGTGTCTTACAGCACTGTAATTATCCAAATGATAAAAGTGCAGTAATCTTCTCGATGGTCAGTGCTCTATCAATGAGGAGACAAGGAAGAAAGACCTGTTGTAAGCAGGGGTGCTGAGTTGGTTGGATTGCAGCAAGAAGAACTCTGAGGAGAAAAAGGGTCTCCCTGTTGCCTCTGAGTTTTGGCACTGAAGAGATGCACAGTGAGCTAAGGAGGGTAGGAAGGGGTGGGCACAGATGTAGAAACAGTCGTACATACACCAGGATAAAAAGTCTTCTCAGGCAGAATGCATTTCAGGACCAGGAAACCTACCTACTTACTGTAGGTTTCTGTTTTCGTGTTCCCTCTATAATCGGTAGGAAGCTCATCACAGAACGAGGTGTAATTTTAATGTGAAGGATGGGAATCTCCTGATCAGCAAAATAATATCACTTATTTGTTGAGAACTGTCTTTTATATAGCTATAAGAAACTCCCAGCATGCTATGAAGATAATGATAAGAGATTCTGTATTGTCTATCTTACATACTAGGAGAGTACAAGAATATTGACAAGCATAAATTGACCAAGCTGGTAATTTACACAGATCATTAGGGGTTGGAAGGGATCTTCAGGGATCATTGAGTCCGACCCCCCTGCTGGAGCAGAATCATAAAACCTAAAATATGTTACACAGAAACCCATGCAGAGAGGCTTTCAAAGTCATCAGAGAAGGCGACTCCACAGCCCCCTGCGCAGCCCATTCCAATGCTAAGAAATATACCGTATTTTTTAACTGAGTTAAAAGCAATGCTTAGCTACATCTACTTTTTTAATGGACATGAACCCAGTTTGTTGAAAGAGCATTGTTTCTAAAAATTAGCTTGTGTATGTGCTTATGAACATCTTTCTCTCTTGTCTACCCCCACCACTATTCCAGACAATTTTTCAATCCTTTAGCTTAGATTAATGAATTTTAAAAGGAACTACACAGTTCAAAGAGACTTTGGTCTTGTAACTAGCCAGCTGGGTACAGAACCAAGAAACCAGATGTGCATCCACTGAGGAAGGAAATAGAAGTTGCATGAGTGCCAGTTAGTAAACACCACATAGTCCATACCAAAGCAACATATCTTAAAATTTCTAATTAAAGGACAGACCTCTGTTGCAATTACCATTTATTAGATACCAAAGAGTCCGGATTAAGGTACAATTTTGTAAGAGTCAAGTCTTTGCTGGTTCCACAATTTATACATTTCATACATATTTGGTGTCATCTGCTCCTTCTTTCTTCTTATGGTTAATAACTACATTTCATTTGTTTTGTCCTTAACCCATCCAATTGAAATGCATTGGTGACGTCCAAAAGCAACTTTCAAAAAGTTCATAGTAGTTATACTACATATTGCCATCCTGGCTACCCTCTGCTTTCATTGCTATTCTTCTTGTAGGAAAGATGAGGAAATCCCCTCATCATTCACACTAAGCATCTGCAGTATCTTTGGTATTAATGTATGTGGAGAATTCTTTGAGCTTGGCTGAACTCAGAAAGTGAAAGACATCTCGAATATAGGACAAATCATAGCAGAAGGGGTATCTATTGTATGTCTTAGAGGGCTCCCATTATGAGCCAGGGACACAATGTACAGGTACAGCTTCAGGAAAGACAATCTCTGGCTTAAAAAGTCTCTCAGCAAGGCAACAGTAATCAAGTACATGTTAAACATCACACCAGAGAAAAATGGCTCTCAGTCCATATTACGATATGATTGAAAACCCGGGAGACATCCAAAAGTAATCAACAGGATGTGGGAGTTTAATAGTTCTGAAATAATCTGTAACCGCATAACTGCATTAACATATCAAAACTTAAATTAATTTATTATGTATAACATAGAATAATGGAATATTTTGAGTTGCAAGGGACCTTCAAGTATTGAAAGACTGCAATAAGTCTCCCTGCATAGACGCTGTACTATTTTCCCCTGAAATACAAGTTTAGAATACTTCTGTTTTGACATTCTAATGCTTTCTTGCCATACTTACCAAGACCCATAAAAAATTGAAATGCCAATTTAAACAAAGTCAGGATGTTTTATGTTGGTAAGTCGGGTGCTTCACTAACATAATATGCTCTTGGGAACATTGCTAAACATTATATTTTTCTTGTCAACAATCAAGAAATATGTGAAATCACAGTAGGATCTTTGGCAAATCATTTAGTACATGTATTAAGTGTATTCTTCATCACAGATATCCTACATATTAGCTCAAAGGATCTTGACCAGTTATCCTTCATGCCCTTAGAAATGGAGTTGGATTTGACACTGTCCTGTTACAGTTCTTTCTGCGCTAGAGATTTTGGACTAAGTTCTTAGACACTGCTAACTGCTGCAACATTCATGCTAATAATGATTATTACAAGTAATGAAATGTCAGCACGAGTTAAAGGGATAGCAAAATACGTCAAGCTGTTGGCTGAAATCTCTGTGTTACCTTCTTGCTTAGTCTTTGAAACATTTTAGTGTTGGGTTCAAATGGCAAAGATCACAAGGTCAAGTAAAGCTTGAATTCTGAATTCAAATTTAAAAATAAGAAACTTGCAATTTTATTTGAATGCTTCCATTTTATACAGATTGATGTTAGAGAGCAGCTCTGTGGAGAAGGACCTTGGGGTCCTGGTGGACAAGAAGTTATCCATGAGACAGCAGTGTGCCCTTTTGGCCGAGAAGGCAAATGGTATCTTGGAGTGCATTAAGAAATCTGAGTCCAGCAAATTGAGGAAGGTTGTCCTCCCCTTCTCCTCTGACCTAGTGAGACCTCACCTGGACTATTGCATCTAGTTCCAGGCCATCCAGTTCAAGAGGGACAGAGATCTGCTTGAGAGAGTCCAATGAGGGGTGATGAGGATGATTAAGTGACTGGGATACCTGCTTTAAGAAGAAACGTTGGGAGACTTGGCGCTTTTTAGTCTGGAGAGGAGAAGACTGAGAGACAATATAATTAAGGTCTATAAATCCATGAGACCTTGGTGTCAAGAAAGCAGGGACAACCTTTTTTCACTTGGGCCCTGGGATAGGACAAGAGGCAATGGATTCAAGATTGAGCACAGGGTTTTCCACCTCAACATGAGGAAGAGCTTCTTTGCTGTAAGGGTTACAGAGCACTAGAACAGGCTCCCCAGTGAAGTCGTGGATTCTTTCTCTGGAGACTTTCAAGACCCATCTGGATGCATTTCTGAGTGATCTGCCCTGGCAGGGTGGTTGGACCCGATCTTTGGAGGTCCCTTCCAACCCCTATCATTTTGTGATGCGCTTCTATTTGACAGCAAGCTAACCTTTCTCGTGTTTTATCTGTCTTTTATTCATCATGCCGTGCCACGCTGCAGGGTGTCTAACACTTCTTCCCATAAACATATAATCTGTAGGCAGCAGAACATCAGCTTCAGGTAACTAAGTAAGAAAATCTTATTATTCTTTTTTTTTGTTGTTCAGATTAGTCACTGGAGTGTGGAATGTGCAGGGTGCAAATAACAGCAAACTTCAAAGCCCTTAGTCTCTAATTAAAGTATGTGGAGTTGTGTATTAATAAAACATTACAGAATGTTGGCATAATTTGTTGTAGACATTAATTGCTGTCTCAACTGGATGTTCAATGCCACAATTTTGAGGGGTTAATTAATTAGAGCAAGATAAATCATGCTGCTCAGACACTACTGAATTTAGGTTCCTCAATGTGCAATTTGGTCTTATCCAGAAAGGCTATTTTAAGTCCTTCTGCTGGAACTGAGAAATAATCTTCTGTCAAAGTAATTAATTTCTAGCAACTTGCAAAGTATAAAACGTTAGTAAACTGGATGTTGTAGTCAAGGTTGAGTACAAACTTTTGCCAGGGGCTCTAGGATGTGTAGCAGTCAGAACTATAAGGCTTCAGAATGCTTGATAATTTGTTGGTATCTCATAGAATCATAGAATAGTTTGAGCTGGAAGGGACATTCATAGGTTATCTAGTCAAATCCTCCCTGCAGTAAGCAGGGACATCCTCAAGTAGATCACGTTGCCAGACTGACCTTGACTGTTTTCAGGGATGGGGTATTTGTGACCTAGGTGGGAAATCTGTGCCAGAGTTTTACCACCACCTAGTCTACAAAATGTCTTTCTTACGTCTAGGTTAAATGCTATTTTAGTTTAAATCCAACACCCCTTCTCATTTTGCAATATGCCTTGAAAACACTGTTCCCCTTTAAATACTGGAAGATCACAATAAGGTCTCCATGGAGCCTTCTCCAGGCTGAACAACCTCAACTATCTCAGCCTATTCTCATGGCAGAGGTGTTCCATCCCTCTAACTATTTTTGTGTCCCTCCTCTGGACTGACTCCAACAGATCTGTGTCCTTCTCTTGCTGAGAACTCAACAGGCAGACATGGTTCTCCAGGTGAGGTCTCATGACAGCAGTGTAGAGAGGCTGAATCATCTCCCTAGACCTGCTGGCCACACTACTTTTGATATAGCCCAGGATGTAATATGATTTCTGGGCTGCGACAGCACAGTGTTGGCTACTGTTCAGCCTTTTATCCACCGGTACTCCCAAGTTCTTCTCTGCAGGGCTGCTTTCAATCCCATCATAACCCTGCCTGTATTAATCTTTCAGGTTTTTTTCAGCTGTGGGAGTGTCCAGTGGGGACATTTCTGTGCTGCATTTCGCAGAGCACCCTCAGAGTTTCCCTTTGCTATCTAGTTTCTCATTTTTCGTCTCTGAGACTCCTGGACAGCTCTTGGCATGATTTATGAAAGTTTTGGTAGGACTTAACAGGCTAAGGTGCTGAAATTGCAGCCTGGAAGACTGAAACATGAATTAAAACCTACAGCTGCAGATTGCAATGTTTTAAATTAGACTTAGCAAAGTTAGGTTCCTAAAGCTATATTTAAGCACATACACAGAAACTTCTTGATTTTTTCAGAAACCTGAGCACCTATGAGTCCTTTCAAAGAGTTAAGCTACAAAAGTCTTGTACAGTGGTTTTTTTTCTTTAGACATCTTAGTACATATTTAGAGATCCTATGGCCTGAGCTGTGAAGGCAGTGCTTTCCTTTTGATTCACATTTCATTCTAGCCATGCTTTTTCATATAATCAATCTCTAAAATAATGGTCCTTCAAGTAAAGGTATTAGTTTCAGCTATAGAAAAATAATAATAAAAGTGTGAACTATTTTCACTGACCACTTATGTTTCTAAATCCATAAATAAAACTAATGTTAATCTAAATCAAGTCTTTCAACACACGCTCTGTTTAATAAATTTTCCAGTAAAATCAAAGGTGGTTGAAGATATAAGAGATAAATTGTCATAATATACCCATAGATAAAACTTGTGCAAACCCTTTCAATAATAAAGTAGCAGTTTTAAGAGCTGAAGTCTGAGGAAAACATACATTTATTTGATTTGTCTAGAACTTTATGTTCCAGCCCTAAACTCAACACTTTTGAGTTAAGATGTATCCTGATTGCAATTAAGACGTCTCACACTCTCACGTGTTTTCTGTGGTTCTTCCAGGAATGTGTTCTGAGGTAAATTGTGCTGAGTAATTGCAGAGTGGTAAAAATGTGGTGTTTGATCTGAAATATCACGGCTGGCCAAATATTGCCGCCAGTTAGGTTTTTACGTGGTAAGGTGGTATAAAAATTAAAGAACTAGACATTCCATGGGGAGTAGGCTTTAAGCAGGATGGATTTTATCAGGTTGCTGCACTGACAATTAGGATGCTATTGGAAACCCTATACAATTTTCATGACTACCCTAAACAGCTGCATGCAGGCGTCACAGATGAATACTTGAGGTTTTGCTGCTTATTGCCAATCACTAATCAAACTGAGAAAGACTTGTGGGAAAGGATATGCTTTCAATCTTTGGATTGGAACTTGTGTTACTGGTGTTACCAGCGAGAATATCTGACATGCAGATTTCTCTGGATCTGGTTCCAGATGCTTCAAGAGGTAGTTATTTCAGATTTGGGACAGCGGAGTCATCTTTCCAAAGAACTCTTTGGTGAGCTAATGGAACTCTTGGTTCAAATCCATAAAAATCACATTTTATACAATATCTGTGTCTAGATCACGGGATGATTTCCCCTCTGAAAACACATTTCATTTGAGAATTTTTAACATTTGAGAGAGCAGAAATTCTGCCCTAAAGAGCCAGAAAGGTGGCTGAAAAATCTCTAATTCCTTAGACTGTTGAAGACAAATAAAAACCTCTGGAGTTAAACTTTTCTATGGAACAACAAATCCACTCTGCAGAACTTATCCTTCACTTTACCTAGATGTGTAGCACTGAACCAAAACAAATTGTCTTTGAAATGCATACACTTTACATCTTGGAGGCTAATCGTTATCACCAGTAGAAATGTCTTCTATCAAGTGAATAAATTCAAGACCGAATGAAAGAGTCTTTTTCATATTCTCTGATTGTAATTTCATAGTCTAGCTTTAATGTATGACAGAATTCTTAGACAAATAATGGACAATTAGCTTTGAGTCAATTACTAACTTGCTATGTCACCTTGATGAAGTTGTAGAAACACATAACATCCCTACTCCGTTTAGAACATCACACTACAAGAAAAGTTACTTACAAACTAGTGTGTTTTCTTTCCATCTTTCCATTTAAAACAACAAAAGGGTATTTAGTATAAAAGACATTCTTAAGAAAATTTTGAAATACAGTGGATAGCTGCCCTCTTGTTTCATGTCTGGTTTTCTGCAGCATTCGAGATGCACTTGCCTGACTTAGTTTTCAAACCTCCCAGCTCCTACACAAGAGGTGGACACAACTACCCGCCTGCAGCAATGCAAAAGTGACACAGGCTTCCAGTTTTGTGCCCACATCTTAGAGAATGAGATTGTCATCTAAAAAACATAATAGATTTATTTGCTCCGCAGGCTTTCTTGTGCTTATCTGTCTCTAACTATTCTTCTGCTGAAGTTGCTGCATTACCATAATAAAAAGCCCTTTGTATTTACATTTCTTGTATGATCAAAGGGGAACTCATGTTATTAGATATCAAACTGCAGATTTCTGAGGCTTGCTGGCAGTTTGTATTATTAATGTTTGGCATTTGTTGAAACACACTGATTGTTGCTGTTGTTTGTTTCTGGATACCACAAGAGAGGAAGAAGCAGCAAACAGTTTGTGGAGTCATGATCGATCTGAAACTTCCTGGCACTGGTAGAAATCTGAGCAGTAGGTCAGAAGATCTGTAGCAAAGCAGAAACAATAGCAGTGAAGCTCTGCTCCCGTGCATCTTGGGGCTGCAAAGATCTTGCCCTGCAAACTGGTCAGCCACAGATTTATGACAGCTTGCCCTTGTGAATAACAGCTACAGCCTGTTGCCACAATAAAGGACGGTATAGCTCTAGGTAATCTATCAGGTGTTTGCAGCACAGGTGACACACACAAAACCCACCACCAAGAGCCTCATCGACAAACTGCACACCATTGTCGATTGTCAACAAATGCTTGTAACAGATCTCAGCTACATCTGCAGGGTTAGATCAAATCTCAGCACATTGCTGGCATGACAACATATAGAAGACAGCTCAAGTTGACACGAGGAGCCAGATACTGCCTCGTTATTCATTGCTAAAGTATGATAATATTCAACAAAGAATAACATTTTGCATCTTCAGCCTACAAAGTACTGCAGGAAAATCGTATTGTGAGTGAAACAGAGAAGTAAAGCCTAATATATGTAGCAACTCAGGAGGAGACAGATTACAGGAAGATAATACTGCACAAGTAACTAATGGCTTTTCTATTATGGTAATGCAGCAACTTCAGCAGAAGAGTAATTAGAGACAGATAAGCACAAGAAAGCCTGTAGAGCAAATAAATTGATGTTTTAAACAAATATTTCACTCTATATGCCACATTTTCATTCAGAAGCCATCAGACAAAGAGATAAGCAGTCTCTTGAAGAGCTGCATTTTAGGGCTCAGTGAATATTCATAATGTATATAACAAATCCTGCATCTAAAGTTGCCTTTTTGAAAACAGGAATTCTCTCCACTGTGTTCATTTAGTAAATTGTTTCTTTTAAAATTGTTTTGTGAACCTAATATCCTGTAAAAAGTGAACAACTGAAGCATTAAGTCTTTCAGGGTTTTACTGATTTTTGGTTGGTGTGCTTGCTTGTTTCAATACGGTACGAGTTGGTCCGTGTATCGCTCATAGACCTATTTTATTGAACTACTCAAAAAAGCTTGCTTTACCTGCACTTTCTCTTTTGCTAAGTTTTAGACAAATCGAAGAAAAATTAAACCAAATTATGTCCTTTTTACACACAAAGTGTAGGGGGATGACAGACAGGGAAGAACTTAATGTTGTGATTCCTAAAGAGGATGCCCCTACTAGCTCTTTAAATTGAATACATTTTTATGAAGGGGCCGGATCCTGCTTCGTTACTTATATGGCATAAGACTTTACTCAGTGAGTCATTCTAGTTAATCAATGGCATTATGTTCACAGAATAGTATTAATCAACGTGACTAACTGGATCACAACATGGCCTGAACTTGGCAGCATTTACAGTGAAGCACAAAGATAAGTAAATGGTTATTACAAATGCCAGATTACGCTAACCGGTCTCATGTCATGCAAATTCTAGTTGTGTTACTCTGGGAATTTATTTTGATTAACTGTTTAAAGCAGTTGCAATTACTATTCTTATTTGTGTGCTACACTCTCGTGTGAGAATATTCTACTCCAACTAAAACTACTAGAAGTCATAGAACCATCGAATTTCTTGAGTTGGAAGGGACCTTAACAAGTAGGGACATCGCTAACTAGAACAGATTGCTCAGAGCCCCATCAAGTCTGACCTTGAATGTCTTCAAGGCTGGGGCCTCCACTGCCTCTCTGGGAAGCCTGTTCCAGTGATCCATCGCCCTTATATAAAAAACTTTTTCCTAACAACCAGCCTACATCTACCCTTTTCTAGCTTCAAACCATTCACCCTCATCCCATCGTTCCATGCCTTTGTGAACAGTCTTCCCCAGCCTTCTTACAGGTCTTTTTCAGGCATTGTAAGATCACTATAAATTCCCCGTGGAGTCATTCAACAATACTCCTCAGCTTTAAGGGAATGAGGTTTCTATAGTTGCTAGACACTCTAATAGACCCTTTAGAATCTTTCCTTTCCTTCCAGACAGAACTTCAAATAAGGAAGAGATTTTCCCTATAAGCGTGTCAGCTCTCTCGTCAAGGTGTTATATCAAATGCAAGATTCACTCAATTAATCTAAAACTAAGCCACAGTCTTGTCTATTACTGCTCTCCAGTTGCTGAGCCTGTGGTCAGACTCACTTCTCTATTGCAACTCAGGTAATTTAAGAGGCTAATGTTCCCTTTCCACCCACAAGGGTGTAACACTGACTCCCTGCCAGAGGTTACTGCTCCCTCAGTTATTCTGGAATAACTGTGCATGCAATTATGCCATAAATACAGTCCCATTTAAAAAGTGCAGCTAGGAAGGGCTGTTGCTGTCTGTAAGGTACCTGTGATACCGTGACAGACCCAAAGTCAGGCCCTAGTCACGTAGTTTTGTTGGTGGATCTGAGTCCTGGGTGATCATGGGCAGGCAACAGGCAATCGTCTGCTCCAGTTCAAATATATCCAAAAGAGGATTTCTGATGACAGCTTTACTTTTTCTTCTCTCATTTCAAAACTGAAAATGCAGTACTTACTTAGAAGGCTGTTGTTAAGGTTTAACTAGAGTCAACAAAGTGATTAGAGAATTTCAAATGAAGTTATTAAAATTTAAGGGAAAAACATTAATGCCAAGTAGTTGTGAGTTGGAGCAGTGAGAGCCTGCTTGAGCAGAACAATAACCAGCCTTACAGCTAAAGAGGACATATTGACATATGGTTTGAGAAAACAACATCCAAGTGTCAGGGCTTTGCATGGTCCAGCTGGGACATGACAAGACATAAATTAATCCATTTTAGTCTTTATAACTGTTTTCAATTGCAATAATAATTCATAAGGTCAGAAACCTTGCCATTAGATGTCTGTTAGCTTGGTTGCTTTTGATCAATATTTGTACGTATAGAGATCTTTCTTTCTTTCATTAACTTTGAGATATCTTGGCCAAAATCAGCCAGGAGTAGAGACCTCTGAGGAATTTAAATATTTAATGAAAAGAGCTAGCCAGGTAAAGGAGCGAAGCCCTATACACACAGGACTAATAAGCATTTCAGTCCAGCAAATCTGAGAAATTATCATGGCCCTATCAAATTGGCAGAGCTAATTGCAGCAGCTTGCAATTAATCCTCAGGAGATGAACTTAAAACATGATGAGAAACAGGAATACCAACGTTGCTTGGCACCAGATATTTCACACTGAAGCAATGAGCTGCAAAAGTTCCAGCTGCAGAAAAGGTTTATTTGGGTATGCAGGAAAGCCTATCCCACTTCATTGCTTTTCCTCTTCCCTTTTCATTCTGATACCAGAAAAAAAAAATCACCTTGTTGAGTGTGAGATCCGAAAGCACTTCCACAGTGGCACCTACGAACTAAGACTATTTCTTCTGAGGTCATTAGTTTTGGTGTTTGGTCCAGCCGTGGAATGTAACTCCCGTGCCCTTCTTTACAGATGCGTGGTACATCACTCTTCTCAGCTTTACCAACTCACTGAAGTGTTCCCTCTACCTCTGAGAAGAGTGACCAAACTAGACATACTAGTAGGGCTGAAGCAGCCTTCTCGTGTGTGTCTCTTCATTTCACTAGGCTTGAGTGACTGCAGACTAAAAGGGTGGCAAATTAATCAGAAGAGCAGCAAATTGCAATTTATCTGCAAGTGTTCAATCAGCCAGTGGCATTGCTGGATGTCAAGCCAAAGCGTGGGGAGAGCCAGCTGGAGAGCCTGAGCTTTTCCTCCAGAAAATTGTCCTATGGTTCTATGTTTATTTCGGGGATTTTGTTCTTTTGTTGCTTGAGGTTTTGGGGTTTTTCTTTGTTTGGGAGGGGGTTGCTTTGGCTTTTCGTTTTATTTGTTTTCTCTCTTTTTTTTTGGAGCTGTTTGTGTGTGTGTGTTTTTTTACACAGTTTTTGTGAATTCTCCTCCATGAATGGAATATGAAAAGACACAAGCAATAGCACAGCTTATCTTTAGTTGAGATTGCACAGCTAAGTATTAGGAGAGGGGGACATTAATCTTACTTCTTGAAATCATTTGTCTAATTTCACTAATTTTCAGACGTATTAATGAAAAAACCAGCATGTATTTGCTTCCCTAGGAAACAATTTTCTTCTATGTTTCATCAAGCCACGATTTTTGTTTCAAGAAACAATTTTAATAGCTTTCCAAACAATTGACACAATTGTTAAGTAGATGTTCAAAGGAGAAATTAATCTGCGAATCTCCTTACATCTCTTTTCCATCAAACACAATGCTGCATCATGTTCATACACCTTGATAGCACAAAGCATTAACACAGGTTATTTCGATTAGGAAGTTGTGAAAAACTGTGTGGGATTTCTTTGGCAGCGTTGCTTAGTCCAAATGTGGACACCCTGATGGAAAGAGCGGTAACTCTGTGGAAAATTGCAGGAACACTGATAAATGAAATTTGTCACAATGCCCAAGAATTAGCACTTGTTAGCAGTGAAAGAACATGATGTCTATCACTGCATTCAACAACAGGGCTTACAAATGAATAGATTAATCATTGCTCATTTTAAAGGATTATTAAGGGTTTAATGAAATTGCCAGAACAGTGGGATACCCAGACGAGCAGAGCCAGTGATATTTCACATGCTGCATTGAAGGAACTATTGCAAATGGCATTTAAAAATTATTTCGGGCATAGTGAATTATTGGCACAGGTTTGGCTTTTCTAATTGAATTCAGCTGTATCACACAGCTTTTTGCTTTGGATGACTTTGTCTCAGGGCTACAGCTAAGAAATGGGATGCCCCATGCTTCAACATACTGACTTCTGGACATGAAATACATGAAATCCTTCTCATTCAGGAACCAATGGTAGAAATAATGGCTGATGAGCTGGAATAAAATAAAGGCTCACACATTTGCAGTAGGATTCTCCAGCTGCCTGTGCTGCATCTGAGGGAAATCTAGATTTTAGAGCTCCAAAGCTAAAGCACTAAATAAAGTATGAAAAGATACCATATCCTGTGGAATTTTGCTTTCAAAACTAATGTCAAAAAAGAGACAGAACTTCTTCACTTCAAGAAAGCAGACCAGAATCTTGTTTTAAAATATAGGAGATGTGATGTTCCACTTTATATAGTAGACGCCTAGGAGATGTAAGTGACCAGAGACAGTTCACAACTCCCACTTATTATAGCTCTACTACAGTTATTTTCATAGAATCACAGAACATTAGGGATTTGAAGAGAACTCGAAAGATCATCTAGTCCAATCCCCCTGCCACAGCAGGATCACCTAGACCAAGTCACACAGGAACATATTCAGGTGGGTTTTAAACATCTCCAGAGAAGA
>JAOXOE010000256.1:42595276-42614506 GCA_028565055.1 Phoeniculus purpureus
TAGGTGATCCTGCTGTGGCAGGGGGATTGGACTAGATGATCTTTCAAGGTCCCTTCCAATCCCTAATGTTCTGTGATGTTCTGTGAGTCTGTGAGATTTTGTCTTTTTCTGAAATACCTATACGGTTCCACGATCCCTTTCCATACAGCAATTGCCACGTGCTTGTGTCTCTTCACTGGAAAAGTATATTTGCACTATATTTGGAAAGGTATATCTTTGCATCAAAATAACCAGGGCTTGTGTAAAGACAGCATCATGTCAGTATTGGTGCAGAAAGCGCTGTGCATTTTCCTTGGAAAAGAAGCCTTGCTTAAAAGCACAGACATTTCTCACTGTGCACTCATTTGTATTTTTATGGCAAAAAAAGGGTGATAAGTGATAAATGTTTACTCAAGTATGGGTCTGCTCAGAGCTGTTCCACTAACAGAAGGTTGATAATAGCTTTGAAGTGGAACAACACTTTCTGCCCAAAGTAATGACCTGTAGGGGATAAATGTGCCAAAAGGGAAACACATGCGCTGCTTGATTTACAGCCTTGTTTTTAATGATGGGACAACGAAATACAACAGAAAGCGTTTGCAAATCCTTCTGTTTTTCAGACTCAGCTTTCAAAAGGAGAACATGATCAGGTAATTTAGAGTCACTTGTGTCAAATGGAGAGTAGATGTATAGGCTGTGATTTTACAAATGAATGGAGACCTATTTCATACACTACTTGCAGGTTCTGCAGTGAGAGACTAAAAAAGCGTTTGCTTCAAAACTTCAATTCAGAGCTTGTTTGGATCAGGCTATTTACCTCTTCCTGTTACTAGTGCAGCAAAGTGAAAAGCAGATGATGGATGTGCCTTTCATAGACATCGTCCAAGGTTTGTATGATCTATATTTTGGGTCATGCTATTTCTATTGCCACAACCAAGAATGAGTAGCTGGAACAAAACTTTAAAGACTGGGAACTTCTTTGGGTGACTCCTGCTGCAACTAATATCTCACAGACTTTTTTGTGACTTAGATTTTTTCTAATTATAATTAAGGTTATAGATCTCCCTTTGCTTTGCAAGCCAAGTACAAGTATGCTCTGAAGGGTGGTACTTCACCTAGGAAAAAAAAGCACAAAATCTCTTAGGCTAATCAGTTGCCTGTGGCCCTTTTTGAAGAGGAAGGAAGTAAAATCTAGTAAAAACAGCTTACAGTCACTTTCGTATGAGTTTAAGAGGGAATACACATTCTGTAGCGTAGGGGCCCATGGGGATCCTACCTGTGGTGTGAAGCAATGCAGAGACAGCAATGCAGGAGGAAGGATAACCTACTGTTGGACCTGCATAATGTACACAATAACCACCACTTTCTCTTCAGTACTTTTGATGTAGGGCAACATCCCAAGAGAATAAGATTAGCGCAGCCATTGTCCTGGGGATGTGCTGTCGCGGTTGGGGTGGATGTGCGACACAGAGTCAAGACCAATGTGCAAGCAGTCAAAGAAACCCTTTATTAATGCAGCTCGCTCCTTTTTTTACCCTTTTTGCACACAGGTGTCCTTATTTTATTGGTACAACACGTATATAAACAAGTGGCCATTGGCATTTCAGCTTGATACGCCCCTTGCTCATCTCTTACCGAGTTTCTCCCAGCATGGTCTGTTGTTTGCATTCTTCAGATATCTCTGACTGCTTGTTCTCATGGATACACTTTAATCTGTCCAAGGTTAAACTCTTCTGCTTCAGTCAAAGGGTCTACGGACTCGCTGTAGCCCCCCACAATGTGCTGCTGCTGTTACCCCTAGTATTTCACCTGAAGGTATTTCTGGATGTACTGCAGTCAGATCTCCGCTGGTCCTACAGATGCAAACGTAGACGAACTGCATCAAGCTAAGACCCAGGTAGATTTCTTCATCCAGCAGCTGTCTGTTTAGAAACAGTAAAAAACTAGCAGATGTGCCAAAAAATTCAGGAGCACTATGACTGCTGTACTCAAAATGCAGTTCAGAACACCTGTGAAAGCACAAGGCAAAATGCAATCTTTTGCTTATGAATGTTGCTCCGATATAATTCCCCTGCATTTATTCAGGACAAGGTGAGAAAACTTTTGCTTTAAATGTAAATAAAGGACTGTGACCACAGAAAACATGTTTCTTACTTTCAGTACCTCAGACATACCTCGTGCCAGCAAGTTAAGAAATGTTTTTCCTATCGATAGAGTGCCCGCTCTTGTGTGTGTTTATGTCTAGAACACACAATTTCAGCTGAGCAGCACTGGTGTTGAGGAGAATATTTAGTTAAATCTTTAGGTACTGAGTTTGTACTTAATTTCTTGATTACTGACCTGGTGTTTGTTTAATAAAACTTGCAGATTATGGTGCCATTTTTACTCATGGTGGGCAAAACTTGTTCCAACTCCAGTTTTTAGCAAAGCAAATCAGATCTTCACTGAATCAAAGCCCAAGCTGAAAACAGAAAAAGGAAAGAAAAAAGATCCCTCAAAGCACTTTTAGCCGTTAAACTGTCACATTTCAGACCCATACACACACATGCTAAATACAGAAAAGTCTACTAAGTGGGGTAATCTGTTGTAAAAACAAATTCACTTAGGGACCAACTTTATGTTATTTTTCTTCAATTAAAAGAATGGGAAATTGTATTATCTCAACTTTCTGGTTTTGAAAAGCAAACAAAATTTAGCAATTTTGAAGAGGAAATTAATCACAATGCATAAAGAGCCTGGATCCTCCTTAAGGAAAAAAAGCTAAACAAACCTCCAAACCAGACCAAACCAACAAAGCCAGGCCCACCCACTTTAACCAAGTTTGGAAAACAATTTAATCTGTTTAAAAATAAGAATTTAGAATTGGTTTTGCAATAACTGAAATATTAAAACAGTGAAATATTAAGCAGGAAATCTATCTCAGAACTGCTATATAAACAGTTCCTCCTAGGAGCAGATAGTGCTTACCCATGGTGTTATAAAATAGAACTATAATTCTATAGAGAAAAATGCATTTATAGAGCAACACATTTCCACCACATGCATAAAAACTTAATGCATTGAGATACGTAGCGTAAGTCAAGCACAGACACTTTCCATTATCCTCAAACTCTGCCAATGTGTATATGTTTTGAGTTCCAGACAGCAATAAGTATGTATGAACAATGAATTTTACAGTTCAGTCTCCAGCATCCACTGGAGTCAAAAAGGGTCTCTTTATTGACTGCCATTTAGTGTAAAGGAAATTTTGTCTGTTATAGTCATATCGGACCTTAAACAGAAACTGTCTTTGCCTGCAGGAGTGCACAAACTGCAGGTAAACCAAAGAATAAGGGGCCAGGAGATGATAATTTGGAATCATGTTACTGCTAAGCGTAAGTGATAATAACAGTATATGATGCAGAACTTCAAAATACCCATTTCACTGTCAAATAGATGATTAATTTTATGGAAATCTGATTGAAAAAAAGAAGTCAAATAGAGAAAAGTCTTGTAAAGGACAAAATACAAGGAAATATCTGTCTGCAGTAAATTCAGAGATCATCAACCAGAGACAAAGTGATTACGTGTACCTACCTTGTAGAAGATCATCCCATCAAGTCATTAAGTAATAATGCAATCAACTTTCTAATGTCTGGATGTTTCGGTACTAGGACCATAAGCACATTTGAACACCGCTCTTTGCAAACAAATTCTAAGCCCTCACAATGGGTTTGTAGTAAAAAGGGAGTATCTGCAGTTCTGAAAAGTGAAAATTCAAATCTCATGTAGTTTTCATCTGGGTAATTTCTACTACATCTTTCAGTCCTGCACGAAAGCAGGTTCCCTGCCAGCTCATTCAGGAAGGCAATTTAATTTGGCTTAATAAGTACGTTCATTTGAAGTATTGCAGCATGAACTTTCTTCACTTTACATTAGCCAATTGCTGTGTTTGTTATCTGAAAGGAAAGCCAACCCCAGCACTACCTCAGTGTTCTCAAAAGCAATGGCTCATTTTTTCTATCAAACATGAACTGAGCTAGACCCAAGCAGGCATATAAAATTGTAACCGTGCTTTTTTAGTTCTTAGCGTTCCTCCTTCTACAGTAAGTACACCACATAATAAGTTTTAAAGTATGGTGTTCTAACCAGATTAAATTGGAAGGTATGATAAGGTAACACCTATGAAAATACAGAGCTGTGAGTAACTCATTTTAGCCTGTTTCAAGTATTTGTGTATTATAATGTAACGAGAACGTGTCTATGGATATTTAGATTCATCTGCAGTCATTATACTAACAGATGTTGAACCTTACAGAAGCAAAGCATGAAAAATATTGCTTTTGAGTTTCCGGCTTTTAAATCTCTGGGTTTATGTAGTTAATGACTTAAGATATTTAATGAGGTAAAACCCATCTGTACTAGCTAGAGCAAACAGAAGTTGTCAAGCTCACTACTGAGTAGTTAAACTAAAATTAGGGTAAATCATTGATCTAGGCAAAAAGTTTAGAATTTTGTAATTTAGAATTTATTAATACTCTTCAGCTAAAGAAACTTCTGCTTTCCCTTTCACCTTGAAGCAAGCTGGGATAGTCACATCTCTATGTGTCTCCTGAAAATGGGCATTACCTTTACAATTACATGCGATAAAAATCAGAACCAGGACATGAAGGAGGTTTTGAATGTTCTGTGTTTAATGTAGTCACTCGGCATCCCTGTTTTCATTTATGAACTTTGTCCCACAAATAGGTGGCAAATGAAGTATGTAGGTTTCAAAGAATTTGAAGATCCTATATTTATATAGGGTACTTGCAGTTTAGGTTCATTTGTCATAGGTGGATGGTATAAAATAATGGTATCCATGTGTGAGTGCAGCCCACGTGGGTAACCGTACCCTGGGCTGGATCAAAAGAAGTGACACCAGCAGGCCAAGGGAACTGATTGTCCTCCTGTACCCTGCTCATTGTGAGAACTTGCCTGTAGTAGGGAGTCCAGTTTTGGAGTCCCCAGCTCAAGAAGGAGACAGAACTGTTGGTGTGACTACAGAGGAGGACCACAAGGATAATCAGAGGGCTGGAGCACCACTGCTGTGAAGACAGGTGAAGGAATTGGGGCTGTTCAGCCTCTACAAGAGAAGGTTCTAAGGTGACGTCATAGCAACTTCCAGTACCTAAATGGAGTTATGGGAATGCTGGAGAAGGACTTTTACTGAGGGTCTCTATCAATAGGACAAGGGGGATAGTTTAAAGCTAAATGAGGGGAGATTTAGGCTAGGTTTTAAGAAGAAATTAAATCTTTTCAGATGTTCAGGCAGATGCCTTTGGCTGCTGCTGTCTCCCACACTTTTAATAGTTATCCAGCATCCACCCAATATAAGAAAAAAGGTAAAGCTACTCTGACCCTATCCGAATATTTCTGCCCATCTCCAGGACTGTTGAGCCAGAGCTTGTGAAAAATTCTTCAGAAGGTTCAGTTTCCACATTTCTAAGATTAGGTCATTTTTTTTTTCTAGGCCATCTTACTGTTCATTAACCTGTCATAAAAGGACCCTAGCTGGAGCAGGAATCTCTCTGTAAAGCTTTAATGTGTCTGTCATGATGGGGCATTGTTATTTAACCCAGCAATGCAGCATGCAAACTGCCACAAGATACATTTTGATGAGTGAAACGTGAACCTCAAAAGACAGAAAATTCGTTTCACCCAGACAGTGTCTAAATGGTAGTATTGTTATTTAAATATCTTCAGTCCACACATCTGTGATGGAAATTTTGCTGCTTTGTGCATTCTTATAACATATCCAGGTAAAATGGAAAAAGGTTTAGCTGCATGCTCAAGTTTCAATTTTAACATCAATGTGCTGAGCCTCTATTTTAATTTTTAATTTCCTTATATTTTTTTTAGCCTAGACACAAAATCCTGCAAATTGAAATACAAGGGCAGAACGATGGGTGTATTAAAAATTGAATATTGGAGAACTACATCAGTTGAAAAGAACTTTTGGAAGCTACTCTTCTGCTATTCACGTTAGTTGTCTATGTAGCTAAATGATGGAAGAGTAACTTGAAGTTAAATACGGTTGTGGATCAGTTTCTTCTAAGTTTTGAAATGAAATTATGGCCACGCTTCTGAACATAAGAGAACAAGATGGAGACAAGTGTTGTCAAAGAACAGCTGATGGATGAAGACCAGTTGTCTCCACACAGACAAGGTAAACATTATGCTGAGGGAAATCAAAACAAATCAACAACGAAACAAACATCGGGGAGTCTATGGCCTCATATTTTTTAGTAAATGCAGTTCAGTACAGAGAAGTCATGTCAGAGATTTCAGAGATACTGAATAGCCAGTGTGTGTGTCTCAGTTTTTTCACAAGATTCAAGGTTTGTGTGTCTATGTGAAAAACCAAAATATGATCTTGAGATTGTCAGGAAAAGGTAGGAGATGCAAAAGTGATTAGTGATTAAAAGTTAGTAGCTATTTGACCCTATGCATAAGTGATGCTATCAAAGACTAATAAAATGGCTAAACAGGAATAAAAAGTACAGGAAAAGCATCAAATATTAGTGCCTTTCATGATAGCTTTAATCAGTAGTTAAAAAAGTCACACATAACGTGTCTTCCTTTAATTACCTGTTCCTGGATCTCAGTTTTGCTCAAAAAATATTATGCCATAAATTAAGATAAAACAGATGTTTTTATCACAATGGCACAACCTAGTCTAAAACTTTTCACAAGGTGAAACAGTGCTTGAAAATAATCCATATATTTTTCCTTCTGTGAGCACAAAGCTTGGCAAGATTAGGCGTATTAAATCAGATTGCAGAGAAAGAGTAGTTTCTCTTATTAGTAGTTATTTCTTATTTCTAGAAAACATAATTGTCTAGTAAGAATAATTGATTAGCAGCAAGTATCCGAATTAACACTAGTAACTGTATTATTTAGTAATTATGAGTGCAGCATTTAATCATAGAACATTAATTCTGGATATTTTGTCATATGGATTTCCATTTATTTTGATGAGTTGTTTTTTAGATGACATTCTCTCTTCACTGTAAAGACTAGATGTGTTGCTTGACCTTAATTACAAATCACTCATATAGTTAGTACAACAAAATGCCCCGAAATAAATAGGAATGAATAACACACTTTACCAAACACTATGTGATAGCAAGGAAATAATAAGCAAACAAGTGGCACTCTCATAAGATTCTCACACAAAACAGTCTAAGACAGAATTCAGTGGGAAAATGAAGTTTGGTAAATGCTTTTATAATTGCCATGTCAAGGAGTGATCTAATGATAAGTGCAATTAGTACACCATGAGAATATTTCATGTGAAATGGAGAATGCCATTTTTTCTCTGCTGTGCTTGAGTAAGAGCAGAATAATTTTTATCTTAACTATACACATTATTCTGATTAATTTTAAAGCAATCTTAAGGTATTTGGGAATGCTGATGATTTTAATAATGATTTTGATATTTAATACGAGCCTGCATGTGCTCTGTTCCAGAAGCTGCTTTTTCCCTATGCGACACATAATTGCACACTACTTTGCATTCATGGTACATGTAAGTAAGGCATGTAAACGGTGTTCTCTCCAAGACAAAACACTACAGACATCAGTACAGTTCACACTTACCTTTTCACCAGCCCTCAGGCTCTACAGTCTGAAAACCTAGTCAAGACAAACATTTCTGCTACAACCAGAGAAATTTACCAGAAAAAAAACATAAACAGAAGAGACTGGGGGAGGTACAGTGCTGGAGCTGAGGGTCTCTGGAGCCCTTCTTGCTGGTTAGAATCAGCAGAAGGCTCATGATGGCAGAAGATGCCCTCTCATGAAGCAGCCTGCAGGGAGGTGAAAGCAAGCCTGATCTGTAGAGCTGGAAGGGATCTGGGTTTCCTGCCTGCATGGTCATTGTTTTGGTGGTTTGGAGTAGAAAAGCATTTCCCATTCTATTCAAAGATAAAATCGCACTACACGGTCTTCCAGGGTTGAGGCCAGTGGTGACCTCCTTCTGTTGCTCCATGACACCCAGGAATCAGCTGCATGATGGAAGCAAGCATTGCAGGCTTTCTGCAAATGTTATCTTGGAACCATCACTTTTCTGTGCATGTCAAGAGTGGTCAGGGATTGGAAGAGGTTGTCCAGGGAGGTGGTGCTGTCATCAACCCTGAAGTTGTTCAAAAAACAGGTAGATCTGTAGCTTGAAAACACGGTGTAGTGGGCATGGTGGTGTTGGGTTGGCAGTTGGACTTGCTGATTTTTGAGAACTCTTCCAACCTTAATGATTCTGTGACTCTATGTCTGAGCTACAGCTATAGCAAGATGGTGGCATGTTGTTGGTTTAGCTTGGGAGGCCTTAACAAAAACAAAACATAAATAAAACATGGATGTGAAAATAGGCCACTGCTGTTTCTTATAGTAATGTTTTTTCTGTACAAAACCTAAAAAAAGAAAATCTTTTGCTAAAACAGAAATTTCCTGTTTACAAGACACCAGACAATAGGGAAAATAAATATGCAAAAGTAAAATATCTTACCTTTTAAAGAAAATATTCTAACATTATGTATGTGTAAGCACGCATACGGTAGGGTGTAATAATCCTTGTTTTTTATGTATAAGTTTAATTTTTTCATCCTTTGATTCATGTGTAATATAAAATTTCTAATAAACAACTTATTACTCCAACTGCATTTATGCAGCTTGACAATGCAAGTTTTGACTGTCTTCTCCTTTTAGAATTGGAACAGAGTGTTTGCCAAGACAGCTCTGTCTAATCTACCCGTATTTTTTTACCTGTGCGCACCAGAGAGCTATATCAGAAAATATTATGACATTTGCAATAATGGTTTAAAGGGAAACAAATTCCTGTGGGAGAGCTATTAGGTGTATTGTGAATATGGGCAAGAAATGCATTCAGTGTACGTGTTACTTAAAGTGAAGTTCTTGCTGGGCAATGTACACCACCACTGTGCTTGGGTGACATTATTTTTGTGGAGTTAGGTAATTTATCACTGGGAAATTGTTAATTTGCTTGCTCTTAAGTGTCTGGAAATTGTTTAAGCAAGGGGGGAGAAAACCCGAGTCTGATAAACTGCTAAGTGTTTTCTCCAGTTTTGCTGAAACCCTTGTTTTCTTGCCTATTGCTTGAGCTGATAAAACAAATAGAAGGAACCTAGGAGATATTAGGTTTAATATGCAAAATGAATTTCAGTGTTCTGTCCTGCTGGTATTTTTATGGAAAACCTGACTAGACGCTACGCATGGAGCAGAAAAATCTGCATTTAGATGGAAATATTATGAAATGCATGGTATGGTACAAAGCAAGTCTTTTAATGGAGATTCCAAACTGTTGCATTATATGGTTGAGTGGAAAGACAGCATGCATATAGGCTTTGATGTCCAGCTGCCTTGATTTGCCCAAGAAAGCTCACTTTATTCAAATTTGAACCTGACACAGGGAGGAAAAATGTCCCACAAAGACCCAGCAGATAAACGACCAGGTCTTTTACCAAGTAAAATATCGAGGGCCATGTGAGTCACCACCGTAAACAGTGATGCTTTGGGCTTGGCAATTTTTTCAAAGGGTCCTTAAGAGTTTTACAATCAAGAATTAATTAAGCATTTTAGTCACATCTCTGTTATCTAGATAAAGTGGTGTAACCATGGTTAAATTAATACCCATAGATTTTAATAACTATTTTAAAGTCACAGCAGGTTTGAACATGCCCCTAGAAATGTGCTTTATTGCTTCCTTTTTTGTTTGGCTTTGTTAATGTAAGTGCAGCAAAGAACGTGAAACCATGCAGCAAATTGCTGATTTATCACTCTGGGTTATTAAAAGCAAATCAAATAATAAAAAAGCTCTCAGCAGATAGTAGAAGTTAAAACTCTTTTTCAGTTGATTAAATACGCTTCTTACATAAAAACGTATCCTGAGTATCCACAAAACTTTAAGAGTAAAAACTGACTGAAAGTGATCATTATCAGAGGTAACATCGTACGTCAGGAACCAGAGCTCATCGCTGTTGTGACAATGTGGAACCAAAGTTGTAACTGATATCAACAATAGAAATCCTTTGTGTAGTCACAAATTTTTCCCACGATTATATGTATCTGCTTCAATAAAATGTTCAGAGGACAGTCAAAAACAGAGCAGCAATACACAGAAGGTAAAGGACAATATTAAAACCAATGTTTTATTTTAGGCGGCACTTTTGCATCAGCCTTGGCACAAGCTTGGTACCTTTAAAAATGCAGGATAGGACTCTTACACTGGAGGAATTCCAGTGCAGGGCCACTGAGATGATTAACGGACTGAAGCGTCTACTGTATAAGGAAGTGTTGAGGGAGCTGGGTCTACCTAGCCTAGGAAAGGAGACTGAGGGTCTCAGCCTGTGACCTGCTTTGTCATGCTAGAACAGCTTCCACACCAGTACAGGTCTCGACTGTGCTGTGTGGTCTGCAGCATGAGCATGCTGGTCGTAGTGATGAACACATAGGACATGTTTCCAGCCTATCAATGCTCTCTTTAAAACTTTTTTCTGCTGAGTGGGGAAGGTAAAAATTCTAGAAAGATACTTACGAAAATGTTATTTAGTTACTGAGTACTTTAAATCTTTTAAAATACACTTTAGTGTATATTTGAGTCTTCGCTTTCTCTACATACCACATGTGCTTTTCTATATAAATTCTTAAAGACAAAGTAAAAGCCTGAATTTATCCTTAACCATAAGAACAGCACTCACCCTTTATTAGAAATTCATAGTTCTAAGACAAACTTAATTAGTAGGACTAGAAATATCAATAAACCACCTTGGAATCATTTATGATGGTGAATTTCTTTTTGTGAGAGAGGAGGGAATATACCGAAATTCCCTCATTCTTCTAGAAAGGGGGAGCGATCTATTCTGACAACAGCCTTGCCTTGTGTGTTGTTGATGTTCAGCCCATGAGTGCCACATTCTCCTCTCGTGTTACCCTGCTACCAAGTGCAATAGCACTGCAGAAAGGATTCATCTTCTCCCATGACTTTCACTGAAATGACAAAGATTAACCTTAGGATGTTTCTCTAAGTCCTGGTGTTCTTTATTCTAACGTTTGAAGTAATGGCTATACACTAAGTGGCATGGCCTCAGGCTTGCTGAAGGTTCTCCAACTCTCTAGGGGTTAATGGGTGAGTGTTTTTAGTTGAGCAATCAAATATAATAGTGTATAGCAGAACTCGTATAAAGGCACATGCATGCAGACTAATGACTATTGGTCTAATATGCTTTCAGCCTTGAAGACACTTTAAAGAGATTGCTTGTCATTTCCACATTATATTGTTTCAATCTGAGAAACACATTTTGCTTTTATTTTACACGGTTTGGTGAAACGCAGAACAATTGCGGCTCTTTCGCTGATTCAAACAAAGGAATGCTCTCGTCAAATCTTCAGATGCAGTGCTGCTGTCGAGAAAAGGCAGAGTGCTACGAACCAGAAGTAAAACCCCAAAGATCATATGGTTGATAATATGAAAGCCAACACAAACAAAAAGGTTTTTCATATTTTGTCATATTTACCATTAAAGAAATTAATCAGTTTGTTTTCAGTTGTATCCTGTTGAAAAGGTTTAGCTAGGTTCCAGGAATGGTTTCCTTAGAAATTGAATTGGGAAGCAGCGGGGTGGAAGAAAAACATTAAAATTTTCAGGTTTTGAAATCTCCAGTTAAAGAAGAGAAACAGATACAGGGCTAGTTATTAAGGCCCCCCATAAGAATGGGAATGTAGGTTCTGCATTGAGTATCTCTTTACCACAGGACTACTCGAATACAGAGTTGGGATTTTTTTACAATTTAACTAATGTTCTTTTCTTCCTTTTATTTTTTCATAATTAAATACTTTTTTTTGTAAAAACTGTTTCCTACTTTTCCAGTACCTTCTCCACAGTGAGTCACTGAAGTCCTTGAATCCAGCAGGCTACACTTGGTAAGATATGACTGGCCAGATTTCTCTTTGCTCTTGTAGCTGTGAGTTATTATAATGCATCGATGCGGTGGTAACTAATCATCTAAATCCATCAGCTCCTGTGCGAATGCATGGAGCACAGCTGGCATACCCAGCACACCACTGTGAGCTCCTTCCCACTCACAGGTAAAGCAGGGACCTCTCACAATATCTTGATTTGCTGTACCTCTTTCTCACTATGAGATGAATGGGGATGTGATTCAGATGTTGTTCCAACATTATGTTTCACTGCAATACACCACATCAGCTGTTGGTTTGAAAGGGGAGTCAAGGAGAGAGAGAAATCCATGCAACCATTCTCCTAGTAAAATGATGACAATGTGACAGCCAACAGGACTCTTCTTGTAATCTCCATCATACAAACATGCAAGTATCAATCAGGTGATTAAATTCCCAGATTCCTGGAGGTCCATTAGTGAGACCTTCTAGTGTCATTCATTATCTTTTTGGTCTAGTATTAAGTATTTCTTTCAAATATTCATCTTTATCAGTGATGAAGAAAGCTTTTTAGTATAACAACCCAGTAAGATGCTCCATTAAACTCAATCACTAAACCTATTTCATTAGATTTCCTATTCCTGTAAATAGAGAAATTCAATAATAACCGAGACCCAGAAACTCAGCATTCTGTGATGTATTAGTGACTGAAAATTTTTCTTGTTAATATCGGCAGTGTAAGGCTACAGGGATACATTGCTATTATTCATTTTCACAATCTGCAGTAATAAACCTAAGCAAACTAGTTTTTGTTTCCTCTGTTTAATAGGCTGTAAGATATTGACCAGGACTTAGAGCCTTCTCATTTTCCATGACTGATGTATTTCTGCTAAATAACATACTTTTGTACTGCAGTCACTGTTGTTCTGATGTTCTGGATTGAATAAATACATCAGGAACTACAGGTATCATAATGGGAAATAAAATCTGTTTATAGAACAGGAAGTAAAATTACAGGTTATTTTAAAATTTTTTTTGGTAAGTAAAGAAATATCAAAAACTATTAAGGCAACTGATTTATTGTAAGGAAAAGTATAGAACATTTAAGCAACATCGTGGTCACTTTTTCCTAGCTCTTTAATAATTGCCAAAGTATTTAGCTGCTATTGTAAAGGACTGGCGTATTCAGAAATATAGATGACATTCGTTGTTTTTAACATGTTTAGAATATAAGATAATTCAGCAAAGCTTGCCTGTCACCTATGAAACAGCAAGGTGAATATTTGTTCAAAATCCTGAGGCACTAAACATGTGTATGTGTTAAGTTCTACTACAATACTAATAATTTAAAAATGGTGAGGAGTGTGATCTTTTTGATGAATATATAATTTTAAATTGGGGGAAACCCCATATTTGATTAGCAAAAATTTTAAATCTCTATGCTAACTGACCTTTGGCTACTAACTTGAATTACTGAAGAAAGCCTACTATTGAAAAAGAGCTTTGCAAAGAGTGTAGGTAAGCTTTCCCCACACTCCTCATTCCCCGGCTTGTTACTAATTCTTTCAATATTTGAACAAGTCAATTTAATTTCTTGGAGTTTATCAATTAAAACCAAAGTAAATAAAACAATACTGGTTGTATTCAGTTCCAGAATTAAAATTTGCATTTTGTCTTTCAGTACTTACATACGTGACACTTCCTTTTTTATTTCCATTGTTACTATGACAGTGATGATGATGCAATGGTGTTCTATTTATTTCAAAAGATATTTACTGTCCTTTTGTTCCTTGAAAGATTGCGTGTTATTAGCTTCCTATAATCTGTTTACAAGTTGTAGAAAAGATTTCACAGAAAATGCGTTCAAGCCTATTAACACTGATGAAGCTTCACATGGTCAATATATGAGATTTTTAAAAGCCACAGAATTAAAAATATTTTTCAGCATAGAGCAGATCAGAATGTGAGGATATAATTATGTATATATTTTAGACTATAATTTGTAAACATATACTCTATAATGTGCCACAATATGGTTCATAATGTTCTAGGGGTTAGGGAGCTGTTCAAATGAGAGCTGGACTTGATGATCCTGGAGGTCCTTTCCAGCCATGATGACTCTATAATGCAGGTTGATAAATTGTTTCACAGGTAAAATTTTGGAAATTCTTAAAGATTCCTAATTTCTAGAGGTGAAAGTTGACTTTTTTAAAGTGAGATTGGCATTATTCATTAAAAATAGAAAACATGAGATATTTCTAAATATTTTTAAAATATGAAACGCAATTCCATGTTGGAAGAGTGAAGCTCAACGGTATCATGTTGGCTAAGTTCTGTAAAGAGTTGCTTGCTACATTCCCATGTCTCATCGTCTTTTGCACAACTTTGCACTTATTAAAGCTGTGAAAAATGCACACATATTAAATTTTAGTAATTTAATTAGTCATCCTGCACTATTCACGGGTACTTTCTGTGCATAATCTTCACCTCTCACCCTCTCAAAAGATAAATTCCACAACGTTTCTTTACTTGAGATGTACCAATACATTAGAAACGGGAAAATACAAAACACATTAGAAAATGGATGTTCAATGTGAACTTGAAAACTGCACATACATCGGTTACCTGTGCCCATTCCATTTCGCAGCACAAATCTAGTTTAATGTCACTTCATAGTCAGATATAATTGAACAGAAGTCTAATTTGTCTGACATTGTTTCTACTGGAATCTTTCTCACTCCACTATGTGGATTGAAAATGAAAATTTAGAGTTGCTGTTGTTTGTTTAGTTTTTAATTTTCTTGTCTATTTTTAAAGAAGGTCATTTGAAAAGTGTACAATGTCTACTTTAGCTCTACCTATTTTGTTCTGTCCTGTTCCAGACTTCATCCAGTACATAAATATCTAAAAAAGTAATGTGCTGTAGTTTTTGTTCCATCTGATCTTCCCATCACCACTATATCCTAAATATGGATTCTCCTTACACAAAATAATTTCTATCCTACCAACAGAAAACCCATATGAATACACATGCATCATAGACCCATCATGTGTCAACACTTTCCAATGTATTCTCCTCCACTCTTGAATTAAGCTTGGCAATACAGTTTTTGATCAAGGATGGAAGATCAAAACCAAAGTAAAATATGCCAGCAACAGTTTGCCACAACACTGCTAATAATACTCAACTCTGTAAATCCATATGCTTCTGCGTCCGTGTTCACAGCACTTAAACCAGAATGTCAGGCTGTTCCCTTGTAAATGGATACACAGCTTTGCTCCCTCACTCCCACTCTCAGTCTGCTTCCTAACTTAAGTCTCAACTCTCTAGTTGCTATGACTGGATTATACAGTGTTAATATTATAAAGTTCGGTTTAACTTTGGCCTAATCCAATAGCAAGAGAGCATCTTCTAATAGCAAACAAGGACAAACTAATCACTTCCAAGACTTTACCTTTCAGTAGAAGCTGAATACGGATGTTTGAGGTTATGGAGAAATGTTTGCATGAAGGAAGAAGGAACACAATGGAATTCTTCTGCCTGGGAAAGGTGGAGAACATCACAACACAGACTCATCAAAGGAGAAAATCTATTGAGGATGTAAAAAGAACTAGGGTAACATGGAATGAATTAACGTCTCAGGAAGCAGGTTTAGTTTCCTTCCAAACACATGGACATATCCTCACACAATTAGTTAAATTGTGAAACCTGCCTGCAGACAACTAGAGATATTTGTGGTGGTTTGGCTTGGCTGGGGTCAGCTCCCCCCTCAGCCTTCCTCAGCTGGGGAGAATATTAGGAAAGAAAAAAAAGACTCTACAGACCAAAAACACTGGTGTATTATCAACACCCTTCCAGCTACCACCACAAAGACAGCACCGTGAGAGGTGTCATGGGGATCAACCACATCTCAGCTAAACCAAACACAGTACTTAAACTTGCCCACCTTTAGTAAGAAGTTGGCATAAGGTTATTTTTGCTCTATCACAAAGCCACTGAAATGTAGATCACTGAACACTGCCTGGAACTTACTAACTCCACTGAGCATTTACTACTGGCCATAGCTAAAGACCAGACCATTGTCTTAACTGGGAAAACTACCCTGGCACCCTCCTGATTTCACTCTAAGGGTTTTTGATTACAGGAAATTCCAAACAATTCCTTGATTCTATAAAAAAATATGTTGCTGGGCAGGAAAAACTTCAATAATTTAACCAACCTGAAAATGTAATCTTTGATGTATTTCTCAGTAAGAAACCTTTAAGCATGAGTTTTGAATTTACACAGGTTTCTAATTCTTCTACTGCAAATGTCCAGTCTCTTTAAAGAAATGTAGAGTATTGAAGGAAGTGCAATGTGTTTTAGCAAATACGTTGACTATATTGTCCCTCTTCTCACAAAGTGGTATCATGTGTGTGTCTTCTCTCTTTTGATTCAACTGTATCACTGCTATACTTCTGGATGCAAATTTCTCTCTTCAAGAACACTTGTGAGTAGTAATACCAGCAGATTTCATGTAAAAGGTCACTAATGACAGCATTTTTCACTATTGGCTAAAGCCCAGGGGATTGCCTGTTGTGAAAGCACAAGACTAAGATACATCTAGCTGGACACCACCAAGTGATGAGTTCTTCACTTGTATTCATAAGTCAGATCTTCACAGTGTATTTATAAGGTAAACAGAAATACTAAGCATTGCTGCAAAAACGTATCTAGACTGTGAATACCAGCACCTCTTCCTTCTGGTTGTCTTTTCTTTACTTGGACTACAAACCCATCAACTTGAAACAATCTCATGTTGGACACTGTTTATCTATCTCTGCACACATATTTAGAACGAATGCCACAATGCTGCTTTACAAAAGGCATGTAGAAGTACTAATCATTAATAAAAATCTTAATGGAGTTGCACAGACACTCATCTCTCTCTGTGAAAAGTGGATAACTTTCCCAGCAAACATCTAAGAACTTTAGAAACTAGGTCAATGACACGTAATGCCTGAAATAGCCATCTATCTCTTAGACCAAAAGTGATCTCAGATTTTCCCCTCTTCACTATGAGAATTAATTATTTCAGGAGTCAGCCTTGCAATTTCAGTTCTATATTCATTTGATGATTTGATAATTTAACATATTGTTTTATTGACTTACTCTTTAATGTGACCTTGGTGGCTTAATTGTATCATTCCATGTTTAATTAGCTTTGTAAAGTTGTCATAAATTAGTTCAGTGAAATGCTTGCTTAAGTACGTAGTTGCTTATTCATATTTTAGAAAAAAATCCATTACAGATGCAGACTTTGCATTCATTCATTTGTACTGCGCCTTGTGGTATGAACCATGGGTCATTAAGATATTAACCAACGAATTCTCCTGTCCTTGCCATTTGGCACCTAAGAACCCTTAGTCTTATCTTTATGAATTCTTGCATAGTAGATTACTTTGCAGATAGGCCAATAGTTTCCAGAAAAATCTTTGAACATGCAGTATTTTTCTGACTGAAGTACCACTATACTCTTCTGTCATGCTGTGGGCAAAAGTGTCACTTCTCAAGCAATGAGGAAAAATCCAAGAAAGGGGTTATAATCCACTTTCTATGTGGGTAGAGGCATCCAGATTACCAATCTATGTGTTATAAAAGTTGGAGCAATACAAATTGTTCTTTCCCAGTCCTTTCCAAGGCTGCTGTGCAAATGTTGCTGAGTCCAAGAGCTGTATTTTCTCCCACAAGTATCAGACATGGATCTTTTATGTAGAATCACTCAGACGTCTTGTGAAGAATCAGTTGTAAAATTCTAATCAAACATGAAATGTGCAGAGAACTTGGCAATGGTAATGACATTTCGAAATGAAAGATACATTTTTAAGAAAGGACTTTAATAAAGCAAAAAGCTTCTTTCTGGTCTGTTTGAAAAAAATATAATTTTAATCTCTTAGTTTGTGTAGTATGCAATTTTTGAGTTAAAATTTGAATAAAACATAGGTATAATTTGATTTTAATAGATACTAATTTCTGCTTTTATGTACAACTAACAAATCACTTAGGGTAGCTGCAGATTAAAACGATGCTTTGTGTTTTGTTCTTCTATTTTTGTGTAACATTGAATGAATAAACATTAATTCAGTACTCACTAAGAAAGGTACGAAGACAAAATCCCAGCTGATTATGAAAAAAGACATCTTTCACATATTTCGGTGCAGAAGAAGCCTGCCAGATGAGTATGGGTGTGGAACTGAATTGAGTTTTCTTCTGAGAATGAGTTTAACATGACAGGTGAGATGAATAAAGATATACTTTCTTCAAATCTGGCTATTTTTCTTTATTTTAAGAAATACCTTTGTCTCTATTTCTTAGCTAGTAAATGTTATAATTTATGTTAGAAACGGACAGATTCCTGTTTTTCACATTACAGTCATTATATGCAAAAGTTCGGCTCTTCACTGGTTTGGCAAAGCTTTTTCTAAATAGGTAGCAATTTAGCAACTCTGCCATCACCCAGGCTTCTCAGAAACTGCTTTTGGCACGGATCACTTTGCAATACACGTCATATTAGTTGCTTAACCTTCACCGAATCAGCAGGGGTTAAGTATTTATTTAGCGGTCTTGTCTGCAAGGAGTTATTCCTGCTAAAAGACAACTTTAAGATTTTTTTCTTTTGTCATTAACTTTATCAAGTTTCTCTTCTTGTTTCCTACTAGGTGTCTTATTTCAGTACAAGAGAAGCACAACTGGTTTCAGTTTTCTTTGTTTTTCATTTCCATTGCCATTACATACCTTTCCTTATTCCTATGGAAAAATCTACTCGAGCATTTGTAATCTGTTGTGTTCTACTGTATATGAAACATTTCAGGTTAAAGCTAATATCTTCAATAGCTTTTGAAAGTATTTTTAAAACTGCATTCGGTGTTCATACACTGAATCACAATCCTGTTGTTAAGCTGCTGAAATTAAAATCATAATACCCTTGATGGGATCATTAAAACAAAAAACATTTCAATCATAAACAGACATACAAACTGAATATGCCTAATAGGAATCCTAGAAAAAAATTAATGAACAATAAATTAAATTATAATGATAATTTAAAAAAGAGGTGTACATTCTTTTGCAACACACTTGTACCTTTTGGTAGTGAACGAGTAGCAAGGACTTTGGGCTGCCTTTTGTTATGCGCTGGATTGCAGTGTCCCGAAACCAAGATTTGAAAATCATCACTCAATTTCTGTGTACTCGAAAATACTTTGTATTTAAAAAATTAAGAGGTTCATAGCATTAATAAATGCATAGCATTTAATGAGCACTACAGTCCTATTCTGCCA
>JAOXOE010000256.1:42614606-42636354 GCA_028565055.1 Phoeniculus purpureus
AGAAATGAAGCTGCTATAATCCTAAAATTGGTCCTGATCTCAGGAATTCTTTTTGAGTGGGAAAGACTTATGAAGGACAGTTTCAGAGACCTGTCTGAGGGAGATATCTGCAGTCTCCTTTCACCTAAGAGCGGATTAAAGGCATACTCCAAACTATATTAAGTTTCCTGGGGTCCCATCCAGCCTGATCTGGAATATCTCCAGGGATGGGGCACCTACCATCTTTCTAGGCAACGTGGGCCAGTGTTGCAGCACTCTCACTGTAAAAATTCTTTCCAGGGATAGATGTCCCTTTTCTATAATCTAAACCAAATGTTCATTGGACACCTTCACAAATCCAATGTCCTTGTCCTGGAGGTATCTTCTGTACCATCTGTGCATTCTTTACCTTTCTACAGCTCTTTAGTTCCTAAACTTTCACGTATATTTTATTTTTCTTGTGTACTTTACATTTCACCAAACTTTATGCTATAAATAAGCAACCAGGTAGAAAACACAGCATTTAAGAAGCCTTCCTTCTGCTCCCTCAGTAACAAACACAGTAATGTATGATATACCAAGTAGTACACTGCATTTTAAAACACTATCGGTTTTAGTCATGAAGATCTCTAAACAGAGAGTATTTAGTTCTACTCAAATGAAGCATGAATGCAAAACTTAACTTTTACTCTTTATCTTCTAAAATTTGGAAAAAGACTCAATTCAAAATTTTTCTTCCTTAGGGAGCCAAGTTTTCTTTGCCCTACACATTTTCCATTTGTCATATACACTCCACTCTGAGAATTGTCTGACTCAAGACTAGCGGCTGGTAATTAAATTGGTGCAATTTCCAGCTGCAGAAGGCTCCCTCAGAGCAGAAAAGCTCAGCTGTAGTTTATTTAGAGGCAGAAAATTTGGATGCCTATTGTCAGGTAAGCAGGAATTCTACTCACATCTCTCTGAGTAAACAGGGAGTTGAGTAGTTTATCATCCCTTCTTGGGATAGGACAAGCGCAGTACTGAGGAACAGAGAAGTTAAATAAGCCTGTGGCAAATAAGGGCTTCAGAGTGATAAATTCAATAGTACTTCCCATCTACTGTAAACATGTGTGAGAAGCTTGAGGTTTATGAATAATGGCTTCATTTTGAAGTACCTAGAACTCTGTGCCATTAACAGCAGGAAGTAGGGATAATTATATTTTAGAATTAAATGTCTGGGTAAAGACATTTCTGTTTCCATGACAATTATGCTGATGATTGATGATAGAAATGACACGCAATGTAAACACAAACCAGCGAAAACCAGAATGAACCCACCACAAAAACTACAAAAAATACAGCAGATCAGTAATGAAAGGCGAAGAAGAGATTGATAGAATCACAGAGCCGTGGAACTGTAGAACAATAGAATCACAGAATGGTTTAGACATCTTGAGATCATCTAGTTTCAACCCTCCTGCCATAGGCAAGAACACCTAATAGTAGACCAGGTTGCCCAGAGCCCCATCCAAGCCAAACTTAAACTCTTCCAGGGATGGGACACCCACAATGATCCTGGGCAACTCGTGCCAGATTTTATTCTTCTTTGTTTAACTGGTTGATGCCTTTCAGTTGTGATTTTACAGGCAGGTACTGGGTAACCTTTGTTGTATTTCAAGAAGGCAAAACCAGAAAACCTCTAACAAAAAGCAGCAGTTACGTGGAAAATTGAGACCTCTCCTATAGGTTTTCTTGATAGCTTTCAAATAAATTTCATTGCAGTGTGCATAAGAATGGGGAATGAGATTAAATTTTCTCTCTCTCTAGTGGAATTTATTAACCTTTTCTCCAGATTTTTTTTGAGAAACTGCTTTGCAGTCAGCTTGAACCAAGAAGACTGGGTTGCACAGAGCTGTCCCTTGGATACTCTTATCATGATAAATCTACTCCCTTACTTTACTGTCTACAACTCTCCTTTTTCCTAGGATTCTTTCCAACCAGGATAGTCTTTGATCTACCACCTCCTTGCAAAACAATCTCAGTTCCTTTCTGTTCCCTGTTCCTGCCATTGGAGCAAGAGTTGTCCTGTGCTGAATAGCTGGCAGCCACTCAAGCAGCATAGACGACTGTTCCACTTATAATACAATACAAAAATCATACTGTAAATTAATACCAGACTCATTGATTTTGTATCCCTGAGGACATGGATTTTAATGAAAGTTTTAGAAGTGTAGTGCCTGTGACACCTCAGTCTCTTGCCATGGTCAGTCAGCTTGGGAAGGGGGAAACAAGCAAACAATGGAAAGGCACGAGAACGATAAATTCCACATGTGAGATTAAGTCCTCTTCAGCACTTCTAATTTCTCACACTGTTGGGAGTGGCTCCAGTTCTGACAGCCTTGTGTTTTGAAAAAACAGCTAAAGACATTGGTTTCAGGAATGAAAAGAGCAAGCCCTTGCAGGTAATCAGAAAAAGCCTGCGATTCAGTGAAGGTTTCTGCGCTCTGAAGATGTTCAATAAACAATGAACAGCCTTAAGTGCCTGCGCTGCAACTGGGCGCTGTAACAGGAAAGAACTGGTCAGGAACATTTTGTAATTATTTTCTCTGTAAGGGTCCTGGCTGCTTCCGTTTGTCAGTCATAACACCTTCTGCAGCACCTAAGACCTCTGTGCTCACCTAGCCAGGAATATTTCCTTTACTTGTGCAGTTTGCCTTCAACGATACTGAAAAGCGGGTGCACCTTCCACGCGTGCTGACGTTCTGGTGTGCAAGAGCGAATACAGGCTTCTGCTACTTGCCCTTTGCTCATGCCAAAGGGATGCTGAGAAGAAGCCGTTACTTTGCACTCGGTACTGCCCCGCTGTGTTTCAATTAGGCTTATCAGCAACACAATAAAGGGAAGAAACAGTGGGGTGCCTAATGAGACCATGTCTGAGAACCCAAACAAAAAACTTGCTTGAAGAAAACCTTTAAAGGCAAACAGTACTCCTAACTTCAAAAAACCCAAACCTCCAAAAACGTCCCAGAAGACCTGCCAAACCCCCCGCCTCGAGCAGCACTTTAGGAATTATTAGGGTGGTTTTTTCCTTTTAAAGAAAGATCAGATTTTCTGCAAAGCCAGGGATTCTGGCTGACATAAAAGGTGGTGATGGCAGCAGGGCTGGGGTGAGGCAGGTCAAGCCTCAGATCAGGACATGTGAGAGATGGTCAAAAGATCACCTCAAAGCCAAATTATGTATTCTTGCTGTCAGAGAAACAGTAAATTTACATGGCCATAGGCATCACCTGCTGCAAACTCATGTGAGACCTTAATTAATTCTGCACGTGGTATCTCAACTAGTCGGCATCTCTGTTAACCATTTCTGCTGCTATTTCACACACAGATGATTATATTTTATATAATAATGCTGTTGACTTTTTTTTGCTGTTTAATGTTTTAGTGGTTGTTTTAAATAAGCACCACACTTAAACAATGGTTTTGTGCTCATTTTCTTTGCTTAAGCCATAACTTTTGGGTTGATGGCAGAGTTTTGGCCCTAGATGAAATGCGTGTGAAATGAATGTGGTTATACATAGAACTAAAAACCACGGAGTTCATCATCATCACAGAAAGGATAAATCCTGTGCTTAAGCTCACTCTCTCAATCACTGTTCTTTCTTAATTAATGGAAATCTAGACATTAAGTACAGAAATAATCACTAGAACACCATTATTTTGGTGAAGAACTCAACAATGGGAGATGCTTTTACTTCCAGCTCAATTTTCCTGAAGGTTCCTCGCTTTCTGGATTTCTAGCACGGTCATTGTACTTGAATTTTTCTGCTGGTGGCTCGCCTGTGACTGACAGTTGACCTGAAAAAGTGTCTCCCAGAACAGAAGGGAGGAAAGTGGTACAGCACAACAGGACTGTGAAAAGGCAAAGGTAAATCAGAACTCTCAGCAGATCAGTATTGCTCCGTGGTATTCTATTAACACAAGAAATCCTCCACAGTGATAAGGACGTTAGAGCAGACACTATCTTAATGAAGTTATTGTTTCTTGAAATAAAGATTAGGGTAACACTGAGGGAAGCCATCAAGTCTGAAAATCACATCATCTAGAGAAGAAGGCAGTCTTGCAGCCTACACAAGAGTTTAAATTTTCACAGCTCTGTTTTGGCTAAATGCCTACATGCAATCCTGCTTTACTTCTGATTTTCCCTTTAAAACCTGCAGCTTGCTGTCATGTAAAAATAGGACACAATTTCCTCGCTGCGGTCTCATATGCATATCATATATTTTAATATTCTCTTTGGAGTGCTTTGTTCCTTGGGGCACGTCTTCAAAAGACTTTCAAGCTAAAGTTTAATATAGAGGGACTAGTTTTAAAAAAACCTAGAAGTGACCTGGTGGCAATGACTCTGGAGAAAGAAAGGTCTTAGAAAATAACATTTCCTCTACAGCAGAATGTCTTGTTCTTTAAACCCGTAACTTCAGGACTCGGGGTTGTGATCCTCCATGCAATTTCCCCTGATTTCTTTCCATTCTCTAACCAAAAGTTTCACAGAGCTCCAGCAAACTTTTTTTTCACGAACAAATAATGAACAAGAGTAAAACTATAGAGATAAAAATCCCAAGAAGCCTACTCTGATGGAGCTAAAATTGTGATCTTCTGAGTACAATGCTGCTTAGTATTCAGCACAGCCTGGGAAGTACACGTAAGGAATCAGGAAAACCCAGTATTCTAGAAATGTAGTGAGAATCTGTGATCAGGACCTTGTGGCAGCTATAGTGAGAAAAATATTCCCAAATAAGTGAAAACATTTCATATCCCATCTTTTGCAGAATTTTATATGCAGGGTAAGGAAAAAATGGTTTTAGAATGTATGATGCTTAGAAGAATTGCGCTGCCACAAAATATGGGCTGTTGAGGGGCTATGGAATGTGGAGCTGAATTCTGTTCTCAGATACACGGCTTTTGCCAACATCTAGGAGATCTATGTACACAGTACCAAGGACAAGATTGGCATTCGTTTAAAAATACTTCATGTCTCTTCGCCTGTGTCTGTACATGCACCTGACTGCGCCTCACATATCACACGTGTGTGTGCTATTTATGTGCTTACTGCTACACACACATTCGGTTTGTGTCTGTGTAAATACATAAAAAGTAGCAATACAGAGGAAAGCAAAGTGCTGCTGTTATCCCACAGTGAATATGTTTGTTTCTATGCCTGGCCATATCTGGCCCTTCTATTTCTGATACTCTGTACCCACAAATTCACCTAAGTTCACTTTTGTTGTATTCATGCACTTTGTGACTATTCGATACACAAATTAATAATAAATAATTATTGTTTATTAAATAATTATTTATTTAATAATAAATAAACTCTTCTTTATTATTTATTTATTATTAAATAATTATTTATTCATTATTTAAATTATTTATTATTTAAATATTTATTAAATAATAAATAAATTCTTCTTTCAGAGTTACTAGAAAGTCCCTTGACTTGCAATAAATAAGGTATCAGGCTGTCCTGAGGTATCTCCCTCATGTAGTTACATGTGAAAGCTGTGCACCCTTTAAAGTGTGCATCTTCGTTTACTCAACATTTTTTCATGCATGTCAAGAGCCCTGGCAGGGGAATTGGACTAGATGAGCTTTCGAGGTCCCTTCCAATCCTTAATGTTCTATGTTCTGTGTTTCCATGTATGACAGTAACCTAGACATCTAATAACTTTCAAACCCAGAAGCTTAAAGGATCACTGAAAACACTATTAATTTGAAAGAAAATGAGAATATGAGGATAACAACTCTGAAATGACCTGTAAATTTATCAATTAGTTATTAATCTACATTCAAACATTAATTCATAGTCTACCTTTGCAACAACAGGTCATTCTTGGTTCTGATGAATCTTCATACAGTAACAGAGGAGGGATGGTCTAGAGAGAAGGGGGATGGAGGCTGATGACCTACACAGAATCCATAATAGAAATAATTATTTCTGTGACTTAGTGAAGAGAAGAAAGGTACAATGACAATAGTGAATGGAAAGTGTAAAGGGAAAGTGAGTGTTACAATCTTATCTATGTTAGTAATGGCTGTCTTATAGGTAAATAGTTGTAGTTTGTCTGAGCTGAGTGCCAAATCATCTTTATTTGAGAGCCAAGTGTTTGACAGGCTTACATAAGAATGCAGAAAAGTCATTTTATGTATATTTTAATGTTATGTATTTTTGCAGGTGCTGCTTTCTGCCTCGCAGATACTTGGTATCTCATACCCAGTGGTGCAGGCTTTTAAGAGAAGAAAAACCTGGTATATGTAAAAAAACAATCAAGCAAGCAAGCAAGCCTGAAAACTGTGCCACCGAGTTACACTCTAACAGCTAGCTTAGACAGAGAACATCACAGAGTTATTGAGTCTGGAAAAGACCTCTGAGATCACCAAGTCCAGCCTATGAATACCACATGATGCATTTCTGAACCAACTCCTAAGCATCTATAAATCTGTCCACTCCAAAAGCCACTCATCTTCTCAGAAAACCCACATCAGCTCATGAACAAAAATCATGACCTCAAGAAGGAAGCTCATAACAGAAAGCTCTGTCTAAAGGTGTGGAAAGCTGCCTACTGTGATACCAATATCATGCTCTGCTGCTCTATCCAAGACTCAGCTTGCATGTTTGTTGCTTTCATGGATGTATTTGTTTTCCATGGCAAGGTTTTGGTATTGGTGGTGGGTCTTCAATGGTGGTTTCTGTGAGAAACTGCCAGAAGTTGCCCTTATGTCTTATTGAGACAAAGCCAGCTGGATCCAAGATAGACCTGCCACTGGTCAACACTGAGATCATCAGTGACACTGGTAGTACATCTTGGTAGCATATTTAAGTAGAGGAATAATGTCCTAAGCAGCAACTGCTGGAGTGACAATATATTGGAGAAACAACTCTGCAGACTCCCAGGTTAGTGAAGAAAGAGGGGGAGGAGATGCTCTACACGCTGGAGCAAAGATCCCCCTTGCTGCCATAGTGAAGAAGGCTGTGCCCCTGCAGCACTTGGGGCACCATGTGAAGATGGGAAATGATAGAGTGGCTTTGGTTTGCACCTGACACCCAGCCAAGGTCTACCCGCCACAATGGAAAACAAGGCTGGGTCTGAAGCAGCCTCATGGTGCTCTCTGAAAATCAACGTGGAAATCTTTCAGCACCAGAATGAGTGTCTTGTTGCAAACCTGCTCATATCCTACTCTGTGTCTTCAAGGTAATTTTTGAAGATAGCTCTTGCTTCCCAGTTTGTTCTTGACCTCTGCCGCTCTGAGCAAAGTTCCCCATATCCAAACTGATGCCACGAGATTCCTCTCTTTCCTCAAGATTATGGGTTTCTGACAGCCCTCTTTCTTCTTTTCTTTTAGCTTTATGACCCCAGGTTTTCTGCAGCCTCATTCACTTTTCATTTGTTTCTTGGCTGTTCCTTCAGGATCCCTTCTTCCCCCAGCTTAATCAGTTCCACAGCTTCCCTCCTCCCTCCATGTTCTGTGATTAAAAAACAATGTGCTGCTCTACAGGAGGAAAAATAAACAGACACACATATTCAGTTACAGCAGAAGATTTAGGCAAGCTAGAAAAATGAAAGCATTCCTGTTGGTCAAAATATTTGCCATACAAAGACATTTTAGTTAACACAGTTTTGGAAACATACTAAGAAAATTACAGCTGATCTCCACACTCTGTAACCAGTGAGCTAAAGCACCAGATGCAGAAATGCCTAAAAGGCTCTCAGTGTTTCAGTACCCAAAACAAGACCTGCCTTTAATGAACGTTCTCTTCCCTCCACCGTGCAAGCAAAGGTGTATGACATTGTGACACGCACTGCCCTGCTTTTAATACCGGTACTCCCGTCTCCCGGCTGGGCTAACTGATTGGTCCCATCACCTTCCTGGGACTTGCAGAGGTGCTGCAACTGCTTGATCCTTTGGAAAACGGTATTTCAAAATGGCAGAGAAATTAGGGAATATTCATAACCACTTGCCTACAATCCGGATGGCTTTCATGAGACAGCCACTTGCTGTGTCTTCTTGTACAAAAGAATGTCACCGGTTGCTGAAGCCTCTTGCACACATGAAGGGCATTTGTTGTAATTGAATTTAAATGTAAATTTTTGTGGAGAAAATTGTTTCCCTGCCTATTGCTTTTTCAGCTCAGGACTGGAACTCTCTGCAGTCGTGGCAAAATAAACAACTTTCTCAAGTACTCATGCAGCCATACTATTAAAATGAAGCACGCGAGTGCATTCACAGAGAAAGTGAGAAAAGCTATTCTTAAGAAGTCTAAGATGATTTTCTGTCATTTCAAAAAACTCTTTCTAATGTTCGTAGTCAAATACCTCAACGATTTACCTTCTTAATCCGCAAGCAGCACAGCTTGGTGTCTGTGCTGGCCAACAGCAAATCTTTTTCTCTCCTTGTAGTTACCAAACTGTTTCTAAGTTCAGGAAGTGCCACAGTCAAGACAAGCCCAGTGCTTTTGGAACCATCATTTCAGTCATATAATAACACACTACATATATATATATATATATATATATATACACACACCCCCTCACACATTGCACTAAGGTAACTGCATTATACAGAAAGCTGTCATCACAGATATCCACTCCTCTGTTCTGTGCTGCTACACCCATCTGTGCTCGCACAAGGCACTCCTATCCTGTCTGTAGCAGCTGCATAGTGGTGATGGATGGAAGCACGGTGCTTTATTTACAAGGACAACCTTTTTCCTTTCACGCAAGAAAAAGCCTTTCCTAACATGATGAAACACACAGCAGGGGACAAACCAAACTCTTATTCTCCTTGATAACTATATTTGATTTAGCTGGGATGGAATTAACTCTCTCCATGACATCTCCCAGGTGCTGCATTTGTGGTGGTAGCTAGAGAGGTGTTGGTAACACACCGGTGTTTTGGCTGCTGCTGAGCTGTGCTCACACAGCATCAAGGTGGTGAGTTTTCTTTTTCTTCCCTAACATTCTCCCTGACTGACGGATGGGCTAAGCCAGGTGACCCAGACTGACCAAAGGGATAGTCCAGACCGTATGACATCAGCCCAGATTTAAAAGTGGGGGGAAAGAAGGAGTCTGTTGGGGCATTTGTTGAAGGCGTTTTGTCCTCCAGAACAACCACTACACGTATCAAGCCTCAGCAACTCAATGGCATCTAAATGACTTCTGCTTATGGGAAGTGGTGATAACATGTATTACTTGTCTTTGCTTTATTATTTATTAAAACTGTTGTTGTTTTTACCCACTAGCATCTCACTATATTTTTCTCTGCCTTGTCTATCTAAGAAGAGGTAGTGATAGAGTGGCTTTTGTGGGCACCTGGCTCCTAGCCAGCGCCAAACCATCACATTAACCCATAACATTGGTATGGCTCAAGCTTTGCTTCAGGCTGGAATTTCCCATCCCGAAGCAGCTGAAGCTTGGCTGACTCTTTTTAGTGAGCTACAAATCCCGAGTCAGTGAATGACCTGTTTTGTGATCGGTGCTTATTAAGGCTGGAAGGAAAGCCTACTGAAATGTACTACTGGGTGACTAAATACATATCATAGCTTTTTAGTCTTCCTGTAACAGTGTGGGTTTTGTGTCTTGCTGCTTGGTTCTAGTGTTTGCACACAGCATAACACTGCAAATATACAAACACAATACAGTCACGTAGGTACAAGATGAGTGGTTCAACCACTTTCCTGAGCAGATTGTTCATCAGCAGATGATAACCATTTCAAGTTTCCCCTCATCCTTGTTGCTGACAGAGATTTTAAGCAAGACTGGCCCAAATATGTGCACTTAAGTATGAAGCCTGGAGTATAAAAGTAGCTCCAAAAGCACTTTTCTAATTTTGAAACACCAGCTACAGGAATCACTTAGAAAATGGAAAATTATTTTCCTTCACTTTCTATTGTTAAAGTGAGAAGTTAAGAGGTGTTAGAAAATATCCCATTAATTTGTAAGTGGTGGAGGGGTAACGCTTAACCAGAACGTTAGTTCTTTATCTCATTTGCAGCTACACTGTTTAGTTCAATATGAACTGTCACTCTGAGGAGAGTGTCTCTGCAAACCTTAAACATCTGCAGAAAGTATGAGCTAATTCAGCATTTAGTCATCTCACCCCCTCCAAGTCTGTTCTGAATTGTTGTGCAACTTGCAGACACCATCAGACACTGACTTAAACAGCAAATGACTTCAAGCACTGAAAGCTACCTCTGAAAAATCTTCATACTTCTGTCACATATCACGATGAAGAAGCTTAAAACACGCTCTATGGCGGCGGTTTTGCACTCTTTCCTACAGGTGTGTGATTCATAGGGCTGCTTTATGCTACTTTCACACGTAAGACTATAAATTAGCTTTTTAACTGAAGAACAACAGAAACCTCTGGTATTTTAGAAAATGTCCCTTGAAACAAAAGCCATTCTGAATAAAAATTGAGCAGACAATCTTTTACTGACGCAATTCTCCCTATGCTTCTGACTTTATTCTCTGAAATCAAGACGCCTTTCTACTGCTGACAGGGTAAGGAAACAGTATGGCTTTCTGGCGTTAAAAAGTCTAGAGTGTGTTTCTTCTTTCTTCATGCTGCTTTGTGACAAAAGTGGGCATTTTCACAGAGGTAAACCAATACGGCAACAACAGAGCTAAAGTTCTCGTTGTAGTGCTGCAAATTTTGACAGATTTTGTTCTGAGAGAGGTAAAATACTGATGTTGTGCAGGATGCCAGAACACTGGGAACACTTCAGAGTTTCCAGAACAAATACACTCTCATAGCCCAGCCAGGGCAGACTTCATTGAGAAAGCCTGACTTCTGTTATACCAGGTAACTCCTGTCCCACCTGGAGGACTTGTGGAGCAGCCAGTTGCAGAGCCTGGGGGACTAGCTGCTCACCAGGTGAACAGCTGGGAAATCAGATGTCCTGGGTAGACTGGCAGCAGTGTACCCAGCAGGCAGCTAGCTGTCAGGAAAGCTGCCCAGGAGGCAGAGTAGCTGGTCTCACCAGCCTATTTCCCCTCATGATTTCCATCAGCATTAACAAAAATACAAAATGTATCTCACAGTCTTCCCTCAGAATATGTAATGCACATGTATGTATGTGTCTGTTACACAGCCTCCAATTCAAACGTTTCTCCTCTGCCCTTGGTATTAGTGCTTGATGAGCCCATTATTTGAATAGGTGAAATGTTGTCAACATTATTACACCTAAAGGGACAGACAAGAATCTCTCATGGCTGTCACCTCTCATTAGTCCTTCCCTCTTTCACTCTTCTTCTTTTCTTTGTGCCCTGTTACAAAGACACAGTCTTTTTCTTGAGTAGCTAGTTTTTCACGCAGCAGCCAAGCTTGGTCAAACTCTTTTAAAATCACAACATTTATCTGTGGCACATATAGGAGAGGTCTGGATGTTCCTTTCCATATCGCCAATAACCACCAGCATAATCAAAATGAAGCCACGGGACAATTTTTGCTATTGCTCCCAAGTGTGATCAAAATATTCCACAGCGTCTCCTTACAGTTGTCGTGTTCACTTGCCATTTAACACCTTGCTTCTTGTGTGCCATTTTTCTAGTTGAAATTTAAAATATATTTAATATGTAATATTACACTCAGTAACACTATGAGAAAACTTCATGGAGTGATAGATTTCCTTAGTTTGTAAGAGCAGAATCAGGTAGGACCTACTGTTTAGGAATCATTTAGCCCTTGGCACTTCTCAGACTAACTCTTGGGTTATGGAAGATGCGTGTGAGCGTGAAACACGGTACCTATGCCAATGGTGATAAAGAAATTTGGGACTTTAGTCTTCAGGCTGTGATTAGAAACTGGGTAACGCATATCATCCCTATGTGAAATATATCATGCCTCAAGACAGAAGATTTTCCACAAAATCGGATGTAGATAGTCTGTTGATTTGCTGTTACCTGAAATGTCAGAAAGGTCCTGGCATACACTCATATTTTGGCATACACTAGCGTTTCGATTTTCTGAAGATTGTTATGGTTGAAGAATATAAAAATTGTTTGTTTGTATTACTGCTAGATAAATAACCTTTGAATTTTGAAGATTTTTAGACCTAAGTCTTTGCAAAAGAATTGTGCGACCACATCACAAAAGAGAAAAAACTCAAACTACAAAAAACTCAAAAAAGCACTGGAACACTGTTTCTTTCAGACAACCAGAAATGCTGCTTTCCCCTTTGTGAGGAAACCTGAGGCTAGGGTAAACCCAACTATTCAGCCTCTCTTCCACCCCCATACCCCATTTGATTTTTTTTACCCATTTCTGGGTAACACATAAGTAATTCCACATCAAGTTTCTCCACGCTGCCTGCCATCTGTCAACAAACTCAATTCTGACATGAGTAGCCAGCATCTCAAGGGTGCAAATCAATTTAGTGTCAGTGTTGGATATGTTCCAGTGCATTTCCTTAGAACAGATGAAAGAAACTATGTCAACTGAGCAGTGTTGCATATGTTTTTATCTGCTGTTGGCTGGGTATTGAGCTAAAACTACTAAATTCACTCCACTTAGCATCTCAAATTTTATCTGGTACCTTATGTGGAGCATATAGGAGAGGGAACTCAATAGCATCGATGGGCAGTTGTGAAATAAAGAGACCCAGGTAAGAACTGGTGTAAAATATAACAGTGAGTGGACTGGGATAGAGAAGAAAGGCACAACACAAATAATGGCAGGTACATGTAGAGTTCATACCCCCATAACTCTCCTATAAATTGCTTTGTAAACCAAGACTACCACTGCGAGAACAAAGCATCTCTAAAGATCTATCAACTCATTTAATAAAGTGAGTCACACACATCCACATACGGCCTTTCATTTCGTAAAATGCAAGGTGTATCAAGTGTCCTGTGTCTTGGACCCCATCTCATTTATGCCAGATGAATAGGATCACTGGTGGCAACAGTTCAGAACCTATTAATTTGACCTCTATTTTACCTCAGCAATTAGTGATAACAAGGAGCAAGCAGAAACTTTCCAAACATAAATTCTCAATACTTCCTTTGATAAGGGCAATTTAATGATCTGAGTAAGGGTCTGGAGACGTGAACATGTTAATCTTTGCAAAGCACACTGCCAGAGTTTCAGAAAGCTGTGAATCCTGAGAGTTATCCACATGTGAAAGAACAAGGTAGCTCCACCCCTAAAGTGGTAGTATGCAGTGAATGAGAGGGGGCCACTCTTAGTACTTTTACAATCGAGCTTTTTGTAGAAAATCTAGTTTCAATTTTTTTTTACAGTTTGAAATGTACACCAGGCACGTTTGTATCCCACTGCTGTGACTTGCTCCAGGGTTATCCCAATCTTACTTTCCTATTCGCATGTTCATAGATTAATTTAAAAAAAAAGAAAGCAGAATCAGTTTATAAGAAACTTATATTCTATTGCTAGCCACAGGTGGTGCTGTCCTTGTTTTAACATAAGGTCCTCAAGCGTATTTGAGACGGTAATAATTACAAATACGATTCGTGCATTGCCAGATTCTGCAGTGTTTTGCCTGAAGGTTTGGACCAGCACATGACACAGAGTAGAGAACGCAGTCTCTATAGAATGGTTTTGGCTGGAAGGGATTTTTAAAGATTATCTAGTCCAACCCCTCTGCAATGTCCTAGAACATCTTTTACCAGACTCAGTTGCTCAAAGCACCATTCAATCTGGCCTTCAACAGTTCTGATGATGGAGCATCCATTTCCTCCTTACGTCCAAGCTAAACCTACCTTTTTTCAGTTTAAATCCATGGCCCCTTGTCCTGTCCCTAAAGGTCTTGGTAAAAAGGCTTTCTCCATCTTTTCTCTAAGCCTTCATTATTTAATGAAAGGCCATGGGGCCTCCCTTGAGTATTCTGTTCTCCAGGTTGAACAGCTCTGACTCTCTCAGCCTTTCTTCTTAAGAGAGGCATTCCAGATCTCTGATCATTTTCATGGTCCTCCTCTACACCTACTCTAACAGATCCTTGTCTTTCTTGTGCTGGTGGCCCCAGAACCGGCTTCAGTACTCCAGGTGGGGTCTTATAAATAAGAGTGGAGTAGAGGGGAAGAATCACTTCCTTTGACCTGCCAGTCTTTTTATACAATTTTTCTTTATAATGTGCTACAGAGTATTCTATGTTGATTTGGGGTGTTCTTGGTATACCTTTTGAACATTATGGCTGGAAAAGATCTCGATACATGAATACAAAATAGAAAAATAGATCTTAAATATACATAGATGTCGTTTGGAATAAGTTTCCCACAATTTAAAAGACTATGCAGAAGAACATTCCAGACAACTGGTGCCTGCATTCTTTAGAAGTGATTTTGTGCTCACATAATATAAGATGCTTCACAGAATTTTGAGAAAAGCATTCAGAATAACAATAGGCTCACAGTAATGATCACTGTTTATGTCTGGCTTCTTAGTACTATCTTCTCAACAAAAGCAAAGGTGAGTTATATCTCCAAGGGTCATGACTGTGCCTACAAGAACAATAATAAAGCGGGCTCTATCAGTGTGTTCTAGAGGAAGCCGCTGTCTGCTAAGGAACAAGAACAAGCAAATGGGCAAAGAACAGAATTTTGTGGTGAAGTAGGTTAGATAAAAAGAAGCGACTTGTCATGTAAACCTACATTTTCAGTGGTGCCAGTGCTAGTGACATGTGTGATTCCATCCCCTCTATTACAGAGTAAAGGCTTTGTGTCTAAAAAGATGCATAGCTGGAGCACATCAATAGATTCATGATTTGTGTTCCCTCTTCTGTGATTCAGATGGAACAGAAAAAATCTATAATTGTTTCAAGGACCATTTTAAATAACATGGATGTGTATCTACTGTTTATATTGGAGTTCACCACTTTCCTGTGCGAAAGGAACAAATTTCTGGTTCATTAGTATGTATTTTGCCTTTAACATCACTCCATGTATATTTATGCATATAAAAAAATTAAATATATATTTAACTTAAAGTAAATTTAAAGTTAACTTAAGTTAAAGTATATTTAACTTAAATGTCTTCATCTCTAAAGGTAACATTTCAAGGTACTTATAGAGAGCAATACTATCTTTACACTTACCTTCCTCTAACTTTAATAACTGTTTTGAAGTTCAGAACACTCATTACCCTTAAGGCCAATCAGCTCCCTTTACATTTCACACTATTTTGCAAGCAGAACCTTTTTGCTGTCACTAGTACAGCAGGATTTGTAGAACTGCGGCTTCATCTACTTTTCTCAACAGTTTTGAAGTCACACTGCTCTGATGCGTTGGACAAGTTGCTGTTCTACAGGACCTGACACTTAAACTGAGAGTTGCTGATGGCACCCAAGCTTTTCCTGAGCCATCTGAAGTTTTTCCTATTATCACTGCTGCTCATCTGCAATATTGGCAGGAACTTATAGATGCTGCAACAGTGCAAACTAAGCAAGGTTACTTTTAGCTTCATTATCCTCGTGCCTTCTCAGGAAGCAGGAATGCAAAGCATTCAACATCCAGAGCATGGTATCGTCGTGGTCTATAAATGTGTTTGCTGGCTGCATACGGTACTTTCTTTATCTGACCTTGCTCATTTGAAGATGCACTCGTTATAGTATGTCATTCACTAATGAGGCCTAAAGTAATTGAGCCTGATTGAACTGGCAAGTTGCTGCCTAATTATAATGATAAATGCAATTGTCTGATCAGCTATGGAGGGTGAATGGCATGGAGAACATTAAAACAAGGTCACTCCGTGAAGGAGAACCACTTTTTCAAAAAATTAATTATTTTAAAATTATTTCCTTCCCTTCCCACAGTCATCCCAATTTAGACTCTTCATCCCGGTCAAGCACTCGGTGTTTAACTTCAATATGATTGTTTAGGAAAACGCACTGGAGACTGGTCCAGCAGTGATTGCCTCCTTCTGCTAACTATTCCAAAACACATATGGAAAATACAGACTCCTTCACTTGGGGTAGAACAATGCCCTGCGGTGTTAGAGACCAGGTGTTTAATGGTGCTGGCCAGATTAAGTTCTATTTGAGCCTTGGCCTTTCTATTTGTCTCCCTACATAGCCTTGCAGCAACCTTGTACTCTTCCCGAGGTTTCTGCCCCTCCTTCCATAGAAAACAGACTTTCTTTTTCTTCCTGAGTTCTACTTAAAGCTCCCTGTTTAGTCATGCCAGTCTTCTACCCTGGTGGCTCATATTATGGCACACAGCGATGGCTTGGTCCTGTGCTTTGAAGATTTGCCTCTTAACGGGCGTCCAGCCTTCCAAGACTTCTTTGTCTTTCAAGACTGCCTCCCAAGGGATTCTGTCAATCAGTGTCCTGAACAGATCAAAGACCACCCTACAGAAGTCCAAGGATATAGTTCTACTGACCTCTCTTCTCAGTTCTCTAAAGGACAGAAAACTCTACCGCAAGCCTTCATGTCTCCCACTAGTCCTTCTCTGTTCACAAACAGTAGGTCTAGCAGGGAGCCTTCCCAAGTTGGTTCATCTGCATTGGAAAGTTATCTTGCACACACTCCAAGAACCTTTGGAACTGTTTTCTCTCTGTCATGTTGTATTTCCAGCAGACATCTGGTAAGCTGAAGTCCTCTCCATAGGTGTCATCTACAGAGGTCCCTTATCTCATCCATTTATTCTCTTTGTTGCAAACACAAGTTCCGAGTCACCTCAGCAGGTCCTCTGGACTCACCCCCAACAACAGGATATAGCTCCCAGGTGTATTTCTAGTGTGACCAGCACTATTCCGTTCCCCTGTCAAGCCTACTTACAGAACTTGAGAAAGACTGGGGAGGAGTCAAGTCACAGATCACTAAGTTGAAATATTTACATTAAGTTTTGTGTTAAGTAAAAACAAGGAAGAAAATTACATCAGTGGCTGTAGGAGGCCACTTAAATGAAGACCATTGAAGCTGAAGTTCAAAATTCTAAGGTTCAATGAATCTCCATGGTCAGGTTTATCTTATAACTGCAGATCCTATTTAAAAGAGCAGGACTAATTAGAATTGATTTATAAATGTGTTTAGGCTTAACTGGAAGTAAAATTTCCCTGTGTTAAGTTCAAGATGACTGGGTTGTAACATATAGAAGTTAATTTTAAGTAACTGCTATATAGAACTAAAACCTGAGGTCTACGTGCCTTTTTTCTTTGTATCATCTTTCATTCGGCTTTTCCCCCCCCACTTGTTAAATGTTAAAATCTATTCCAAAGAATCCAACTACTTTTCATCTCGAGGAACTAAGTTTTCACAAGTAAAAATGTGAAAAACCCCTAACGTTAGAAATTCATTTGTGAATATCTTATTTCAGAGCTGTTTTTAGTTTAAATAACAAAGAAAGGCAAAGTTGCCTAGAGAACATACAGCAATTTGAATGGCTACACTTGTTATCTGAATGTTTGTCCTTGTCTACAGCTGTAATATCCACAAGTTTTAAAGCTTTAAAATTATTACATATATGAATAAAATTAATAGGTACAATCTATTATGAATTAATTTTTTAATTATTATTCATAAGTTCTTGGATTTTTCACTAGTATTATGGACTTTTGATTTACACAGTAATATTGTTGTGACTCATAATTAGGCAGCACATGAACAGTTTTCACAACTGATGATAAGAATGGTTCACTGTCTTCTCATTACTGAATTTCAGGGTGGATAGCTCCAGCAGTCCAGGTTAAGCATGCTGCACATGGTAAATCTTGATGTCCAAGTGCAGCCAAATCTTTTGAGGTAGAAGGGGACATATGAACCCTGCAGAACCTGGCAGCATTTACAAGAGACCTAAAAAGTTTCTGTGGGTGAAATGTGGCTGAGGGCTCTGCTCAATCTGTTTAGGAGTGATGGTTTGCACGTGGTTGCAGCTGAAGATGTGCTAAGTGCTCCCATGCCATGAGGGATGCAGCTGCCCAGATGCAGTGCAGGCAAACATGTCCACCCACGTGTTGCGATGCAGCTTGTGCCCAGCCATTGTGCCAGTACAGAAGAGCAGCAGTGAGATCAGATGTGCCCAGGTAGAAGAGCTGCTAGGCTTATTGATAGAGCTCTGGGAGGAGGTGAGCAGGCTGAGGAGTGTCAGGAAGCTTGGGAGTGAGACAGAAACACAACCTCCCCTACGTCAGTTCCAATGGTCAGACAAAGCCCATGATACAGAGGCTCTCTCTAAATGGCTGAACACGTTGACTTAGAGCACAGGGAGAAATGGTGATGGGTTTCTGCCTGCTGTAGCAGTCACGTGTCAAGGGTTTATCCTGTGAGGAAATTAACCAATTAATTTAGTTAGTGTGCTATTGGTCTGAAAAAAAGCCTCCAAACCAAGGAGGGATCAAAAACCACTCAGAAATTGCAGGCAAAAGCAAAACTAACTTGATTTGGAGAAAAAGCAATATGACACATTGAATTGGCTCCACATAAACCCTCCCCACAAAGACATACAGAGGGTAATCACATGTCTTACATAACCGGAACAAACTGCAACCTTCAACCCCAGCCAGCTTGAACATTTCAAAGGGTCACAATGGAACCAAATACTTTTTCAATACTCTGTTTACGGGAAAGCAATGTTTGTTCTTGTGGAGCAGCATCTTGTTGGTGTTTGTTGACTAGTGAAGACGTGAAAGACTATGGAATCTATTCAGAAGACAAATCAGTATCCTGTTCTGGGCCCCTCATTTCAAGAAGGGCACGGAGTTGCTGGTGAGAGTCCAGCGCAGAGCAATGAGGACGATGAAGGGAGTGGAAAATCTCCCTTATGAGGAAAGGCTGAGGGAGCTGAGTCTCTTGAGCTTGGAGAAGAGGAGACTGAGGGGTGACTTCATTAATGTGTATAAATATTTGAAGAGTGGGTGTCAGGAGGGTGGAGCCAGACTCTTCTCAGTGTCATCAGTTGATAGGACAAGGAGCAATGGGTGTAAGCTGGAACATAGGAGGTGCCACATCAATATGAGAAGGAACTTCCTCACAGTGAGGATGACAGAGCTGGAATAGGCTGCCCAGGGTGGTTGTGGAGTCTCCTTCTGTGGAGATATTTAAGACCCGCTTGGATATGTTCCTGTGTGACTTGGTCTAGGTGACACTGTTGTGGCAGGGAGATTGGACTGGATGATCTTTTGATGTCCCTTCCAATCCCTGATGTTATGTGATTCTGTGATTTCCAAAACCATATCAAAACCTATCTGAATTTATTGTGTTAGAAACAACAGCACTGCCCTGCAGCTGCTGCTCTAGAAGGGGAACGCTCTGTTATGGCTCCTGTAACATATTGCTCCACCTCATGTAGGAATCTTGCATATTCAAGATAATCTCTGATGACACTAGCCAGCTAAGTATAGGCAAGGGAATGGAACCTCAGGTTCTATAAGGTCCTTCAGACTTTACATATTAGATGTCCATTGCCTTTAATAGAAGTCTTAGAAAGCAAGACAACACACAGATGCCTACTCTGGTTTTGAAACCTACCCTAAACGTTGGGAAATTTCTCTTTCTTTGTGGAAATAAAATGATACTTTAAAACTGATTAATGTTATTTATGACTTCTCTTCAGCAAGACTGTGTTATGTCATGAATAGGTCGTTGTTGTATAGCATTGGTTTTATACTTTACAGCAATTTTGTCATTGACAATTTGTTTGCTTTAGAAACACTGAGCATGCCAAAGATCGGTAAAATTGTTCAGCTCATTAGACAAAATATTGAAAGGACAAAAATATCTGTCATCATGAAATAAGGTCCATGTACACATAAACAGCCCGTGTCACTGTTTGGGGGAAGGTTTAACTTTGCCATTAAAGTTTAACTTTCCCTTTGACCTGAGGGAAAAAACCAGAACTATGATAATTTTTCACTCATGGGTTTCAGCAAAAGGAAAATGGAATAGCAATTAGTTAGAAACAGAAAGAAACCTCAGTCCCAGAACTGATAGATTATGGCTTGATTTCTGGGTCTCTGTAGAGTCCTATCAAAGTTAATAGACCTCCATGTAGCGCAAACAATCTGGCTGAAATGATCAGCTTCTGGGTTATGGTTAGAAAGGACTATTACATTAGTTTAAGAGATATGATGAGGGAGAAGTAATATTGATTAAGAGAAGGTATTCAGAAAAAATACAGAGAAGACTAACCTGTACAAAACCATTACTTATTAATAACAAGCGTTCAGGGTACTAAAAATGATGATGTTAAGAAGACACAGATGTTGTCTGTAAGAATGGAAAAATAATGACTACTTTTGGTAAAGTGTTATTAATTTTTAGTGGTTTAAATTAATCCTGTGACATTTTAATATCACTTTGGAAATATAGTTGAGTATGTTTTGACTTGTCATCCATTATTTCTTTAAACTTCGTTAGGGGCTTCACATAAACTTTGAAGAAAACCGCTTGTAATGAAGTTAGTAATACGTGTGTTTTAACAGGAAAAGCAACCATTTTCATATAGACACCTCTTATTAGTGATAACATATGATGGAATTATGATAAAAATCATTAGATCAGGTAGAATGACTCATCCATTGCAGCCTTGAGAAAGTCAACTCCCAATGACCTCATATGCAGGAGCATCCTGTGAGATGGAGAGCAGAAGTGGTTAAGAGAATAACTTCCTCCAAGCACAGGACTGATCCATCATCATACTCAGGAAAACCGTCTGACTTATACGGACACCACGATAAGTAAAAAGACACAGTCATGGTTAAGCTCGAGAACAAAAAAGACATACAGCAAATCAGAACAAGAACAGGGTAGAGTGGAGGACTACAAAAATATTGCCTGGGCATGCAGGAATGATAGTGGAAGCACAGCTACATCTGAAGTTGGCAAGCGAGGTCAGGCATAACAAGAAAATCTTCTGTGACCTGACTGACAGTAAAAGAACCAGCAATGAAAATGTTCAACCTCCACCGAGGAGGTGATCAATCTCATGGCTGTGATGTACTCAATGTCTTCATTACTTCTGTAATTTCACCAACAAAGTCTCCCAGGGCTTTGTGTTTGGACGTGAAGTCGCAGGAGAGAAACTACCAGCAGAACCAACTACCATTTTTTGAGAGCTTGGATCATGGCATTAGATGGGATGTGTGGAAGGTTGGTGGGAGAGCAAGGATAAAACATAGATAGTTTCTTTATCTTCAGAAAGAGTGAGGACAAAGCCAAGAACTATGGGCTTGTCAGCCTCACTTTAGTTGCTGGGAACATCATGAAGCAACTCTTCTTGGAAGAAGTGTTCCATAGCGTATGTCCAGTATACGGACTGGGGGAGCAGGCCATGGGAAATCATGACTCAAGGGTTGGCTGGACATGTCAGCACGTGGTGAGGAATTGCATTGTGCATCTTTTTTATTGGTTGTATATTCTATTACTACTACCCTTCTCCAGCAAGAGGGGCTGGACTTAGATGATCTTTTGAGATCATCTTGAGATGATAGTTTTGAGATCAATCACGTAACATTCTGTGATTATTAAATTATTCTTTTCTCTGTCCTATTAAACTGTGAGCTATATTTATCTCAGCCCACAAGTTTAACTCTTTTTTCCTCCCCAGTTCCCTAACCTATCCTTACTGTGGAAGCAGAGTGAGCAACTTAACTGCTGACTGGGGGTGAACTACAACAGCTGGGTTCTAGAACTCATTAGCAAAAAAATCTGAACTCAAACAAATACTGTCTTTCATCCTTAGGTCAATGTGGACAAATGTGTGCCTGTCTGTTAATCATCCCATGAAATGGAATTGTATCATATCCCCCTCGGACTGACTTTCTCTTGTACCACAGTGAGCAT
>JAOXOE010000256.1:42656828-42673522 GCA_028565055.1 Phoeniculus purpureus
AGAGCCTGGCTCCATCCTCCTGACACCCACCCTTCACATATTTATAAACATTAATGAGGTCACCCCTCAGTCTCCTCAAAACTAAAGAGACCCAGCTCCCTCAGACTTTCCTCACAAGGGAGGTGTTCTACTCCCTTCATAATTTTTGTTGCTCTGCACTGGACTGTCTGCAGCAGTTCTGTGTCCTTCTTGAACTGAGGGGTTCATAACTGGACACAATATTCCAGGTGTGGTCTGACTAGGGCAGAGTGGAGGGGGAGGAGAGCCTCTGTCGATCTGCTAACCACCCCGCTTCTGAGTCACCTCAGGATGCTGTTGGCCCTCTTGGCCACAAGGGGACGCTGCTGGCTCATGGTCATCCTGCTGTCCACCAGGACCACCAGGTCCCTTTCCCCTACACTGCTGTCCAACTGGTCAGTCCCCAACCTAGACTGGTACCTGGGGTTGTTCTTGCCCAGATGCAAGACTCTGCAATTACCCTTGTTATAGTTCATTAAATGTCTCCCTGCCCAGCTCTCCAGCCTGTCCAGGTCTCACTGCCCGCTCTGCTGAAGTCAGGTTGCACATGCACAGGTGTGGCATTATGCAGCACAGAATCATTATTCTTTACAAAGCAGAATTGTTACTGAGGGAGTATATCAGAGATTAGTTTTAAATGATGCTGACGGAAAAGTGAGTAAAGATCTCAGGGGTTACCTCATTAATGGCATTAATACTCAGTCAAATACAGGTTCTGCTTATACAATCATTTCCCCCCCAGAATTTTATAGCAGGATCAGATTTTCAGTACACATCTCCACTAGATATAAAACCTGACCATAAATTTTGAGAACTACGGTCTAAAATTGCAGTAAGTGCTGCAAACTTTTACTACCAGAAAAATGCTTTCAAATAAAAGATCTAGTTACAATGAATATTGTGTTCCTAATTGAAGAGCTGGCATGAGTTGACATAAAGAATATGAAAAATTTAAATTTTTAAAGTTGTAGTGGTTTTGAAGCACTATTAAATCAATGGGAAAACCAGTTTTATGTTCTCTACTACCTGTCTTGCCTTCATAAATGCTTTTACAAGTCTGTACTGGGCAGTTTGTGTTTTGGACCATTTACTGTCCTCTGCTAGATGCAATAAGAGAATGACATGGTTTATCTCACTTTCTGCGTTAGGGCTTTGAGAATCCCACCCTTTTAACACCAAGTTTGTAATGCTATAGCTTTTTAGAGCTCTTTACCATGTGAGTTCAGTTGCTTTTCTTGGTGTTAAAATTCCAGCTACCAGGAAAAGAGCATCCTATTTCTGTGTTGTGATACAAACACTTCTCAGGCAGACCTCGTGTGAGATTGTTTTGAACTTTGTTGCCAGTACTTACTTGCCTATGACCTGGCAAATAATTTTTGCATGCTAAGCAACAAAACAAACCATCTAACAACCAAACCATCTAACTTTTTACAATACTTTTTTTATTTTATGAATGTTCATAAGATATTCAGGGATTCTGTTTCCAGTAGATAGATTGCAGTATTAAATTTTTGGCTTTGTAAAGTGTGTACATTTATGAACCTTAGAATAAAACTTGTGAGTTTAAGAAGATTAAAAATAGGCTTTAATTGTAAAGAAGATTGTACAGATGAATAATTATACTTCTCTACATCACCTCTTTGCTTGATGTTAAGTTCAAGCATCTCTGACTCTGACTAGATGTCCTGGGCATATGTCTGAAAATTCCCTAATTTACTTAGTGGCCTTCGCTTAAGATATTTTTCCAGGTCATAAGACTGAGAAAATAGCCTTTTTTTTTTTTTTTGGCTAGTCTCTACCCATCCCTTATTTTATTAGTCTGTGATCTGGCAGCAGATGTATTAATGGAATTCAAATGCAGTCGACATATAGATTGAGCTAACTGACTCATAAAAGCCACACAACAACATGCTGGTATCTGACCCAGTGTTATATAAAGGTCAGGCAACCTGGATGGCTTTTATAGAGCTCATTATTTAAGCTTAATATTATAAAGAGCCTGGCATAGAAGACCCTAATCAGGATTTGTAATTAAGTGAGAACATCATTCATAACCTGATTATAATTGCATGATTTTATAGCCCTTTTCCAGAAATCAGCCTCTTGCACAGTTGATGTAATGCAAGGGGTTTTGTTCGATGCATATCTTAGGCTGTTTGCAAATCAGTTGTCAAATGCCTTACATGACTTTTTAATGTACAGTGGTGTTTGTAAAGTGTTGCCTCACTGAAAAAATGTTAAGTACTTCCCAAACCATGGTTCAAATGTCTAAGAAGAAGAATAAAAGGGAAGTTAAAATAGCAATTTGATTAATGTATAAACAGCTCATATCGAGATTTCACACCCCTGTCACATGTTATTTTAAGTTAAAAACCCTAATTATATAACCAGCATTGCCATGCTTATGTACTGGAAGTCTCCTTCACGGATTTCTAGTTGACTCCATGGGAAGGAAGTTTGAGTGCCACAGTAGTTCCAATGTAAGTCACTCTTTACAGTAGAGCAGCCCTGAATCTGATTTATCTGAAAGCTCTTTTTAGCAAACTAGATCATAATAGCTCCCTTGGCACTATTAATATTTAACTTTTCCAAGATAATGAAATATCAAAGATACTGGGTTCATGGGAAGGCTTCCATTAGGCTGAAAGATTCGTACTAATGTATTGTGGTCATGCATTTATCATGATTTCACAAAGCAGAATATGGTGTGGAGTTTATACTGAATCAGACTGATTACAAAAGTTTCATTACAAATCAGTTAGAATTAGTTAATGACATAAAGTTATAATAATAAAAGATTTGCTGTCAATATTTTGCATTAACTACTTATTTGGTCCCTCATGTCCCAAGGGACTGAGGTGAGACTGACCAACCTATAGATTCCCAGGAGTAAGTGAATTTCAAGGCTTCAATCAGATTTGTAATATGGAAGAAAGTAACTCTTGAGGGAAATAAAATAGATGTCATTATTTAAAGTATTAGCTACTAAACCTCTACCTGGACCCATGCCTTTGACGTCTAACAACACAGAATTCTGGGTTTTTTCACCAGACCTTTCTTACTGTTTCCCCTTGCTTCATGACCATGTTCTTAGATATTTTCAACTGACCTTTGCAGCAACTAATCTGCAGGCTAGAAACGACATCTGCTTCATATATTTGCATATGAAGTTCTAGATCTTCTTCATAAATGCTGTCTGAAACCAAGTAAGAATCCACATGCAGTAATAGATGATAAAATATATAACAATAATATTTATTTGTAATTTATACAATTACAAAGTTATATACTTATTTATAAATGAATGTAATATAAAATAATAAAAAAATCAATTCCAAATGCATATAATAAATAAAAAAATTGCAACATTGGAATTCTAGATTATAACTAGTATATAATTTCACTGTTTATCTGTCCAGTTTCAGGGTTCAGGGTATCTGAGGCAATCTGCCAGGGAAATATTCTCTATAGATTGATGAGAAATCCTCCAACATGTGACCTCATCCATAAGAAAACCAAATAATATTCGTAAACCCTAAACCAGGTGCATAGGTTAGTTGTGAGAATAAGCAGAAGTGACTAGAGGCTGCACCAGGCACGCACAGACCTGATCTCAGTACAAGACCATGGTAATGGCAAGCTTTTTCTTTTCAAATCCTTCTAATCTTTCTTATGTGACATCAGCTATGTGACTTGTATCTCTAAGAAATTCCACCCCTGCTTCACAGTAGCTAAGAATCCTTAGTCTTTACTGGTCTGTTTACTCACAAAAGTCTTCCGGCACTGAAATTATTAATTGTGTTGTTTGTTGGTCCTTGGAGAGAGAAAGTGAGCAAGAGTGTGAAGATTGAGAAATAAATCCGTTATAATATTCACGACTTTGACCATTTCTTTTTCCCAGACCAGTGGGGACACTACAAGACTTAGAGTTTTAGAGATTCGAACGTAGCATTTATTACAGGCTCCATTTAAATTCCTCAGTGGGACAGTCACTCCTACTGTCCGATTTTATGATTAGGATTTGCAATTATAAGGATTTTACCACATGAAAGGGGCTTCACTTGATTGAAAGTTAATTGTTGCAGAAGCTTAGACTCATTTTTCACTGATCAAGGACCACCAGCCAACTCTTCTGTACCATCTGCATTCTCAGATGCTATTCTAAAATGTAAATGAGCAACAGTGATCTAGAAAAGAACATGGTGTTTTAAAAGAAAGGCTACTGTAAGGGTTATGAATTTGGATTTCAGTTCATTAATGGTATGAGGTGTTATCTGTATGTATTATTTTCTCTCTCCTTACAGCAGAGTTTTGTTGCATGTTCAGATGCTCTTTTTTTCTCCCGTGGTCTCCTTTCTTTATAGTTTGAGATAAGACTCCTCTCCTATTTATACAGATTGCTAGATATTTTGGATCTAATTTTATTTCACAAATAAAACCCTTACTAAGTTCTGCACAGGGAGAAACAGCTGCCTGAACCATAAAGGTGAAACCCAACTGCAACTTTTTACTTTCTTTTCATTTATTCCCCTGTTTTTCTTACGAAATACTGATGTGTAAATTTCAGAGCCCCATGTGAACCGTACAATGAGCCTTACTCAAGTAGTACCTATGTTTTAAAATTTAGCAGTTAATAGCAGCTGTGTTCATTGAATCACAGAATCTTAAGGCTGGAAGAGAGACTTCCAACATCATCCAGTCCAACTGTCAACCCAACCCCACCCTGCCCACCAAACCGTGCCTAGCGCCACATCTACATGGTTTTGTGAAAACATTCAGGGATGGTGACTCCACTACCTCCCTGGACATCCTGTGTTGTCAGGGTTCTGCACAAAAAGGACTGTGTCTACATTAATTAGCTGAATGGTGCAATACAGTAAGTTCTGAAGGCAAAAACATTGCTGTTGAGAACATGACATCCACATTAGTTGGTGACTTTACTACAGATTTTCTCTAACCTGAGACTCCAAAGTGAGCATCAATTTTTCACTACACTCTTGGGAGTCATCTTCCAGGTTAGTTTCATCCAGAAGTAAATAAATTTCCAAACAGGTAATTGAAAAAAATGCCTCAAAAGCTTTGTCCCTGATCTGCTAGGTTGTTGTATGTGGTATTTTTTTACATTTATTAGAAAACCTATACTCCTATGAAGTTTGAACTGTGCTTTGTACAAAATACTCACCTTTCTGCCACCGATTCTCCCTGCTCCATGGACACTTTAAAAGAAGGCAAATAAGGAGCTGGAGTTTGTGTGACGCGTAAGGAACAGCAGTGGTGGTTTTTCTTGAGATGGGTTACCATCCTTAAACTGTGTCATAGAGAACTATGTTCTGAGTTACATTGGTGAAGACCCACTAAATCAGAGGATACCTGCGAAGCTGAGCTCTACTATCCACTGCGCTGTAACCCGTGATAAGGGGGTGTAATTGGAATCCCTTCATAGAAGTCATGTGGAAAAGAAGAGCAATTAAGTGGAGTAATTTAGAAAAAAGAAATGAGTCTGTACTTGACCTTCATTTAACAAGAAAGGGACTGTGTCACAGCAGCAATTTCTTGGAGAAATTAACTCAAACTGTGGCAGTACAAAATTCCAAGTGAGGAAACGTGTAACAAGACCAAAATACTCTGTATCAGATGTCAGTTGACGCATGAGTTGCAGGAAGGGGGAGAGAGAGAGAGATGAGTTAAGGAAGTGCTCTGAAAGAATTTCAAACAGGAAAAACTTTGGCAATAGTTTTCTCTTCAAAGACTGCTCCAGGATGGGCTGTTTAAAAGATGCAGTAGGATTTCCATACTTTCTAAAAGGAGAGAGTAACTCCCCACACCCCGGCAGGCTGTGAGTTAACTAAGATGTTATATCTCATCTCTGCTTCTATTGGTCCAGAAAGAAGTCACCTGGAGGGCTTGCAGGAAGTCCCTTCTTTTTCATTGTCTCCAGGGCTACAATAAATGAAGAAAAAAGTTAAATTACTATTTTTCCTTGTTGTTCTAGGCATTAAGCATTGTGTTGCAGCTTTGATTCCTTCAGACAGTGGAAACAACTGAGACTAAAGTGAGGAAAGGGAATAAAACAAGGTGCCAGACAAATTGACTGTCTTTTCCTTCAAAGGAGCTATCAGATCCCAGCTGGAGGACAACTATCAGTCAGTTAAATACTTGCCAAGCACTATTTAGCTCCCATAATTGCACCGTTGTTTCTGCTGTTCTATAAGATTTACAGCTTTCAGTCACCCCTCTCTTGGCTGCATAGATGAAATGTATAATTAAGGTTAAGTTGGATGAGCACCCAGAGTAGGAAGGCTGCCGGCAGGGGTAATACCAAGGCAGTCTCCCCAGATACACCACTGACGTGTTTGTCTTCTTTTGTTGTACAGTGTTTGGAAAAGAAACATTTTCCAGGTTGCTTTTCTGTTTGGTTCCTGGCTTCACCATTTTTTGCTACTCTCAGGCACTCTGGGCCACTGGCAGGAAAAGAAGTTTCTTAATTCCAGCATTTCTGTCATTTACCCGAGCAAGACAGGGAAGTGTTCACCCTAGGCTCACTTTCCTGATATGGAAACGCCCCACAGCCGCGTAGATGGGTGTAGCAAGAGAATATTTAAAGGGGTGCTTGTAGCGTGCTGCTCCTCTTCCAGAGTTTCCAACCACTGGCAAGGTACTTGGCTGAGGTGAGGAGCAGCTGAAGGCAGAGCTGAAGCTTGGCAGCCCCTGCAACACCTGAGCATGTGGCAGTGGCCATTGGGAGAGCTCTTCCTGCAGACACCAGGAGCCCAAGTCCTTCTAGGCGATGAAGCCTTTGCACAAGGCAGGCCAGCTACTAATATTGTTTTTAACTGTGCAGCAAAACACCATCTAGGGCTGCACTCAGTTAACTCACTCAGGCTAATCTCAACTTTATTTTCATGTTTAGCATCTGTGGCACACGGGACTTGTTTTGCCATTGCATTTTCTTCAGTTAGGCCCTGGTCAGATCTTTCAGCTACTGCAGCAGTTTTGGAAAACTACTCAGGTTTGCAGAGCATTTTGAAAAAGCTGTTGTCTGAGAATGGCTGGTAATAAAAGTGCAGTGGATATAAAAAGGCGCTATAAATCATAGATGTGCAAATAATAAACCACTACACCGAGCAATCAGCTCCCTAAGATCTTAATATTCCCATTTTACACCACGAGAGTAATATCAATGAAATATTAAGTCCTTGAAATATAGGCTTGTGTTTTCTTCTTTCCTACAATTTATTTGAGACAAATCTAACAGCAGGTGATGTGGTTTAACGTGCCTGTTTCTTAGGATGGAGGAACAAACCACACTACAAAAAAAGACAGACTCAAACAAAGCCAATACAGAGGTCTTGATTGATAGGGAAATAGCCAGGTGGTGATGGTGAATGAAAGAGGTGATCGGAAAGAGAAAAGACTCAAAGAATAATGAATAAATATGAAAGCCACACAGTTACTTGTCACCAAACCTGTCATTGCTCCAGTTTTGTTCTGTTTGTTGTACACTCGTTGTGTTAGAAACACTGCTGTGACAACTCCATCAGGCTCTCACTAGAATCTCTCCTTGCTAACATCACCATTCCTGCTCAGGTGAAGGAACACCCCATGGGGTCCAAAGGTCAAACATGGGTCACATGCACTCCCCCTGGAAAAATATTCTGAAATATTACATTGCGCTGGCACAACGCAGTGTATGTCTGCGGTTGTTGTGTAGTACAAAAACGCGTAGCTCTGTGTTGTCCATTTCACTGTAGCAAAGTGCTTAGAGGCCGAATGCGCTGTAGTTTGACTGGGTGACTGGGAGGAAGGCGTGCAAAGCATAGGATGCAAAACGGCTAAAGGTGTTTGTAAGAAATTACTTCAGAAAAGAACTTTGAATTCACAGGAAGATTACTCTGGCTGTTTGCAGAGCTGCATGTGTAAGTTATTCCGTTAACTGACCAGAAATTACACCTACTGTATAAATTACCCAGTGCATCTTTTATTTTTTTTCCTATTCCATTTGGATACTGCTGTTACTCCTTTTTCTGATGAGTTCACGTAGAATTTTCACACTTGCTTGGCTCCAAAAGGACTGAAATTCAGGTGTCTTTATGTGGCTGGTTTACATGTAACACATCCAGCAATGCTTCTGTTGTCTTGAAAATATAAGAAAAATGCAAGCGAACAATCTGAAGTGCAGCTGCTGTACATGTTATTTCCATTTAATGGGATGCCTCATGTCAGTGGGCTACTATAGAAATAGCCCTTCTTCCAGAGAGAGGGCAGTACAAACAGTTTGCTTAGCAGCAAAGCTTCTTGGAAGATGGGTAGGTGATAGACACATTAATTAAATAGAGATCTTGTTTGACACCGTGTTGGTAGATATTTTAAAGCCAGCACGCTGAATACTGTAACAGTAGCCAGCTTATTTCTGCTGCCCATTGTCCTTGGATGATGGAGAAGTTTAACCAGGTGACAATGACAATCGTAGGATGTATGTGCTCGGGGCCGTGTATTCCAGAAAAGGCCTGAGAACTATAAAATTACTGAGATGCTTAATTCCCCACGTATTCTCTTCCCTTGACAGTATGGGTCTGGCAGAAGAAACACAGGTGCAGCCTGCTCAGCCTGCCTGATGCTTTTCCGTGTGAACCCCCGTGTTTAGTTTACTTTCACTAAACTTAGATTGAAGTCTGGGCTGGAATCATCAGTGATTAGCGTCAGTTCAGGACAGAGCTCTTTGGAAGCACTTCCACAAGGACAGTCAGGTTGTTTTTTTTCTAAGTATGATTACAAAGGGATATGTTGCTTTGCTTGTTAAATGAGTTTTACTGGTTTTCTTGAAAACCTTTAGTGTTTCAAATGTAGTTGGGTCTGGTAAAGCAAACTGCATGCCTTGTACTCTTGGATGGGGTTTCTGCTGAGTTGGTGAAAATGTGTCAGTCTATGACTAAGTGATGAGCTGCTTGGGACACTTCTCAACATTTGTAAGACAAGTGCTGTTTAGAGACACTGTCATCTTTCCAGCACATCTGCCCGAGGGGTGAGCTCTGTGCGTGCGTGCCAATGGGACCTTCTGAGACTGAAAGGGCTCTTGCTTCTGGTGATGCGATTGTGCTGGGCAGAAGGAATGAGGATTAAAGGTGGTCTAGTTCTTAGTATCCTCACAATTCCCACAGACTCAATAAGGTTAATTAAAATCAGGCAAAGCCTGTGTCTTTAGATTACAAAGTTAAAACATTTATGTCATAAAGCTGGGATTTTGAACACGGTAAATGCCACCTCACTTCTTCAATGTGTTTTTTTTCCCAGAGTTGCTTATATTCCTTTTACCTGTATTAATTTTGATACAATATATCTTTACACAATGGCTCTGATAGGAGCTAGGCTTCTTCTCAGGCAAGACCTCTCTGTTATCGGGAAGGAAGTTTATATCTAATAGGTCATAATAGGATTTGAGTTCGGATTTAAAAATGCAATAACGTTGTTGTGACAGACTTGAGAAGTATTAAAAGCAGGGCAGAGTGCTCATCTTGACAAACCAGGAGTTTTTTCTGACATTGTTTGCATTTCTCTCTCTTTCTGTTTCTATTTTACACTTTACGGCATATAAGCTTTTACTAATCTTCAATTATTATGCCTACACGTATTTATTCTGCACTGGAATGATTTTTATACAACCTTTATTTTCCTATCAATGTTTGTGTCTGTTTTTCACAGGAATGAAGTCAGAAACATGAAAGTTGACATAATCCTCTTAGTTTTTCTAGTTTGGCCAAATAGTTTTGGAAGGTGTGCCCAGAAGTTAGAATACATCTTGATATTTACAGTGGCATAACGTGTGCTTTCTTTATTTTTTAAAAAATGCTTTCTTTTTGAAAGGATGGTATTCTGCTAATTTTGATGATTGTTACAATTGATTTTTAGAGAAATTCCTATGCTGGCTACAAGTGGCCATTGTTGAGCTGCAGTACCCACTCTGGACTGTTATAGACTATCTTGGAAACATGTGACTGTAGCCTTAGACCAGCCAAAAGCAGCTTTTATATCTTTTTGTGTTTTGGAACAGCCACTTTTGTCGTTAAAAATGTGCTTTTGGTTAACCTGGGTATGTTGTAGCGTACAGAGCTCCCTCTGTATAACTAGCTCAGTGTTTGAGATGCAGATATATAACGTATTGATCGTGTACTCTTGTTTCTTTAGCAATATGCTTCTACCAGGATAACCACCAAAAAATGTTGAAATGTCTTTATGGGACGTGTCTGTACTGCATCACATACTTCAGAGCATTCAGAAGACATGTTTATGCCCTGAGATAGATATGTTAAAGCATGAACAGGAGTGTGACAGCAACAAGATGTTTCACTCTTCTTACTTATTAAAAAATTCACATATTTTCCAATGCTTGACAATTCCTCTAGATATGTGAGACAATTATTTCTTTGAAAGCAAATGTCTTCTTTCGCTCCTAACTTTGTAAAATATTTTGTGTCAAACTCTCAATAACTTTCACATGGAACAAGGTCCTGGTTTCAGACAAGTTTTACATAACTATCTTTTTAACATGAGGACTGAACATGAATACTGCTGAAATTTTGAAGAAGCCTTGCGTCATTCTGCAGCACAACCTGTAACTCCTTCTCCTCTCTGCAGGAGATGGAAGCAGACAAGACCCGCTCTTCTCAACAGAAAAATCTCAGAAGCATTCTGTGTACCACAGCACAAAACGTCCATCTGTGTTTACCTTTGCTTTTCAAAAATGAGCTTCACATGAGGTCACTCGTTACAGAAGAAATATAAATACGTAGGGATAGATAGATAGATATAAGTGATATATTGATATAGATACAGATAGAGATGTAGATCTATTAATGATATAGACAGATTTATATATATATAGATATGAATATGTAAAATATACATATATATAAGTGAACTCTGACTCTAACCCTTGGAGCAAATTTGTGACTTATGTAGAGGCTTCAAAGATTTTGTTTTCATTTCTTAAAAAGGACACAGTAAGTCCCAAGTTATGATTGTAAGTGGAGTGATGTATTTTTACAGTAGGTTGCTGCTACTCGTGGAAGTCAGCTGCTACATACAGCACATATTGAAATTTTTATTGCAGCAGCAGCAGCTCCATGCATAATGGTGGTTTACACTTGAATAAAGAATAATTGCAGATAATGGGTCTGTCAGCATGAACGGATTAGGGGTCTCAGCAGTGGTTCCATCATTGCAGTGAAAATACTAATTTAAAATTCTGTTTCCTTTCCTTTGACCTTCTGCCTCATTACTTTGATGGCACTAAGAGTTAATCTCTGGCACAGCTCTTTATTTACGTATTGTGCCGCTGCTCTCGCTGTATAACGTGGCGTTTTTCATAAAGGAGCTTTGTGTCTGTTACAGCATTTGGCATGTCATGGTTTGGTCCCAGGAAAGCTGGCTGCTTCTTACCAGTTTGAGAACTGGCAACGTGCAGGTGGCGGAAGGTTTGGGTAATCACTTGGAGTGTAAGGGGAATACAAAGACAGAGGTCAAAGCAGCCCCTTTACAGGAAAGCAGAGAGGAGGAATTCCTACTCTCACCTTTTCAGTTTGCCTCTTTGATAGAGGCACACGAGGCAAGGAGGTTTTCTAATGGCTATTCCACTACGTATCCAAATATGCTATTTATAAATATAATGTGTGGCTGTCAGTAGTCTATACTTCACTTGCAGTCTCCTATTTAAAAACATGAACTACTTGTCATACTTCTAGCTTCGCGTAGTGTTGCCACTCTGAAACAGTTTTGCACAGAAGTACCCTCACAGCTACAGGGTGTTCCACAGCACCTCACTACCAGCAGGAGCAGGTCCAAATAAAGGTAACAAGGTTGGCAAAGGGTCTGGAGAACAAGCCTTATGAGGAACACCTGAGAGAGATGGGGCTTGTTTAGTCTGAAGAAAAGGAAGCTGGGGGAAACTTCATTGGTTTCTGTAACTACCCAAAAGAAGGCTGTAGAGAGGTGGGTGTTTGTTTCTTCTCTTAAGTATTGAGTGATAGAACAAGAGGAAACTGTCTCAAGTTGCATCAGGGGAAGTTTAGGTTGGACATTAGAAAAAACATCTTTATTGAAAGGGTCATCAGGCCTTGGAAAAGGCTGGCCAGGGAGGGGGTGGAATCGCCACCCCTGAATGTGTTTAAAAATCATGGAGATCAGGGACAGGGTTTAGCAGTGTGGTTGGTAGAGCTGGGCTGCACTCAATGATCTTAAAGGTCTTTGCTAATGCAAATGATTCTATGAGTCTGTTCTAGGAATTATTTAAGTTAGAGGCTATTTGATTTGAAAGTTTTCTTGAGACAAAAGCATAGAGTAAAATGTTTCTGTACGGTAGGTGTGAAACAGGAAAACATTCTAAACGAGCAAGTATCTGTTTTGAGCTTTAATGGCATTATGAGAAAGAATTGAAAACCACTCTAAGCACCCTTAAAGACAGATTCAAAAATGAGTCTAAGTTAATTCTGATTGTGATACCAAATTTGAGAGTGAACTGAAGTCTATTGGAATAAATAATGAACTCATCATCTAACAATTTGGATGCCTTGCATTAAACATTTTTGTATAGGTGCTAATTAGTCATAGCTTTTAGAATCTCAGGACCTCTGAAAGTCAGTCACTTATCTAGTCAGAAATAAATGTGGATTATTACATCTAACTTCAGGCACTCAGACATGACAATGGTACTATCATTTCTGGTGTCAAAGGTCCACTGGTAGCTATATCTAACTCATATTCTTGGCTTCTCACAACATCTTTGAACCAAATCCAGATACTTAAACTAACAGAGGTAAGTGAACTGGTTTTAATTTTAGAAACTGAAAGCGGTTAGTTAGGGTAAATGATCAGCAAGTAACTCTTGTTCATGAAGAAATGTTCCATGTTTTGTCTGTGTGTGTGTAATTCACGGAGAGGCTGATGCATGATAAATGTTGTTGTAGAGTGGTAGCTTGGTTGTCAGGCTGACATTCGTGTGACAGTACTGAGGTTTCAATTATCCACTTGCATCAATCAATCTTTTAGTTTCCAACACTGTTGCCTGCAGTAATGTCACAGCTTTTCTGTCAGACAGGAAAACTTTGTGGGAAATGTTATTCATTACAGCTGCAAATCTGTCACTGTGCCTGGCATGGCTTGTTAATGACAACATTCATTTCAAAGCGCCGTGTTTCGCTTTGTTGCTGGAGAGTTGACTTTGTGATCATAAAATATAATGAAATGCCAAGAAGATGAAGTGAATGAAGTTTGCCAAAAATACAGCTAAAGTGATTCAGATCTACTAAAAAAACCCTCATACACACAAATACAATCTTTATGTTTTGTTGAAAACATTTAATCACTTACCAGGAGTCCGAGTATGGGAAGAGGCAAGACATTGTTTAGGATGCAGTACATGGAGTGGCACGCACAAACAGCATCCAGCTCTTGTACTACTCAGGTGTCATCTTTTCCTTCACCCTTTCTTAAAGGATTGTGATATCTTTCATATGAGGAGAGACTGAGACAGTTCAGGCTGTTCAGCCTGAAGAGAAGTCTCCAGTATATAAATTCCTGATAGAAAGGAATGAGGAAGAGGGAGCCAAACTCTTCTTAGAAGCCAGACTGGGTTAGTGTCTACTGACCAGAAAAGAGGTAATGGGGACAAATGGAACCCCCCCCATGCAATAGGAAACTCCTTTTGAACACAGTATAACAGGGAGGGTGGAGAAATACTGGAGCAGGCTGTCCAGAGAGGTCACAGAATCTCTGTCTGTGATGCTACTCAGAACTTGAGTGGACATAGCCCTGTACCACCTTGCCTACTTGACCCTGCCTGAGGGTTGGACCGGATTGCTTCCAGAGGTCCATTCCAGCATCAGCTGCTCTGTGATTCATGCATGACAGGCAGTTTTAGGGGGTACTTGTCAGAATGGGAGGGGAAGAAGTTTGAGTACCCTTTTTTGCAGTGGAGGCAGAAATTGTTCCCATTACACACATCCTAAGGATTCAGGTGTCTTGGAGCAGGGACAAAGTGCAGGTTATGAGGTGGTTTATGAACCCACAACATTCCTGGTACTGTTTTTTCCTAACGTTTCCTGGTTTTTCCTAAAGTTTAACCTAAACTTGCCTTGATCAAGATATAGAAAATAGGACACAGAGCAAAATATTGAGCTATGGGTAACTGCTAGAGGTTTTGCTTCTGATTCTCTGTCATAACCGGTAAAGTAAGACATTAGACTTCACAAATGAACTTTTTATTAGATTACACTCACTCTGCTTCTCTGCAAAGCTTTTGTGTCAAAAGCAATCAATAAATTATAACAGGAATTTATGCCAGGCTTGCCCTATGCCTTTAAGAAATGTGGAAGGCCATCACAGATAATAAATTTAACAAATACATGACTACAAGAAATATGGAAATATTTCTATTCTCTGTACATAGCGTTCCTTAAACTTTTTGTACATGCAATAAGATAACTGAATGCAAAAAACCCTGGAAAAATTCTTATTAATTACCTAATTTCTTGGTTTCTTTCCTCTCCAGGATACCTCATAGCAATTAAGTCGTAGAATCATTCAGGTTGGAAAAGACCCTTGAGATCAAGTCCTATCACGTAATAATATGCCGTATTATTGATCTGATGGTCATCTAAGAATGCTGTCTTGGAATCTTTTGGGTTCTCAAAGAATCCTGTGTTAAATAAGTATTTATTTATTAAAAATGGGCAAGCTGAATAATTGTTGATGCTGGCTTTCCTAGGAGACGAACATGAACTTTGTCTAGGCATGCTGGTTGTAATCCATCAAGCAATGACTAAAGAGTAGTACTCTTCAATATTCAGAGAGAATATTAAAGATATTCTTGAATTACAATTAGAATTCTTGAAACACAAGCTATAAAGAGATGTCATTTTCCTCACCTTCTCACTGAAATACAAGTTTTGTGGGAAGACTGAGGTGAGACATGTGCAAGTGGGCAGCACATAATCATCTAATTATAGAATACTAGGTTAGAAGGGACCTTGATGCTAATCAAGGATCATTTGATCCAACCTTTCTTGGCAAAAGTACGGTTAGATAAGATGAACCAGAACCCAGTCCAGTTGAATATTAAGGAGTCCAATGCTGGGGAATCCACCACTTCCCTGGGGAGATTATTCCAGTGGCTGATTGTTCTAACTGTGAAAAGTTTCCCTGTTCTAACTGTGAAAAGTTTCCAATTGGAGGCTCTCCAAGACTACCTTGGAACCATCACCCCTGGTGTTTTCTATGTGACTCCTTGTAAAAAAGGAGTCTCCATCTTCTTTGTAAACCACCTTTTAAATACCGGGATGCTCTATTCTGCCTCAGAATTAGCAAACACACAGCCTAAAGTAAACAATGCAGTTAGCATATTGTTCCATAAATAAATGTAGCCTATATTTGAAGGGAGTGTGATGTTAATCAAGATATAAGACAGCGTGTTTCTGCATGAAGCAGCAAACCCATGCCTAGCTTCCAGCAAAGGAAACAGAGATTGCTTCTACATGCAGTCCTGGATTTGAGTGACTTCACGTTACTTTTGGATGTATAGCTAATTTTGTGAGGTCTGTTTGAGAAGCACTCTTCCTTCTGAGTCCTAATAAAGGACCAAATACATGTCCAACTATTCAGCACTTAATTTTCAATGAGAAACAGCATAATCAAGTTGACAAGAAAGTTAAGACGACCAGCTGAAAACACAGGAATTGATTATTATCCTGACATCTTGATTCATTTGGAAAGATGAGTTTGTTATGGAATTACTTACCAAATTGTAAATAGGTATTATACAATAGATAGATAGATGTTAAGGCACTGGAACGCACTGTCCAGGGAGGTTGTGGATGCCCCCTCTCTGGAAGTGTTCGAGACCAGATTGCATGGGTCTCTGGGCAGTTTGGTCTAGTGAGAGAGAGGTGTCCTTGCCCTTGGCAGGGGGCTTGTAACTAGGTAATCCTGAGATCCCTTCCAACCTAAACCATTCTGCTGTTCTACCATAATCTGTGAAATTCAATAGCAAAATTGCGTCATACTCCCTGAAAAAGGTTTGTGTTGCATTTCTGAGTGACAGCTGACTGGTGGCCATAACATAAGCCACTGTCAAGCCAGTAATCAAGTCCCATGATTTAAAGTTCCTCTCATAAAACAGACTTCTCACACAGTAGACTATTTTAACAGCTAACACATATGCCACTGCGATTTGTGCACGTTCCTGAATTTGTGGTCTGTACATCAGGGCACGTGGAGAAGGGGCATGTGACTAATCGTGGTGCGATTGAATACAGCCCATCCAACCCTCTAATTTAATTGACTGGAGGCCAGCCCGCCAGCCAGCCTTCAAAGAGGACAGACTATGACCGTGCCATCCACTTTGGAAACTGCACGTTCTAATCCAGCTTTTGTCAGCTTTAGATTCTCTTTCCTTATACCCAAAATAGCCAAATGAACATATTGGTGACTTCCTCTTCACCATTTTCCCAGTGTCTTTGTACTGTATGCTGTTTCTTACAGAGCTTGCAGGACTTGCCCTCTTGTTCAAAGCTGAGTTACTGCCCAAATAAACTTTCCTGTTTGCAATTAGAAAATCATAGGATCATAGGATCATAGGATGTTAGGGGTTGGAAGGGACCCAAGAGATCATCGAGTCCAACCCCCCT
>JAOXOE010000256.1:42673622-42689435 GCA_028565055.1 Phoeniculus purpureus
GGATCACCTAGACCAAGTCACACAGGAACATGTCCAGGTGGGTTTTAAACATCTCCAGAGAAGGAGACTCCACAACCGCCCTGGGCAGCCCCTGCCAGGGCTCTCACTGGGAACAAGTTCCTTCTCAGATTGATGTGGAACCTCTTCTGCTCCAGCTCACATCTGTTGCCCCTTGTCCTATCATTAGATGCCACTGAGCAGAGCCTGGCTCCATCTTCCTAATACCCACTGCTCACATATTTATAAATATTAATGAGATCACCCCTCAATCTCCTCTTCTCCAAGCTAAATAGACCCAGCTTCCCCAGCCTTTCCTCATTAGGGAGGGTCCTACTCCCTTCATCATCTTCGTGGCTCTGCACTGGACTCTCTCTGTGTCCTTCAGGATCTGAGGTGCCCAGAACTGGACACAACATTCCAGATGCAGTCTCACTGGGGCAGAGTAGAGGGGGAGGAGAACCTCTCTCAGCCTGCTAACCAGGCCAGTTCTGATCCATCCCAGGATGTCGTTGGCCTTATTGGCCACCAGGTCCCTTTCTCCTACACTGCTCTCTAGCAAGTCAGCCCCCCACCTCTACAAAAGATCTAGAGACAACACTGTGTCTGTCCAGGCACTCAGAGGCACCCAGGATGCTCTCACAGTTACACAGACAGGGTTTAGCGGTGGACTTGGGACAGCTGGTTTCATGGTTGGGCTTAATGATCTTAAAGGTCTTCTCCAAACAAAACAATTCTACAATTCTATGATTCTTGATCACAATTCGGAGAGCAGATTCCCTAGCTAAGTGCAGCTAGGTCTCCCCTGCTTGTTCAGTGACACAGAGCCCAAACTGAACAGGATTTTAGCTGCAGGGTGAGTGTCACTCTTTAAAACCAGTTCTAAAAGGAGTGGACGTGTAGAAATCCTCGAAGCCTTTGGCCTTGGATGAGTCCTGCAGAATCCTGATCTTCCCAAAGAGGGCACTGATGCTCTGTGCATGAAGCCGAGGGAAAAGCCGAGAATTACCTCGGTGAGGCATAAATCTCCGCAGAGAAATCTGTCTTAGCACGTCTACCTCAGGAAAAGGGGAATTATTACACTTAATTAAAGTGTATTGACACCACATGTGGCCCCACCTCTCCCTTTTGGCTTTATTAATGACAGCAAACCTGCAGGCTCAGAGAGGTGCTGGAGGAGGGGGGGGGGGGCGGTGTTTGCATTTCCAAACAGTAACCATCGCCTGCTCTCCCAAATGCCATCGCACTCCTGAACAAGCCTGGCTTTCACCTCTGAGCCAAGCACTGCTGTTTGCTAGTCAATCTTTCTGCATCTTGGCTGAGTTGCCAAAGGGGAATCAGCAGATCCCCTCCAAAACAGCTCTCCAGCAGGTTTGTAACATCCAGTAGCACCTAAAGGTAGGAACAATCTGGATTCGCTGACCAAACTTATTTCAGATTCATCTGGTGCTTCTCACTCAGGTCGATGGGTGGAAGGTCTGTGATTGTCTCTGCGGCTGGCTGGTCCCAGTAACATTATTATGGTTTAAAGCAATACAGCTTCATTCTAGAAGCCATTCCTTTGGCTGATTGATGCTACAGTCACTGCTGGCTGATTCTAGAGATTGCAGCTGGATGCTGCCCCTACAGAATACCCAGCAAAAACACCCTTCCAATCCCTTGTGGTTCCATGAATCACCTAATAGAATCACAGAATGTTAGAGATTGGAAGGGACTTGGAAAGATCCAGTCCAATCCCCCTGACACAGCAGGATCCCCTATATCCAGTCACACAGGAACATGTCCAGGCAGGTTTTAAACATCTCCAGAGAAGGAGACTCCACAACACCCCTGGGCAGCCCCTTCCAGTGCTCTGTCACTGTGAAGAAGTTCCTTCTGATATTGATGTGGAACCTCTTGTGTTCCAGCTTATACCCGTTGCCCCTTGTCCTATCACTAGATGCCACTGAGCAGAGCCTGGCTCCATCCTCCTGACACCCGCCCTGCACACATTTATCAACATTAATGAGGCCACCCCTTAGTCTCCTTTTCTCCAAGCTAAAGAGACCCAGCTCCCTCAGCCTTTCCTCATCAGGGAGATGTTTTGCTCCATCATTGAAACTGTGATTTGTTGCTTCAGAAATGTTAATCTACTTGATGTCATCTTTGGGAACACAGAAGTAAATGTGCTCTGTATCATACTTGATGAACTCTACGATTTAGAAAGATCGCCATTATGGTGAAAAGTCACCTTCCTAAGTACTCTGCAGTGCTTACGGGGAGGGTAATTTAGGGAGAACTTGAACTGTGTGCATGCTGAAATAGCTCCGCTGGAAGTGCTTTTGGGATCTGCATGAACATTTTTTAGTGTAAAGCAGGAGGTGCTTCAGTCGCTGTTTATAGTTTGTGTAGTAAGCTCATGTGCTGGGTTTTAATCATGTGCCAATGAGGCATCCTTTTTCTGATCTGGAAGCTCGAGCCTGTGTAAATGTTGACTACTAGGATTTTATGGTTTTGCTGGAAGCTTGTTTGATCACAGTCAGGATGTCATCAGCAGCGCAGGCAGATCTTTGAAAGGTAAGCGCTGCAGTTGTCATTTGTTGCCAAATAACAAGACAGGTTGTTCACGTGTTGCGAGATCACGGTGACTTTGCAGACCACCTCTTATGTCCCTTGTTCTCTGACAGCCAACTGCCCAGTTTCCCAGGTTATGTTCAGCAGTGGTGTATTTCCACCTGCAAATGCAGGGACTGCTCTGTGAGCTCTTTTCCTGTTTTCATGGTGTTATTTGTGGAAAAGCAGCAGACTAGAGTGAGTTTTCAAAACATGCTCCAGTTACGTCAAGTTGTCATTGCCTCAGCCTCTGCACAGGGTAACTCTTGAACTCTGCAGGTGGTGCTCCACTCTTAAACGGTTACTTCTTTGCCTTCAGCTCTTTGAAGCTTAGATCTGCTGCTATAAGAGAGAAACAAGAATTCCCTTTAGATTTTAAGGTGTAAGCTAGTGTGTTTGTGTATTAGCCGTTGTTTGTAAGCACTTGACAATCAACCAACCAGTTATTAAATCAGCAAAGTTTTGAAATCCAACAGTATCCTCAAGGAAAGTCTTCTGTGCACGTTATCGTTGGAGAGGATGATCAGCATGTATATATTTAATTTTGAGTATTTTTTGTGCAATGGAAATCAGCTTTTTAAGATTTTAAAAACATTTTGCACTGGGATTTTGTTAATAAATAATTTGCTATTGATTTTCTTCTTTATTTGGCACTTAGAGATGGTGTACATTTAGAATGACCTCTGTGCAATGTAAACTTGTATTATTGGCTTTTTTAGTGGATACACTTGTTTTCTGGGCTTAATTCAGAATCTGGTAGGTTTGTTGAGAGACAATTAAGATCCTGGCAGTTGATCATCTTGGGAGTGACTGCTGCAGGAAGGAAAGCATTTTCCTTGGGTTCGGTACCTTACAGTTGCTGTGTTTTTCTGTAGTCGAGAAAAATTCTTGTTGTTATCAACACAAAAAAAATTACTACAAAATCAATATTTTTACTCTTTATGGCTTGACTGCTTGTCTTCATTCCCACCTAAAATTTGCTGTCGCCTCTGCTGTATGATAAGCAAATTTGAAGAACCAGCTTGTCTGTGTGTGGGGTAGGTAATGTGGTGCTCTTTAATTCCGCATTCACAGCCAAGAGGGGGTTCTTGTGTACATGTTTTATAGAGCAGGAACACTGGGGAAGCCACATCTTGAGTATTGTGTCCAGTTTTGGGCACCTCAATAAAAGAGAGATGTGGAGGTGCTGGAGCAGGTGCAGAGGAAGGCAACTAAGCTGATGATGGGCCTGGAGAATACATCTTATGAGGAAAGATTGAAAGAGCTGAGGCTCTTTAGTTTGAAGGTGAGGAGGCTGAAAGGAGAACTTATCACTCTCTACAACTATCTGAAAGAACACCAGAGAGATTCTGCGATTCATTTTGTGCTGGTGAGGAGAACACAAGGGAAGGAGGAAAGGCTGAGGGAGCTGGATGTCTTTAGCTTGGAGAAGAGGAGACTGAGGGGTGACTTCATTAATTTTTATAAATATTTGAAGGGTGAGTGTCAGGAGGATGGAGCCAGGCTCTTCTCATTGTTGTCTTGTGATAGGACAAGGGACAATGGGTGTAAGCTGGAAGATAGGAGGTTCCATATAAATATGAGAAGGAATTTCTTCACAGTGGGGGTGATGGAGCACTGGAACAGGCTGCCCAGGGAGGTTGTGGAGAATCCTTCACTGGAGATGTTTAAAACCTGCCTAGATGTGTTCCTATGTGACTTGGCCTAAGGTGATCCTGTTGTGGCAGGGAGATTGGACAAGATGATCTTTCAAGGTCTCTTCTAATCCCTAATGTTCTGTGACTAAAGCAAAAAATATGTTACGCTGTGTCTGTACAGGTCTGAAGTAATGGCACATTCTCCATAAACTATGTTTCACCAGGTTCCAAAGTGGTGTTTTCTGTAAAACAAAAAATTGATTTTGCTTTTCAGTCTCATCTCAACTCCTGTGAAATGGTTTCAGAGATTCAGGGAAAAATGTAAAGATTTCAGAACTCAAGATTTAATTTGAACAGTGGAAATTTGAATATATTTATATAACTTTACAGCTTTATAAACGTAATGCTTCATGACTCAAAGTGACAGAGCAGGCAGGATGCAATTGCATAGCTTAAGGTGCTAGAGGCAACTTAGGACTGACATTAGGGAAATGTTCCTAAATGTGAGGAAAACTCACAAGTGGGAAAAATTCTCTTGGGAAATTTTGGAATCCGTGAGACTGGAGGGATTTAGGAACAGTTTAAAGTGAAATAGATATCAGGAAAAGTTCAGAAAATCTGAGTGGTGGAGGAAAAGCCTCTAACCTGGATAAATCCATTAGCTGTGCCTCTCAGTTGGTGCGGTCACGATGAGGAGGCTGGGAAATGCTGGAGGGAGTTTCTACCTGCTGATTTAGGATTCTCCAGTGACTCCTGTGGCATGTTGCTTTTGAAGGGGCCCTACTGAGGCCAGCCCTGCCTCATAGGGGAAACACCCCATTGCCTTGTCTCAGTAGGACATCATAGAAACAGAAAGGAAACAGACAATCTAGTTCCAATGGCCCTGCTGTGGGCAGCAACACCTCCTACCAGACCAGGTTTCTCAAACCCCCATCCAAACTAGCCTTGAAAACTTTCAGGGATGGAGCAGCCACAGACTCGCTGAGCAACCTGTCCCAATGATAGGGTCATGTAGACCCTGAGTATCTGATAAACTAGTTTTTGCTTGCAGGTATGTCAGGATACCAGGTGATCTAGATGCTGGACAAAGGGTACAGACTTTCTCAGCCAGAGATGTGCCTGGCTCCACTCTACCAGCTGATGCTGCAGTGTGAAACACAGAGGCTAGTGAGCAGCCCACCTTTGAGACTCTCTGTGAACAACTGGGGTTGTTCTTCCAGGCTGACTCCTCTTCAGCTATGTCAATGCCCAGGATGTGGTGGAGTGAGCTCCCAGGCAGGGGCTGAAGGACAGATGCCGGCCAACATGGCTGAATTCCCCTGTGAATTCAGCCTAACTTCAGATGGTTATTTGGAGTTGCTGAGGAATTCTGCACTCCTTCTGTACATGTTCTGTGGATGCAAAGAGTGATCTCTTTTAGGTTGTCTACTCTTCCTCTTTCACAACAATAAACATTATTATTAGATTATTGAAGATGTTTGTTCTTAATGTAGTTAAAAAGTGTGACAAAATCAATGAGTCATTGGTCATTGAAGGGTAAGTATTTATTTTATGGTTTTATTTTATTTTATTTTAGGGATGCTGGGGGACAAGGTGAACATGAACTCAAGACTGCCTTAATCTTTAGAGTGACATCCGTTCCTATCCTGCTGCCCAAATCATGGACCCTCTCTGACAGGACAGGACCCACGGTAGGACTAGATATTTAACAGAGGAATTAGCTTCCCTCTTCTCTAGATTTTAATGTGTAATTTTAATGTGGGAGATTTGAGTAATAGATGATCCATTTTATTTTGTTCCCTGGGGAAATGTGTCCCAGGTGTTTTTGCTAGCAGTTTTTACAGCTACAGATTTTAGAAAGTTTTTGCAGTTTTTCTAATTAACTACTGCCAAAATCTGGTATCACTGTGACAGTTTTGTGTTTCAGTTGCGAGGCTTTAATTATTTACTTATGATTCATCATTTAATTATTTAACAACATAATCCAGGAATTAAGAGGGGTACTGTTAGCATAGTGTGAGCTTGATATAAGTGTTCTACCATTTTCCTCTAATATTGAAGAAGAGTATATAAATAAATTAACAGATTCATTACTTTAAAGGTTGGATGGCTTTTCTGGCATCTTTTTAATTCCTTTATAGTTTGATTCCATTCATCTCAGTGCCTTGCTTCTAATTTTAATTTCTTTTTCCTTCCTCTACTTTTGGAAGGCAGCACATCTTTTTTGCCTTCACAGACATCTCTGAGGTACTCGCTATTCAAAACTCCTTCCTTATTTATTGTTTTTCTTTCTATCTACCCTACCACACTTTCTAGCATTCTGTCTCTGCTCACATTAATTTTCTGCACAGTGTTTCTCCCTGCTAACTCTCTTTACACTAATTAAATTGCGAAAGCACAATACAGTGATAATTAATTAGCTGTCACGGCATCCATGGGATTTTGGAAAGTAATCATCCACTCTGCAAGAAGAGGTTAAATGTCTCTGCCAAACCCACCCTGATAAGAACTGGCATAGAAGGAACAGGGAGGCTTCCAGGCAATTCTCCTGCTGTCCTCCATCCAAGTTTGTTTTGAGACTCATGTTGGCTACTGGCATATAGCCCCAACAAGATTACCAAACCTCCATCAATCCATGTGTCTCTTATCTGGCTGGGAGCTGTGTTTAACACTGATACAGTCTGCGGCTAGCAAATCCTGCAGAGCAGGTCTATGAAATAAGGGCAGAATGCTGTCATTTGGAGGTATCTGTGTCAAACTTGCAGTCTTGATGTCCAAGCACTGTTTCTAAAATGAATTTGCAGAATTAGAACATTAAGAATGTTGCAAATAAGAATTTCATTTGCCCAACTGAAAAAACCTGAAATACAATTTAAAAATGCACAAACATTTGCGGCTCACAATTGATGAGTTGTCAGGAAAAAAAACTGACAGTAGTAAAATGCCTATAACTATTCCTGTAACTCAACTATATATAAATAATATATATACTGTATAAAAATAATATATATATATATAAAATATTTATAGCTCTAGGTTATACCAACTAGTCCAAGCTGCTCTGTGCTGGCCTCTGCCCTCAAACAGAAGTGAGCAGGGTCTTGTAGGACACCACTGAAGTGACACAAAGACATTCTAAAGAAAGCACGCTTGTAAAATAAATATATTTCTAAGTCAATGTACAGGGATGAAAAAGTCTGTTTGTCCAGCTAAGTTGTACAATTTGTCTCCTATAATCAAAGACAGAGAGGGCCCTTGAAACAGTGAATCAGTGCATCAAAATTGCATTTCTCCTGTGCTTTCTGTGTGCATGCGCCGCTGCAGCTGTTTAATTGAGCTTGTATGTACTCTAGCATGTGCTGGCTCGGGGTGGAAGACAAGCAGGAGCAGTGGCTGAATGCAGAAGGTAGTTTCACTTAGATGTGTCTTATTACAGGCACTGTATCAAAGAAACTAGTTTAATTTGCAGTAATATTTGAGGCAGTGTGTGTATAGTTGGCCTCCCTATGGCAGTGTACTGAGGAGCAGTCAGGATTTGTCTTCCAAGCCTGAACACCATTTCCACACCACTGGTGTGTGTCCTGTGACAAATATACCATCTCTTCTTAGCAGAAGTAGAAAGCAAGGAAAGACATGAAGGTGGAGGTATGTTTTGGGGCTAGGATGTTTGTTTTTGCTCTTGTGTTGTGTTGCCCTAAGAAAGCATGGTGCCATTATCCACAATCCAGCTGAGATCAATTTTGGAAACCATAGGTGCTGTTAGGAGATCCATTGGCTTGTCTTTCTGGTTTAAATCCATGCACTTGCACTTGTTCCCTTATTTTGCCTGTCTGTAAACTGCTGTTATATCAATGAAATGCTGCTACTCTAATGTGGGCCAGATTTTGGATCTCTTTTTCCCTCTGCTGACAGGGGAACAAAGGAGAGAAGTATCAGCAATGCAGCAGAACCAGTGAAGCTCTGGAAATAATGTGTAATGTGGAAAATTAAGAATTGGCATTCTATGCTTTCCATGCTTTTGCAGTCATATGGATCCATTACTAGAAAGGGTGGAGGAGGAAGGCTGTAAAGGGTGATAAACATTCACAGAGTTCAGTTTGCTTACAAGAAAAACTATACCTTTCTAAGTCCAATTCCATCTTATAATAATTTTGTTTATCTGACAGATAATGCTAGTCAGAAGTCTTTGCCTTGACTTGATTTAATGTGAATATCAAGGTTATCACTTCAGTTATAGTGCACAGCCAGATGGGTTTAACTTATTCTTTTGTTGATACTTTTTATGTTCAAGATTCTGCTAGAGCCATCTATTGCACTTGTTTTTACTTGATGGATCATGGAGGGAAAATAATGGATTCAGTTATGAGGAACAGTAATAGATTTTCTTTTTGAACTGACATAAATTTCTATGTTTAGATAGAAAAGAAGAATCAAGAGGTAAGTTAAATTTTCTACACTAGATCAATCCTTGTGAAATTCACATAAATTGCACTGAGACAACTTTTATGTAATGTTTTATTTATGTAATTCAGTTAGTCTTTGAGAACGAAATCATTTTGTGTGGTCTTACAAAAGATAACTTAAATGTCCAAGCAGAAAGAAAGTACCTGTTTCTCTTAAAGTCTCCATTCTTCACAAAAGTATGAAGCAATGCGATTGCACTATAATTGTTACGGAGTCCCTATTGTTTCTCTTTCATTCTTGTTGAGAGCCTTCGCTCACCACATTTGTATTCAAGAACAGATGCAGGGAAAATAAACATGCGATAGGGCAACACGGAATCTTCTGTCACTCTTGAAAAACTTGACTATGAGCAGCAATTCTCTTTGGGTAGATTTGTAACTTACAACATGCAAGGAACTGGATGATATTTTAGGCTTCCTCTAAAATGGACTCAATGGTCAGATGGAAATCAGGGTGGGGCAAAATGGAAACAGGTCCCTACTTGAGACAGCACACAAGTCTCCTCATAGCCTCCTACATGTTTCCAGTTGGCCCTATGCAACAGATACAGGGGTCTGGAATCTGAGGATCAGCCAGGTGATGACAAAGGTGAAGTTCCGCTCAGGGAGCTGCCAAGGGTAAGGCTGTCAGCACCACACATTCTAACTGGCTCTACCAAGAAAAAGAGAAGGGTAGCTGTCATAGGTGATTACCATTTGAGGGGGACAGAGGGCCCAGTATGCTGACCCGACCCATCCCACAGGCAGATCTGCTGCCTTCCTGAGTCCTGGGTTGGGAACATTACAAGCAAACTCCCTGATCTAATACAACCCTCTGATTATTACCCAGTATTGGTCATATCCAGTATTGGACAAGGTGGAAGTGATGAGATTCAGTGGAGCGGTACAAAATCCATTAAAAGGGACTTCGGGGAACCCAGACAATTGCTTAATGGATTGGGAGCACAGGTAGTGTGTTAATCGTTTCAGTGGCAGGGAAGATCACTGAAAGGAATGAGAAATCTCATCAGATTAGCACATGGCTCAGAGACTGGTGTAATTGGCAGAATTTTGGATTTTTTGACTGTCGGGAGGTTTACAGGGCACTGGGCTTGCCGAGGAGTTGAGCTGCCTCAGAGGGGGAAAGGGATAATTGCTAGTGAGACGGTAGGGCTCATTGAAAGATCTCTAAACTAGATTCAAAGGGGGAAACAACCATCAGTTAAAAGACTGTTGAAAAGGCACTGGTAAAATATTTCAGAGCAAACAGAAAGTTACTAGTGAATCTGTAAACATTGGACACGCTGGGTGTGCTGTAGATACTGAAAGAAGAGCTGTTGCACTTGTGTTATTTTCTGTTAAGTACTTTGGTATAAACACCTGAGTATACTGACTGGACTTCTTCATCCTTCTTTTCTGTTCATATTTAAAATCGTTACTTGAATGTTTTTATGCTGTGATTAGTTTAGTTACATTTGCAAATAGCAAAACCTGTTCATATTCCAAAGTGCTCCATTACTTTGCCAAATATTTAAAATTACAAAAAATAGAACACAATGCATGCAGTGTGGTGGGTTTTCTTTCCCCCATGAGGCGGTGTATAAACAAACACCTGTCATAAGGAAGAATTTCTTTGCTGAAAGGTTTGTCAGGCATTGGAACAGCCTACCCAGGGAGATGGTTGCGTCACCATCCCTGTAGGTGTTTCAGAGAAGGGTAGATGGGAACATGGTAGAAGTGTTGGGGAACATGGTTTAATGGTGATGACAGGGCTAGGAAAAGGCTGGACTTGATGATCTTGAAGGTTTCTTCCAGCCAAAACTATTCTATGATTTTGTAACCAGCATCTCAGTTCCACACCTCTCTCAGACGCCAGCATTATGAAAACTGAACTTGCAGGTTCTTCTAGAAGTACTTGCTTCTGGGTTACTTTCCACCAAAATCAAAAGTTTCAAAAGTGTATATTTTGCTGTTCCTTTTACCTTATAATCTGATTATAAGCACCAGTTCTCCAGAGTCACCCGATGCCACAATGTTTCACTACATGTTGTCAATAACTGTTCTTCCTCTTCCAGTTGTTCTACCAGCAGCATTGCTTGCTTCCTTAGCAAGCTGGCTCTTGTCCATACTCTCATCCCTGCCAGATACTAGATAAGTTATGGAAAGAGACACATGCAGTAACAAACTAGAAGCCCATAGGTCTTCTCTGATTTATTTACAGTTGTAGACTGCCTTTGGAGTTAATGAGAAATGACTCAATAAACATCTTTTAGGCCACTGAACTATAAATGAGTAATAATATCCCTAGAGTCAGGGGTAGTGGGAAAAGAAATTATTTGCTGGTAGGGCTCAAGAGATTGTGATGGTTCCCTAAACTCCTGACTTCAGGGTCTTGATATTGATCTGACATTTTCCTATGAGATTGTGAATAGAAAACGGAATAGACTTTTTAGTGGAGATAAAACGAACAATACAAGACGTCACTGTAGTTTAAAGCGTTAGCAAAGTATAAATCTGCCAATGTGGCTGGATTGGAAAGTAGGCTGGTGTGATCTGTTTCCACCTTTACTGTGACTTCTGAGCAGTCTGCTCTGAAAGCAAACCCACCTTGGAGACCAAAACTGAGACGAAATTTCGTCACTGTTAGTTACCTTTCAGAAAAACTCTGTCTTTGCTTGCAATCCTGTAGAGGAGATGCTGGTGACAAACTGTAAGTATTTATCCAGAGTCGGCAGATGTGTGTAGGAATAACCTGAGCAGTTCCAGGCTATCCAATTGGGGCAGCTGCTGTTGCCTGGCTATGGCCATTTGAAAACAGGAGTTCCTAACTGGGATCACTGACTTTTGGTGTGGATGAGATGCCACTGATGTGCACTGGAGCTCATGCAAAGCCATGATAATGTTCTTGCCCTGGAAATTCTGCAGGGAAAGGCTTTGTTTTGGTAAGTGGTTATAGACTGCTCAGCTGCTTTCCCATGGTCTTTGAGATATTTTACAAGACTTCATGTTGCTGAAGCAGAAGGCCCGTTCCTGCTGCCATTGATGTTCTGTACTAACAGAAGTGGATGTAAAACTTGGGTGAGTTAACAAAATTACTCAGGAGAGTATAACTTAGACATGAAGATGGAAGCAGAGAATTCAGAGTAGCGATTGGATTGGCTTTTGGATCATTTACATCTTTACGTTTCTATGAATATTTCATTTTGCCCTTTCCACTTTGAAGTTTATTAAGCTTTTTTTGGCCTCATAGGGCAACCTAACCAAAGCCATTGCTAATTTTTAGAACAGTCTAGTTAATTTTAATTTAGCTCGACAAGGGTAACTTTTAGTGTCAAACTGACTGAATTTGCTGAAATTTGGAAGCATTCCTATGCCAAGCTCATTTTGCATCGTGCTTGTAGCTTTAGCCCTGTATAGCCCTTGGATTCCACAGATTGCTGTATAGTGTCAGTGGTGGAATGAAACAGCTTAAGAGTGACCCAATAGCTCTCTTTCCATTGTGGCACCGTAGCAATACATGGCAGTGTTATTACATATCTGGCTCCTGAAAACACCCATTGCACTTCAGAAGCGTGCGTTTTAGCAGTGGTTTTCCTCTAATCAATTGTCATGCTAATGAAGAAGTGTATTTGCTAGTTGCTCCTCATAGAGTCATAATAGATTTCTCTCCACTTCTGTTTTCTGGAAGTCTGATAAGTGCATATCACATCCACTTAGAGACTTAGAGGTCCTAAAACTCTAAACTAATTTTGTAGACTATTTCTTATTCATATTGAGATAAGAGATATGGCTCCAGCAATCAGTTATGATGTGAAATGATTCTTAAGGGCAGAGATAAAACATCCAGAATACTAGAGAATAGCCATAATTTATTTAGTTAATTCTTCATATAACTGAATTATGAGTTATGATGAGATATTACACAAGATTTATTTAGGACGGACTTTGGAACATTATTGCAGGAAACATACTTAAAGTTATAAATTGTTTATTACATTGGCCCTTCTTTAGCTTTATCTGTGTAACAATTGTATTCTTAACAGTGAACTCTGAATGTGCTTTACAGCACTATAATTTAAATACATGCAGTTGTTAAAGATTGATTTGGAGTTAACTTATGACTCATATCTAAATGATAATGGTGCTGCTTCTTAAGGCTGAAAACATTTGACCCCTTTCTTTATTCTCTTTTATATTTTATGAGTAAAATTAAACCTCTGGCTTCCTAAAATTAAAATTTACTCTTGGATACTCTCAATGTGAATACAATCCTGTGCCTATTAAGGCAGTTTAGAAGCCTTCTGGTACTTGAAAAAGGTTTTTTGAAATTGGGGAATGACAGTTTCCTTTTTGGCATTTTCAGTGATCCCTGTAAAGGTGTGGTTTCGATCTGTGTGGATGTAACAGAGCAAGATTTACATTGCAACGTAACTGAGGTGCCACTATTGAATAGTTGTAGAAAACTAGAATCTATTACCAGCCTCATAGAGCAAGATGGAGAAATATATCTTGAAGTTAGTCTCTGCAGTTTTGTGATGTTCTGTCTTCATCATTAGCAGCTCCTGTGCTAGCTGGTAAAAATGTTAGCAGGTAAGGCAGTGTGACTTTCAACAACTGCAATGAAGAGAGATCCTCTGCGGTTTTGACCAACTGATAAGGAGAAAGCTACATCACTTAGTCATCCAGGATCAGTGGTTTGGTTTCAAAACAGAGAGATGAAAGTTTAATAAATAGTCTCCTGAGCAGCACTTTGGACTAGCTTTAACCTGCGGTTGTTCTTTACCTGTCACAGGTAACTCAGGGTTCAGTACTTGACAGATATTCAGCTGAAAGCTTTTACCCTGTATTGTTGAGGATGTGCTGTTACTGGTTTAGGGTAATAGATAAGGCATGGCCTGTACAAACTGCAGACTTACATTGATTTGCAGGGTAAAACACTGAAAACATGTCTCAAACAGATGAAGGTGAGATAAAAAGCCAGGCAAAGAAAGAGAAAGGCTATGTGGATAAAGTGTTCTGGTCTAAAGATCAGCACTGTAGTCAGTAATGTGTGACATCTAAATATCTGGAGTCCTCTGGATGTGTTCAAAAGAGTGATGCTAAAGTGCTGGGTCCCCTTGCGACACCATGTGAATCCAGTAATTTTAGAGATCTTATGTCGATTTTGGCTAGAATAAAAATTAAAGAAACCCACCAAACTTGTCTTGAAAGACACAAATTCCTTTGGCTGATTATCCTATGTCACACAAGCAGTCAGAATCATAGAACTAGTATATTGGGTTGGAAGGAACCTCCCTATATCCTTTAAAGGATATAGTGATACAACTTCAACAAAATGCTGTCTCAATGTTAAGGTGGTGCGCGGGGTCAGAAAGGCTTAGGCACACCCAGTCTGTGTGAGTGCAGAGATGTGCTCTGTGCAGTACTATTGTTTTGTCCCTGCTTTGAACAACCAGGCACAAGGCAGAGTTGTGGGACAGATCCACATCTATAGGCACTTTGTTTAATTAATTATTTTCCTGTTGTGGTTTTTTTGTATGAAATGTGGTTTTGTTTTTCCTTGCTTTATTTTAAAATTTTCTTTGGCTAAGACATAAATGGTTTAAGTTACGGAAGAGCTTAGGGAGCAATGTAAGACCCTGGATGGAGACCTCATCATGATCTAGTTCCCTCTGTACCCTAGAACATCTTTCAGTTAGGATAGTAAGCACAATATAGACAAGCAGGTGTTTACTGAACCTGGGTATACCTGCTGTGATCCTTGAAGCTGTTAGTGGAAAGCCCTGCTAGCCTTGAGTTCAACCTTTAACATCTCTGAGAGGAATTTCCTTTCCCATGTATCCAGACTGGAGGATGATGTAGGACAAAGGCTGGATGCAGATACTTGCTAGCATTTGCTTATTTAATTCCTCCCTTTTCTTCATAGAAACTTACTGAAGTCCAGGAAAAAGAGCAGAAGCTGGTATAAGTTACTTGAGTATGATGCTGTTTTAAGAAGGAGCCAGGAGGAGACAGCCTGTAAAACATTAACATGATGTTGTGACAGGTGACTTAGGAGGAGAAAGCTTAAGAGTGAGCAGGACACTGTTCTAAGCAAATAGACTTTTTTTTAAACTACAAGCAATCTTGCTTTAGCACCAACTTGCGTGTGGGCTTCCAGCGATTATGTGTTTGGGGAAAAGGGAGATGGAGGAGTGGATATTAAAATCTTAGAGAGCCTTGTCAATAGGTTACAAAAGATAAATTTGACTGCTATGGGAAATCAGAAGGAGGGTAAGAGTCCAGATGGATTTATTTCACTCCTTCAGTTAAAGCTGGGGAGTTATCCACTTGCCCTATTTAAAAAGCTGAAGACTCCATTTACTTCTGATTGAGACTTTCAGTCTTAACTCTGTTGTGATCTGCCTGATTTCCCTGGAGACTCTGAAGTTCAAAAGGTTAAAAAAAGGCTTAATTTATTATTTAACTTCAGTAGTTAGTAACAATACAGTGATGTCACATTCTCTCATCTGGTGGAGCCTTTTTTCATTGGGGAAGCCCAATGGCAGTCTCAGATGCTCTCTATTTAACGACATCCCTTTATCTTAGAACCTATGTCCATTCTCTTTCCCCATAGGTAGTTCAAGTTCTCTGTTCCTAGTGCATGATTTTCCACAAAAGCAAGGTCTGCTGCCTGTATAGAAACTAGGGATAAAAGTGATGCTCACAAAAGGGCTACTCTACAGAAGCAGATTTCCCTCTCTTTTTCTTTCTCTATATATTTTGTACATAGTTCTGTTTAATTTCCCAGATGAATTTCTTTCTTTACTGGCTTTTTCCCCTCTTGAGTTGATGGTTTTGCTCCTCTCTGTCCTGTAGTATGTGGTTTTCTTTTGATCTGCATACTGTTCCTCTTGCCTCAGATATAAAATGCCAATAATATTTCAGTCAAACTTTTAACAGATTAATTTGCTTGAGAAGATGCAAAGTGATACTGCTTACTTTGCCCAGGCGGAGCAGGAAAACACTACCATTGCATAGTTAGCCAAAAGTAGGATCAGAACTTTATCTTTGATTGGGTTTTTGTCAGCTAGAGGCTCCTAAAATGGAAATACCTTGTGTGGTGTACATGTTTCAGCTCCCTCCCATAAAAGCAAATATCCTCC
>JAOXOE010000256.1:42689535-42704728 GCA_028565055.1 Phoeniculus purpureus
TGACTTGGTCTAGGTGATCCTGCTGTGGTGGGGGATTGGACTAGATGATCTTTTGAGGTCCCTTCCAATCCCTAATGTTCTGTTGTTCTGTGATTTAGAAAAGGCTATGTGTAGTTTCTTATTGCATGGTACTCTTCTCATTCCTCACATAGTTTTTCTGGACTTAAATGAATTTCTAATTGTTGCAAAATGTTTTAGGTGGATGACCTTCCAACCTATAGGAAAAACAAAACACTCAGAATTCTGTTGATGACAGTGACTGATTTTTCCCAGAGCCGGTTCTGACTTGATGCAATTGTAATTCCTGACTTGTGAGTTCATCAAGGTTTTTGGAAGTCTGTTTCTGTTCCACGTTGGACCAGGAGACAATTTTTCAGATGAGCTGGAAATTTCACAAGTACATGTCTCAGAAACATTGATGCATAGCATACTAGCTACATTTTCCAGTTGTAGGGCATGTGACATCTTAGATATATCGGGGTTTTTTTTAATACTTAGTGGGAGGATAACTAATGCTATACATTAGAAAAGTACATTATGGTAAGAGAATAACGTACTATTAAAGCATGTTTCTTTCCATTGATTGTGAAATCTGGACAACTAACCCAGGTCTGGTTGCTTGGATAATTGCCTGTAGTTGGAGGAGAATTCAGACATTAGCAGTGGTCTGCAATTATATGGAAATTACACCAGTAGCAAAACTGAGGCAAATGTCACTGTGGTGGAGCGTATGTGATCAAAAACTGGTCAGCCTAGGAGCCTTGACCAAGAACTGCAGAAGGATTGGGATTCCTAAGGAGGCCACAGAAAGTGTTTGATTCCTGATGAACCTAGTGGGGTGATACCTCCTGCCTTCTTGATTTGGAAGTATCTTGTTTAACCTGCTGCAGAGCTTGGGGTTTGCAGTTCACTGGTTATGGACAGTAGGGCTCTACACACAGCCCTTACAGATGGTAAGAGGGAAAATTTGCAGGAAAATAACTCAACCAGAGATGTCTGCACATTTAATGAAGCATTCTTTTTCAGTTAATTCCTACTTAGACAAGATTTCTATTAACCTTGCAGGATGTGTTACAAGACCAATAATTATACTAGTCTTTTGGTCTGTTGGTTTGACTGTGGCTGGATCACTACCCTCTCTACCACTACCTCTCATCAACTGGATGGGGAAAGTATAAAAAAAGGCTTATGGTCAAGGTAAGGGCAGGGAGAGATCACTTGGCAATTGCTTTCATGGGCAAAACAGATGCAACTTGGAGAAATTAAATGTATTACCAATCAAGTCAGAGTAGGATAATGAGAAATAAACCCAAAATACCTTCCTCTCACCACTTCCTTTTTTCCAGGCTCTACTTTATTCCTGATTTTTCTACCTCCTCACTCTGAGTGGTTCAGATGAATTTGGAATGATAGTTGTGGTCAGTTCATCACACACTGTCTCTGTTCATCCTTCCTCCTCAGGAAGACTCCTCACACTCTCCTCCTCCAGCATGGGGTCACTCCTGTGGGAGACACAGCCTTCCATGAATGTATGTGATGTGAATCCTTCCTGTGGGCTGCAGTTCTTCATGAACAGTTCCAGCCTGTGTCCCTTCCGTGGGGTGCAGTCCTTCAAGAACAGACTGCTGCAGTGTGGGTCCCCCATGAGGTCACAAATCATGCCAGGAAAGCCTACTCAATCTTGGGCTTCTCTCTGGATGACTCTACAGGTCCTGCTAAGAGTCTGCTCCAGCATGGGCTTCCTACAAGGTTACAGTCTTTGGGCATCCAGCTGTTGCAGCATGGGGTCTTCAATGAGTTGCAGGTGAACATCTGCCCCACCATTAATCAACGAGGACTGCAGGGGCAGAGTCTGCCTCACCATGGTCTTCACCACAGGCTGCAGGGGAGTCTCTGTTCTGGCACCTGAAGCACCTTCCCCTACTCCTCCTTCACTGACCTCTGTCTGCAGAGTTGACTCACATTCATATTCCTCTTTTGTGGCTGCAATTCTTAGGTGTTTTTTTTTGTTTTTAAATGCATTATCACAGAGGCTCTACTACCATTACTGTTGGCCTTGTCTTTGGCCAGTGTCAAGTCTGTCTTGGAGCTGACTGGTTTTGGCCCTATTGGACATAGAGGAAGCTTCCAGCAGCTTCTAGTAGCTATCTCTGCAGCCTCTATGCAAGCAAATCCTTGTTATGCAACCCAGTGCATTCCACCTGTCACCTCTGTGAATCACACATTTAAAAAATATTGTTAAAATCTGCATCGCACAAGCTTCCCTCACATCCCCAAAAAGAGTTCTCTGCACCAATATCAAAATAACCTCAACACCAAAGAAAAGTGGACAGTGGCACACAATTCACCCCTTGTCTCTTCACCACAATTGCAACAGCTGAAATTCCCCACCTTCATTCCAATCTTTCCTCTCTAATGTGAATCATTCCATCATTTTGCCTGTTGCCATTCTTTATCCTAATTACAATCCATTGATCACTGCAACTATAAGCAAAAGGCAGCAGTAATGTGATGCCTTCATTCAGATAATTTTCTTTTTTTGGTAACTGATGTTTGACTGCTCTGGAGACATCTGTGACATTTACAAGCCAAAACCATAGTGATGGATGTGTGAATGAGGAAACATAGAAACACTCCGTAGAATGTTCTTGACTTTTGAGTGGTTGACCCACAGTCATCAAAGTGCAGGGATCAGCAGGCAGGAAAATTGTCTAGAAGCCAGCAATTGCTGTTTCTGTTCTTGTCTCTGTGCAGCACTGTCCCCGAACATGTAATTTCACATTTCTATTTTTATTTCCTCACTGAGACATTGTTTGTTCTGTTTAAGTGGAAATCATTGCAGCAGGGGTTGGTACTTGATCCTATGCTGACTGTGATGGATTCTCTGGAACCTGTTGTCTGGGTTAGCTTGCTTACCCAACTGTCTGCATGTAAAGCAGACATCTATCATCACTGATTAGTGGTATCTGAGAAAGTTCCTTGTGCCTGCTCAAGCTGACAGATGCATTTGTCATTATCATATTGTAAAGCATCCTCTAAGCTTCTCTCTTTGCATGGAAGCTGCCCAAGCATGATTTTTTAGTTATTTTCAGGAGGATTTATCCAAATAGTCTCTGGATTGATCAGTGGAGCTTTTAATAATATTTTCAGTTCTTCACTCTGTCACCTCTTTTGAGCATACGCAGTGTAAGGACCTTTGCACTTGGGAAAAGTCCCCTAATTTCCTTGAAGAAAGATGTTCTTTTATTCCACTTAGGTCAGTACATAACCTTACACTAACCTGGCAGTTCACTACTATGTAATGGAAAACTGCTTGCAGATAACATCAGAATCAGGTATCTATTTAACTCTTGTGTACACCCTCCTGTGTTACCAAAAACTTGGGCTTTTAATGTTCTGTATTACAAGGTAACTTATACAGAAGTTCACAGTATATGCTCAATATACTCTGTATATAATTCATTTTGCATGAAGATGAGGTTGCTCTGAAGTTACTTTCACATTGTTTGAGAAGGTTTATTGGATGGAAGGTGCCATCGGAGAGTCCCTGAAGGGGCTTATGGGATGTTTAAGGGCCAGTTATATTTAGGCCATTGGACACTGGCAAGTAACTGACCTTTCTCTCTCAGTTCCTAATTAGCAGTATTTATCTTGTAATATGAAGCTTCCTTAATTCTAGAATAAAGTATTTCCAAAAAAGAAAGTAATAGGAACTGATACACTGCCTTTAAGTAGCCTTAAATTAGAGATGATTTCTTATACATCAGAGAAGACATTAAATAAACATTTAGTTCTTAAGAAAGACTTGGACACTTATAAAAATATTGCTCGTTCAAAAAAAAAAAATCAACTGAAACATATGTTCTGCAGGTGCTGATCACTCATTCCCAATCTACTGGTGTCATGCGCAGGGGATACTTGTTTCATCTAAAGGTTTCTGTTAACTAGCTGGGTTTTGGTCAGTGGTTTCTACTTACAGAATCACAGAAAGGTGAGGTTTGGAAGGGACCTCTGAAGAACATCTAGTCCAACCCCCTGCTTATAGTAATCTGCTCTTCATGCTGTGTTTACCTTAGAGCTGAAAACATAATTCATTAAAAAGCGTGAACTAAATAAACCAGAGTTATTTAAAACTCCATGTGGAGTTTAAGAATTTAATTTTTATAAACTTCCTCAATGAAATCTTTGCCACTAACATGATCAACTTTAACTAATTTATAACAAGCATATTTGCTTGTGTTTGGACACTTTTTTTACTTCACTTATCTAGTTGCTAAAATGGCAAAAGACTGATAAAGACACATTTTTAATTTTTTCATTTAACATCAAATCCACTCATAACCACATTGTAAGAGCTGTGGGGCTCTGGGGAAGTTTGGGTGCTATGTGCAGTTCAAGTAAACCAGGATATTAGGCTGGATAGTAGAAAAAAGTTCTTCAATGTGAGGGTGTTTGATTGCTGGAATAGGCTGTGTAGGGAGGTGGTGGAGGCCTCATCCCTGGAGTCATTTAAGATCAGGCTTGATGAGGCTCTGAGCAGCCTGACCTAGATAGAGTTGTCCCTGTGTAGGGAGATTGGACTAGATGACCTCTAGAGGTCCCTTCCAGCCTAGAACATTCTATGATTCTAAAACTGAAGGTTGATTTTTAAAATATGCTGGAAATACTTATTGATCTTTGTCACTGGTTTGTTATCATCATTAAATACTTTTATAGAATAACTCAGGATTTGCTGCTATTCAGCAGTTTTCCTCCTGTACCCTTCCCTCATGATTGATTTTGTTGGAAGTTTTCATATGTGAAAAACATGTTGCTTGGTTTTAATATGTTGGAAGAAGTTTATGGCATGGTTAAACTGAGAGATGCCTTGTAGGCAAACTTTGATGATGGGGACAAATCAGACTGTCATTTTCTATGATGTGCAGAAATCCTGTATAATGATCCACATAGGGCAGGTGATTTGGTAGACCTCAAATTAGCAAATAATTCATTCTTTTTAGAATCAACTGCTCACATTTTGGCACTGGTGGTAAATCACAAGTCATACTTAACGCATTTCCCTCTGGAAGGGGAATACTTCGCACCATGCAGCTTCTTTGTAGTATGCATCAGAATGATTTCCATGACAAATACATACATCTTTAAAAAACTAAGCAAATGTAGCACAACGTTAAATCAGTATCAAAGTGAATCCAAACACTATGAAGACAACTCAAGGCTTTTAAATTTTTTTGAAATAATTTAGGATTACTGGAATGTTCAAATAAAGTTATAAAGATTGTGCAGCTCTATTGAGCAAAGAGACATAGGGTTAGCGTCAGCAAGTATTTACTTTTTAACTATTATAATCTCTGCTTTATCCAGACCACGTCTGAGTAATTTAGTTTTCAAGCAGGTACCTGCTGGTAGTTACAAAGTGAAGTGGATATAACCTATACCTGTTGAGGAAATTATTATTGGCTGATATCCATTTATTGATGACATGGAAATGCATCAACTCTCACTATCATTCCTAACGGCATTCCTTATAGTATTGTCAAAGTGGACCCTATTGGATTGCTGCAGAAAGTATGGGGGTAAGGAGCAACTGAGCAACTGTCCGTTGCAGTAATCTTTGCTCTCACAAGTTACAAAGCCAGGTGGCTCTTTTTATCATGAAGTCTATGTCAGAAGCATTTCTGAGTCATTCGCCTTGCATGGACATGAAATCTCATGGCATTGCTATGCTTTGAGCACTTTTCAGGAGGCAGCAGTCAAGGTAGAGGTTGGGTAAAGTTGGCTCAGACTGATTTACCATTTCATACTGTAGAACAGATTGTTTGTTGGAATTTTATGGCTGAGCTATTTAGTGTCATTCCAGCATTTCACTTCATCCATGAGCCAAACTCCCCTATGAACCTTATTGGTTACCTAATGTTAGATGCACAAGATAAACGCTCTTACTCTTGCTGTCTTGGCTTCTTGAATGACTTAGTCTGCCTACACGTCTCTTAGCATTTTTAAACATGGCATAGAGCAGACAAGTTCCCCCTGCAACTTTCACTGTAACCTTTCTTAATGAAAATATTTTGATTTGGGAAGAAGGGAACATTTGAGTAGTTGGATAATTTCACATCTGTTTGTTCAAGTATTGTAACGTAGATGTTATTTATCATCTAACTCAACATCTGAGAATATTTAATCACTACTGAATCATTCACAGGGAAAGCTTTGCTTTTTTGTTTTTGCATTTTTTTTCCTAATCAATCTCCTCTTCAGGACATAGGATCTCTGCTCCTAAATTTGCCACTGACGGTAGCTCCCTGTATTGATTTGTTGACATAGTTTAGGCATTTTCTCATTGTGTGTATGAACGGAACTAGAGTCATTATGACCTTATGTAATACTTAATAAGTTTGGATCATTATCTGTTAAGATTCTTCTGCATTTAAGGGAGTGTAAAATTACTGTTACTTTTGTGCATGCATTGATATTTCTAATAAATAATTGCTACATTGGTATTTCTAATAGGATTGCTGCTGTGTGAACATAGTAAACAGTAATTTGTATTTCCATCTGTAAAATTCACACATCTACTCCTTAGATGCTAAAGTAATTTCAGTGCTTCTAGCCTTTGATTGCTGAAGCTGAAAATGATAGTGCAACATATTCTTACTGCAGCACTGTTTTTCTGTTAGAAATGTTATGGTTACCTTTAGCCTTTGTTTCTGGTGGCTGGAACACATATGTTCTCTGTCCCTGTGCAACTGGCATGTTTCACTCATTAACTGTTGATTTCAGCTGCACTGTCTGTTTACTGTGGGAACTTGTGAAGATTTTAGATGCTAATGTACTTTGAAAGGCAGAAAACAATCTCAGTGATTCCCTTAGGACTTCCAGGCTGGTAGGAAGGCATTTAATAACCTCAACTTATGCTTTGTTATATGCTGTTGTTTCAGGTTCAGTGCATCCAAAGGGCTTTCTGTGGGAAGCTCATATAATGAAGAGCTTGAGACATCCAAAGCTTGTACAGCTTTATGCTGTCTACACTTTGGAGGACCCAATTTATATTATTGCTGAGCTTATGAGATATGGAAGTCTTCTAGAATACCTTCAAAGTAAGCAAATGACTATAAACTCATTTCAAGGAGTGCCACAGCTGTCAGTTTAGTAAATACACTCACATAAACGATAGAAGTACCACTGGTTTTATACAAAACTGTTCTGGTTTGATATAAAAGCTAAATTATTTGTCACACGTGAGGAAAGGAAGAGGCTTATGAATTTTTTGATGTGCCCAAGTATTTGAGAAGCAGGAGAGAATCACGTTCACAGTTTGATTCTTGCCTTATAATGACCCACATTTTTCCACCCAGTTTGATGAGTAGATGGGAATGTACACTGACAGAATAAAAATGTAAGCATCCAGAAGGATAGGTCATCATATTTGACATGAAATAGAGGCACTTCCACAAAATGTACCTAACAGCTTTCAAATCTATTACTAGGCAGGAGTAGACTTCCACTGTTAATTTGTCCTTTGCCTACTGCACCAGGGCTTTTATCTCCGCAGCGTTTCGAAGCACACTTTTGGAGGCAATTTTAATTAAAAACAAAGTCGTACAGCCTGGAACAGACTAGCATAATGATTACTCTTTAAGTTTACCCCTGCCATTGAGAAATGCTTGATGCTAGTGTTACACAATTCTAGTTTAATAGATGTCTCTGAGATGAAAAATATCTCTAATGCTGAAATGATCATCTGAAGACAAAATGTTCACTGTGATTGTTTTGTTAAATTTCTTCCCTATCTCCAGACTTTAGGGCAAAACCCTGTGAAAGACTGTATAGCGTTTACCCTGACAAATGCCTTCCCCCATAGTCTTTGTGGAAGTCTGTTTTAAGTGAAGCTCAGTTCAGGAACGATTGCAGCTAAAGGAATCTTTGGTACAGGGCCAGCCCCACCAGGATTTGCGCAGAGGCTGTAAGGAGTCTTGGCTAGGTCATCTGCAGTTCTGTAGGCATTTAGTGTCCAGAGGTAGCAAGGCACAAATAATCTTTACGTTCACAGAATCACAGAACATTAGGGGTTGGAAAGGACCTCAAAAGATCATTCTCGTCTTTGGTGCCTTTGTGTGCAGATTGCTGCTTAAAGAGCTGGCACATTAGGAAAGGACTGCTGTGAGTGAAAACGAGTATTGTACCTGGGAAACAGCTCTGAGAAAGCCAGGATGAATCATAGGTATTGCAGAGGTGACAATTAGCCTGTATGTGCACAGAGTACAACACGTCCAGGACACATTAGCTCTGTAGTCTGTGTATGGATCAGTTTGCAGCAGGAGCACGGCAGCTGCCCTTGCTGTGGGCAGTGCATGTACACAGCCTGATTTTGTGTCAGTGCTCATTCCTCTAGCTCTGCATCAGGGAGACTGGAGAGTCAGTTAGATTCCAAGCAGCTGTCAAGATAACTATAAAAACAGTCAGTTGAAACCCAGCCTAGTGGAATCTCTCCCTGGCTGCTGGACAAGGGGATAGGCGGAACTTGGAGGCAGAGATCCAGGTGCTTTGATATGTATTGGTCAAAGAAAAGTTGTTGCTGTCAGTGAGAGTAATTAGAAAAGAGATCTTAAGCTTGAGCAGAGCTCTGTGACTGCAAGTGATCTGCATTGGCTCTATAGAGGTCAGTGCACAGCTCCTGGTAAGCTTTCTTGAGACTCAGCCACTGCAGGAACCAGGAAAATGTTTCCAGAAGGCTGCTGTCTCTGTGTGCACTATCGGGAAATATGGACAACCTGGAACAAAGGGGAAGTCCAGAGATTGTTCTTTCATTAAGTTTCCCCTCTTGGAAATACATGGTATGTTTTTTCAGCTTTAAAAATCCATAATATTCAATGCATTGTGACTATCACATTCCACGATAACGGCAGCTACTTAACAATGACAAGCTGCTGCTACTACTGTGAGAAAAATGCAGGGGAAAACTTCTGTTGTTATTGGATGTGAATGAAATTGCCATAAATGCATGAGTGTTATTTATTAGTTCTGATAGACCTGGGGCTTGTTCTGGCAGGAAGACAGCCTGGAAGTTTGGTGAATGATTGTGGAGGTAATGCTCTCAACTGGAGAAAGTGCTGCTGCTTCTTTTTTTTTTAATTGTCAGATGTCTGCCAATGAGAATATTTTCCTATATGAGATACTGTGATTGATTGTTTGGAACTAGGTGCAGACCTTAAGCCTTCTTTAGTAGTTGCTCTTATAAATTTTTTATGTAAGGGCAATAGTTTTGTCAAAAAACTATTAGTGAAAAAGGACATGTGGGCACTACATTTTCCTTATTGGTTAGAGGCTTTATTGGGGAGGCTTTATAAATTCACCAGTAGCATGTGGCTTTTGTTACACAGAATCCCAGAATCCCATTAGGGATTGGAAAGGACCACCACAGCAGGATCACCTAGACCAAGTCACACAGGAACACATCCAGGCGGGTTTTAAATGTCTCCAGAGAAGGAGACTCCACAACTACCCTGGGCAGCCCGTTCCAGTGCTCCGCCACCGTCACTGCAAAGTTCCTTCTGATATTTATATGGAACCTCCTATGTTCCAGCTTGCACCCATTGCGCCTTGTCCTATCACCAGATGACACAGATGTCCCTGAGGGTTCTGCCATCCTCTCTGAGACACCACCTCCTTGCCCCTAAAGCCCACTGCAAAGCCACAGGATGCTCTTGATGTCTTGCAGGAACAAATTCTCCCTAGGTACCACTTCCAAGGCTGGCACAGACAGTTATTCACCCCGCAGTGATGCGAGTCATTTCTGCTCCCCAGGCTGTTCCTGAGCAACCCCAAGGACCAGTCTTGTCTTCCAGAACCCTGCAACGTCTATTACAAAAGAGGCCAGAGAGTAATGTCTGTCTATAAACTATTTAATGTTTGCAATGAGTGTTTATTATGTTTGTAATGAGCATTTGTTAATAGGCAAAGAAACGGCCAACTGAGTGAAAACTCAGAGTCCCTCCAAAGAACAAGACTTTCATAAAAGAAACACAGGCCAGCATACCGATTCTACTGGCCCAATTCGTTGCCTGTGTTGCAAACGGTGCTGTTCTACAGATGAATTAACAGTTTCTGATCAAATGAGTTAAAATATATTTTGTCTGAGTTTTAGCCACTCTACTTATGTTTTGCACCAGTGATGGACCAATCAATTAATTTATCTTGGAAAGGATTTCCCTACATGTTCTGACACTACTGGCATGTGGGGTAGGGGGGAACGCAGCATGCCGCACAAATTATAAGCACGTTATGATTATTGCCACTTAAAACGATGCAAAACAAAGCATCACTGCGTTATGCAACAGTTGGGGTGTAGCAGGGAATTAATTTATGAGCTTAAAACAGTCAGAAGTGGCACCAAAGCTTCTTAGTGATGAGTGTGCTTAGGATCGATCGCCTTCGATGACAATCAGGCTGCGCAGAAACGCAAATAATCCCACTATATTTTGTTAAATCAATACGAGCATCAAACAGAACATAGAAAATGTTCAGAAAAGAAAGGAGAAGCACACACCTCTGCACTCCAGGATCCAGCTTCTGTCTGGGTCACTCTGTAGGTATAAACATAACCCTGATGCCTGCGAAAAATAAATCAAGAGATGTTTATTGTTCATTTCTACTATCAGGTTTCACAAGAGGTGCCCTCTGCTCTGTGGGAGCCAGCTCCTCTGCTAACCCTGGTAAATTCACCCATAGAGGCTCTATGCAGATAAATAATAAACTGAGGCACAGGGCAGCAGCGGTGTTGAACCTACTGGGTTCTTCTGGGATGAGAAGGACGGGTCTGACTCAGCTCCAGTTTAGCCATACCCAGTTATTCTAGGTTAAGTGACTTTGCTGTCATCCCTGCCTGAGCGTTTTACGTCCTTTTTCCTCCTTTCACCGACACACAGCAGACACGCTTCCCCAGGAGAAGAGGTGTTTCCTGACAGGTAAGAGTACTGTATCATGATTGATGCAAACACCAGTGCTCCCACGAGCAGTCGCATGACTGTAATTTATTGGGAAAGCTGGAACCATGAAAGTGAAGTAAATCACTCTTTGCCTAGGACTAGAGAGGTGATCCTTCCCCTGTACTCAGCACTAGTGAGGCCACATCTTGAGTACTGGAATCAGCTTTGGGCATCTCAATACCAGAAAGACATTGAGGGGCTGGAGCAGGTCCACAGAAGGGTGACAAAGCTGGTGAAGGGCCTGGAGGGCAGGTCTGACAAGGAGGGGCTGAGAGAACAGGGGTTGTTTAGTCTGCAGAAAAGGAAGTTGATGGGAGACCTTATTGCTCTCTACAACTATCTTCAGGAGGTTTTAGAGAGGTTGGGCTCTTCTTCCAGGCCTCTAGCAACAGGATGACAGAAAATGGCCTTAAGGGTTAGCTTGGACATTGGGAAAAATTTCTTCCCGGACAGAGTGGTCAGGGGATGGAACAGGCTGCCCAGGTTGGTGGTAGAGCCTCTCTGGAGAGGTTCAAAAAATGAGTGGATGTGGCCCTGGGGGACAGAGTTTAGTGGGCAGGGTGGGGTTGGATTGATGGTTTGGACTGGATGATCTTGAAGATCTCTTCCAACCTCAATTATTCTATGACTATATGATGCTATGAATTCTCAATTATTGATAAAGGTGACGTATAAGAGTGTGACATCTTGCTTCTTTCACAGAATCACAGAGTACTAGGGGTTGTAAGTGACCTCGAAAGATCACCTAGTCCAATCCCCCTCTAGAGCAGGATCCACTAGATTAGATCACATAGGAACACAACCAGGTGGGTTTTTAACATCTTCAGAGAAGGAGACTCCACAACCTCTCTGGGCAGCCTGTTGTGTTTTTTGAGAACAGGGAGCCATGTACTAAAAAGACCAGCTTGTGTCCAGAGTAATTCTGATTCTCTTACGTACCCAACCCGGTAAGCGGTAGGTTATTAGAGCAATATTCAACATTTTAACTCAGAAGCAGGGAAAACTGATCGTAATTTTGTGGGTGGAACTCTCATCCAGATGGTATCAGATAAGACTGTGTTTCATGCTTCCTAGATTTACAGGAATACGCAGCAGGATTTCAGGGGCATTTGCCTATTTCAGCATCAATTTTTATTCCTGAAAAGGCAGAAACTATATTTCTTTCCAATTACACATGGCATGACAGTAGTTACTACAGAATTGCAGAAGCCATCGATGGCAGAGGAACCGTATGATTGCAATTACTTGTGCTCTGCGTCATGGTTCCTGGATGAAGTCTTGTTAAAAAGTCATTACAGCAACCTTTGTGAAGCGGTGCCTGAGATAATTTGCCTGAGCAGGAAGCTGTTAACAGCTGTCACACTGATACAACCCCTCCAAGTAGGAGCAGAAATACCTGTTGCGACTCATGAGCCCTTTCGCCACCACCCAGCTCCCACTGGGATTAAATATAGAAGTGGAAGACAAAAAGCTCTTCTCTCCCATCAGGGCTGTTTGAAGCTCCTGTGCAGCAGCTGAGCCACCACTCTCCTCCTTTTGTACGGGAATATGCTCCGTGGAGCCCTACAGCCCCACCACAACTTCATCGTCTTCTTCGTGTTGACTACAGGAGTGTTTTCCCCAGAGAAACAACATTCCACCTGGCACCAGATGAACATAAATATTGGCCAACCATGCTCGCTCCAGGGACCTCTAAGGATCAGGGTCTTCTACCCCACTTCTTCCTCCAGCAAGCTCAACAGCTGCAGTCCAAGAAGGACTCTTGAAGAAGAAGGGCTCTTGAGAAGAGGTGTGAGCTGTGGCTATAGGAACAGGGAAGGACATGGAAGAACACTGTTCTCCTGTCCATGCCATGGTACCACAGTCACTGGTGAGGCTGCAGCACAAGCTCAGTTGCTTGAAAGCTCATCTCTCCAAGCCATTAGAAATACCCATACTCAAGGAATGTGTTAGGGCCTGTAGACAATCTCATACCATCACATCCTTACTTAAAACTGTCAGCTTCTCACAAGTAGCTGATGTTCACATTCATCTTTTCCTTTTGGAAATCACAAGAGGCTTTCCTGCATGTAGATGCAGAAGCAGACCAGCCAGCACACAGTTACTGGAGAGGAGGATTTAACAGGTGACAGAGTACTGGGAACCACCAGAGAGGTCCTAGCATTTCCTCCCCTGTCTATGGAGTATCTGATTATAGAATCATAGAATCATTCAGGTTGGAAAGGGCCCTTGAGATCATCAAGTCCAGTCATCAACCCTACCAAGTTCATCAATCTATCTACCAAGGTCACCCCTAAACCAGATCACCCAACACCACAGCTAAATTACCTTTAAACACCTCCAGGGATGGTGACTCAACTGCCTCCTTGGGCAGCCTGTTCCAGTGGCTGAACACTCTTTCAGTGAAAAGATCTTTCCTAATGTCCAGCCTAACCCTCACCTCGTGCTGCTTGAGGCCAGTTCCTCTTGCTCCGTCACTAAAGACCTGTGAGAAGAGACCAGCAACCACCTCTCTACACTGTCCTTTCAGGTAGTTGTAGAGAATGATGACATCTCTCCTCAGTCTCCTTCTCTTCGCACCAAGCAGCCCCAGCTTCTTCAATCACTCTTCATAAGACTGATTCTCTAGGCCCTTCACCAGGTTCATTGCCCTCCTCGGTACCTACTCTAACCTCTCGATATCTCTCTTGTATTGAGGTGCCCAAAACGGGACACAATATCATCTCCATATTGATTCTATTTCAACCACCAGAATCCTCTGCAAAAATCTAAATCTCAGTCTTTCTCCTCCTGATTTCACTAGCGCACTGTGCAGGTTACCCACACGTGCTCTGCGCTGTCCCAAAGTGTTCTGACTGCTTCAGTGTCCTTAAAATCTGATTTCTCCACACACAGCTCAGGCGCCCGAACCACTACCCTCTGCTGTTTCTTCCATCAGTTTCTCTACCTGAGAGATGGTTTGACTTTAAGCGGTTTGAGTGGTGCTGTCCTGACTCCAAAACGTCTGATGGCTTCCGGCGCTCTGCCAGAAGGCTTCACTAAACCAGACAAATTGAAACCTGTAGATCAGATAAAGCGATGCTCAAGGCCAAGGCAGATATAAGCTGTAGGTACAAGATATGAAGTATAAGATGACACCTTCCTAGGGTTTTTTTAAATTCCATTGTAAAACATTTCAGTCAGGTGCAGACTGAAGGACTTTGTGCTGTCCTTCACAAAGGACAGCTCAGATTGAAGCCCATGAGATACAGAAAAAGGAACAAGAATTTGGGGACACGGATGCTTTGAGCACAGCATGGAAAATGGGAGAAGTAGGAAGTTGCTATCGCAGCTGTGTGAGGAAAAGAGAAATCTCCCCACTCACTCAGCAAAGGGGGAGAACTGTGAAAGACCCAAAGGTCTTCACTGTGCTTAGGCTGAAAACCACACTGCCATCTAATCAGCTCGGAAGCCACTCTAAAGGTGGAAGATGACTCAGGACACCACACCTGCTTCTGCAAAGTATTAAATGGGGATGTAGAATGTTGTGGTTTGTTAATCCATTAGTGTTTTCCAAATGGGGGAGTCCTGTCATATGAACTTCACCAAAGTAGTCTAGAATTTCTTTGTTAGTCAGGGCAGGGAGGGAGGGAGGATGCATTTTTGCTAAGACAGTGACCAACTAGATCTTCCCATACAACTACTTTCCACTGGGATCATTGTTTCCACAAGCTGGATTAGAGCTCTTCTGGTGAGCACTTTCCCAACAAATCTGATCTTATCAAAGCTTTCTGTTAAGCAGCAGGATCTCACTTCATTACCACTTCAAAGTCCTTGTTACCTTCCATGTGCCAGCAACATTATTTTGATGAGCAAACATCATTTTTGCTACTCCTTGGGCACAGCCTCCCTTGAGAAAGGTTTTTGTGATTTAAACTCGCCAACGGGGATCAGTGTGGACTGAAAGAAGATCAACAAGTGTTTTGTAAACCAAAAATGGAATAGAAAAAATTGGAACTGAGGTTGTATAGTATGTCACCTGTCGAAGACCAAAACATCTAAACTGGGCAAAAGCATGTGGAAACGTGCATTTACTGGAGCTCAGGTGTCAGAAGATGAGCAATTGCACAGCAAGCACGAGGAGACAGCTCAATTTCACAGAATCACAGAATCACAGAATCATCATGGCTGGAAAGGACCTCCAGGGTCATCGAGTCCAACCTTTATCC
>JAOXOE010000256.1:42704828-42736071 GCA_028565055.1 Phoeniculus purpureus
ACAGCAGGATCACTTCAATGGAGAAGTTACACAATCAGAATCACTCTGGGTTGGAAGGGACCACCTGATCACCCAGTACCCTTGTCTGATGACAGCATTTCTACAATTAGTATTAGGATATGGGTGCACGTATGTTCTTTTGTATAGATACTGCTTGTACCTCCCCTAACAGCTCCCCAAATAGCTTCCACAAATGGCATAAACTAACCTGAACAATAAATACACGGTGACTTCACCTTGTAGCACAGGCTCACCTTCCTTTAGTATCAACACATACCAACTACCTTTGGTTTTCCACTAATCTGTAGTGTAAGGGAAACAAAACATTCCAAACATTCAAAAAGACTGCTACAAGACTGAGTACCTTATGACAGTGTCAAACCAGCCTGCAGCTGGTAAAGAAGCTGCTACATAGATCATTTCTCTCTAGGCACTTTTGCTCAGGGTATTTGAAAAAAGTGAAGTGCACTGAATATTTAGGTCTATAGTTTCATCTTTCGTCTTTATTACTTTGCTCTTCAATGATGTTTCTGAATCCCAAACAATTCAAGAACTTAAGGTTACTGCCCGCTTAATGTCGGACGCTAATCAAAGTGTTGCTGACACGCAATATTCCATTACATATTGAAACAAGTCGTCACAATGCAGGGATACAGTCTACTAAGCAAAAGTGGGTTAACAAATTTTAACAGCTAAAACTAGTTTATAATTTGAAAAACAAGAAAAAGAAAATCAGATAAGCTGTAACCAGTTTTGAACCAACACCAGTAAACCAGCATTAGTTCAAATTCAATAAACTGAAACCATTTAATAGGAAAACCATGCATCTAATAAAAATAAAACACATTTGATTGAACAAACCTTTAAGAAACTTTATTGCTGACTAGGGAAAAGCCCATCAGCCCCAAACATCAGCCCCAAACATCAGCCCGCATGATAGCTGCAAATGTAAGCGGCATGGATTTCTACCTGTTTGTTACAACCAGACACAACCAAGTTCTCACTGCTTACAGTAAATGAAGAGTTTGTAGCACAGAAACGTTACTTGCAGACTACATCATAACATGTAGTACTGAACCTCCAGCATCAAACCACAGTGTAGAAATACATGAGGATAACGATCTCCTAAAATAACTGTTTAAAAGTATCTTCCAGGTTCCCATCCAAATCCCCTATTAACATCTTACATGATTTTAAGTGCTTCACTTGTAACCCAAAGAACAATTACTCACATATGTCGTCTCCACAGACTTTAGTGGAGTTACTCCTGAAAGTAACAGCTCAGCAAAGTTCAAAATGCAGAGTTGTCTCCTTAGAACACTTCAAAAATCCAAATGAAGCACTCAGAATTACCACCATTACTCAGAAGTTCATGATTTTTCTGGTATTACCTTTCTCAGTTCTAAAAACAAAGGGGCCAACAAATGTTAGAAACGACAAGCTGTGAGTAATACAACTTCATTAACAATAAGAAATCAAAGGAATGAGAAGAAAATTCCCCCTCCCCCCAAACCTCAACAGGATCTAGGATTACTCCCCAAAATAGCTGCCCCCACCCCTAAAAAACACACATACACACAGATAATTACTGCTTACTGATTTCTGGGGAGGAGCTTATGCCCAGCAGTCACCCAGTTGTGTGGAAAAAATCATATAAATACTGCAAGGTGACGCTTGAAATCATCAGCTTCTGCTCACTCTCCAGTGGCAGAACACCTCCTCAGCTGAGGAGGAGTCACTGCTCTACCACTCTGCATTGGAGCTCCACAACCATCTGGTAGGTTGATGATTTCCTTTCATTCTATTTAGCTTTTAAAGTAACTTCTTACAGGATGCGTTTTCTGGCTGGGAAGGGCAGCGGGTTGGTATTTGAGGACCAGTGACAACATCCTTACTGTCACTGCGGCCATCTAAGCTAAGGCTACAGCTAAGTCTGGTTTTAAGCAAGTCAACTTCTGTCACTGATGCTGAAGGAACCAGGATTTCATTTCAGCATTAGACAGAGGCACTAAAGTTGTGGTAGAGTCTATGTATTTCCACTGGAAATTTGCCTTCATTTCAGGAGTTCTGACATCTGCAACTCCTGAACTGACTTTTCATAGCCTTAGTATAACTAGGAAAATGATTTTTCCTAAGAATGAGACTATTGCCTTTAAGATATAAAGAGATATATATATATGGGAATTCAGAACTCCTATATAGGAGTTCTATCATTCAAAGAGATACCAATACTGATTCCCTTTCTCTTCCATGACTTTCAACAGTGAAAGCAGGAGGAAGCAAGTACAGAATATTGTTAACTACCAGTACTTTAAGAAAACTCATTTACTCATGCAGAAGAAACAGAAACGAAGAGTTTTCCTTTATAACAAACGGCTCTCTCCCCTTTCTGACAGAGATTTGGAAACATGCATTTAGAGATATCCTTCCTGCTGCTGCTTTGTCTGAACATTGTCCATGGTAGCAATGGGTATTTTTCGGAGCAGTATCAGAAACAATCCAGCGTGAAGGGGCCACAGTTTCTACCATTCAATGTAAAAAGTCAAGGTAAGTTTACTAGTTTTTCGTAATAAACTAACACAATTCTTCTTAGTGGGTCAATACATGAACAAAACCTCTTTAATTGCACTACTGGTATCCAACAGTTCAGGTTTATCAAAATCGTGCCATCACTGCAGGAAGAACTGGCAGTGGCTTGGGTTGCCTCCTGTTTATAAAGACGCACATCTGTCACAGACAAAATTTCTACACAACCACTCAAGGCAAATAAAGCACCAACAAAACCAATCATGGCTATAGGTCTGATTTGCAGTACTGGGAATACTACAACAGGGTCAAGTTGGATGGGTCTCTGAGCAACCTGGTCTGCTAAGGGGCAGACCCCTATGGCAGGGGGGTTGGAACTAGATGGTCTCTGAGGTCCCTTCCAACCTACACCACTCTCTGATTCTATGATTATATAATGATGTTCAAGATGCTAATTATCCTCACATTTCTTGATTCAATTAGTGAGAGGGTTTCTAAAAATCCATATTGCATTGTAAATGACATTTCTGTTGTCACCTACAACACTCAGAAAGATCTCTGCATATTCTGTCATGTTATCTCTCCCAAACAGACTTCAGGTATGAATTTAAATACATATGTGACCAGCAAGGCCAATGAAGAGCATTTTAAAGTTTAAGTCATAAAAATGTGACATAAACCTCTACACAGTTTTGGGTTTTTTTTGAGAGTTATTTAAGCTTATATTTAATTATCAGAATAACATACAACTAGTGATTATAAAAACTCATCATTCATTCTTGTGTGAGATTGAAAAAGCAATACACAATTGCAATGCTTTACATTGCAATACCTTATTTCTGGGCACCCTCTCTGTCCTTACAAGTAAATGGATAGCTGCACCTAGGGTTTAAAACTATTCAAGTTGTGTTTTACTTTTAAAGAGACTTTGGCCTAAGCATCTAAAACACTCAAAATCAAAATTTGACTTCCTAGGCACTGGTGTACTAGTTTTATTTCATGAACAGTCCGTTCAAGTAAGAACAGTAGTGTCTGTTCAAAATTACCATCACTACAATTAAGACAACTGCATCTTCTTTGTAAACATCCCTATCTCAATCTAAAAGAGCCTTTTCTTTCAGACAGCAACAGGCTCTTCAGAATAGCCTTCAATCCCTCTTCCTTTTATTTGTAATAATCATACTTGTGCAGAATTGAGGAAACTGAACAAGGGACTCAGAAAACAGCATTTGCAAATAAGCCTGTCTTCACCAGAAAAGGGACATTGTAGGCAACATTCGCATTAGAAAATAGGGTAGCACAATAGAAGCAGATCTAGAGACCACAACAGTTGCCACTCAGAGCATTGCAAAAAGATTACCTTCATTTAGGAGGTTCTGTTTCAGAATCACTCTAATCTGAGCCATAGATTGGATGTTTATAAGCAGCACACATCAAGGCCAAAGACAGAGTCCTGGTCTCACCCCAAATGCTCCAAGAATGCTCTGCAATAAGAACCAAGAGGAAGCAGCATGGCTGGCAAACACCCTGCAAAATGCTCTTCTGGGCTGTACTAAAACACTGCCACAGCCTCAGCCTCTCCTCATGAGAGAGCTGGGGCTGTTCAGACTGGAGTCCGGGATTCAGTGATTCATTCCTTGTCTTCAGCCCAAGGACCTTCTAGAACTCTAGTAGCACTCTCAGACTTAGTTACATGTATGGTAACAGCTACTCTAAACTGCTAACTGGAATTCCCACTGAGCTAAAGTTGCTTTTCCTTCTTCCCTCATTACCTTTTCAGAACGCTTTTCCCTCATTTTATTCAGAATAATTTACATGCTTATTGCTGTGAAGCACAACATTCACTTTGTTATCTTCAACCGTACTTCTCTTCTGCTTGTCATGTTATTTTCTTCCCTCAAGAGAAAACATTTTGAAACTGGAAAGGTAGCAGGGAGCAGGGTAGACAGGGAATGCAGTGAAAGGGAGAAGTGAAGTGTCCTTGAACTAAGTTTTGACCTCATATACTAACACTGAATCTAATGCGCATGAAGCTTCATATTTAAAATACTTATTATACCAACAAGTATAAAGTGTGAAATGCTGTCTGTTTAGGAAAGGTAATAAATATATTAATACTAGACCTCAAAAGCAGGAATTCCCTACAGTTTTACAGACATGAGAGCCCAGCCATTCAAAATTGCTTTACAAATCTTCATTTGGAGCACTGGAACCACAATGCTCCAATCAGGAAAGCAAACAACCTGTAGCATGTTTTAGTAGAGCTTAAAGAGGATAGACTTACAGAACATAATCTGTAGCCTGAGAGGATCATGGAAAATTAAAATAGGAGACTACAGAATCTCATTAATCAAATTATTGTCAGTTTTTCCATATGGAAGTAGCTGAAACAGCACATAGCAAGCATTTCATCATAGCACACTGTCCCTACTCGGTTGCCAAACACTGGTTTCCAGAAGTTTAGGTATCAACTACCCTTTTGTTTTCACAAACTAAAATATTGTGGAACTAAAGTTTCAGTCTAGGTCCAAACTGGTGACACAAGACAACGTCTCATCAATTATATGACTTCTGTTGGCAATCAAAACTTATTCAAGCTTAATTTAATTTGGTGAAATTCTTTCAACTGTTTAAAAAATCTTGTTCTTGACAGCCTTCTAGTCAGCACTTTGCTTTTCAGTATGTTCAGTGTTACCATTTCTTAAAATCACCAGGGCATCATTTTTAAACCAGCTGCTCTTTGTCTTGAAATCTTTGAAAGCTCCTAGTAGAAAATAACCATTGAATTATGTCCGACTGCTCAGCAAAATTTATATAAGCCATTACTGAAGGTTGTGTTAATGGTTTAATACCTAATTCAATGTATAAATAGGGTTTGACAGCACTCAGAGAGCATAAACCAATTTTGTATCAAGGTATGTATGAGAACACTCTGGGAGGACCTTAGAGTGATCTTCCAGTCCCTGAAAGGGCCCTGTCAAAAGGCTGGGGAAGACTGTTCACAAGGGCAGGGAATGATAGGACAAGGGGTCATGATTTGAAGCTGGAAAAGGGCAGATTGAGGCTGGACATGAGGAGAAAATTGTTTAATCAGAGGATCCCTGGAACAGGCTGTCCAGAGAGATGGTGGAGGTCTCATCCCTGGAGTCATTCAAGGTCAGGCTGGATGCGGCTCTGGGGAATCTGTTCTAGTTGGAAATGTCCCAGCTTGTGGCAGGGGTGTTGGCCTAGATGCCCTTTGGACGTTCCTTCCAACCCAACATACTCTATGACTCTAAGACATATAAAAATAGAAGCCAACCACTGCTTCAATTTTCCTGCTCAAAACCCCACATCATTAGTTCCTCAGAGTGCTTAGCATTGTCTCTAGACAGAAAAATTAGCAAACATTTTAATCTAAAAGCAGCACCTTGAAACTCATAGAAAATCCAAGAACAGTAACAAAGCCTGTAATGTCTTATGCAAGAAGAGTAGTTTTTAAAATTTGCCTAATCTTATGTCAACTACATAACAAGAAAACTGAATCTGGGAGTTCAAGCAGTTAGAAAACCACCAGTATCAGTAAGGTACCAGAGTGCACCAGGCTTGTCACTGGTGGTCACAGATTCCAGAACATCCTTTGCAGCTGAGAAGGATGTGTTTACCTTTTCAGTTTGTCAAATCTACTGCTTTCTTTCTATGTGTAGGGCTTTAGCGATTTGGTCTAGGTGATCCTGCTCTGGCAGGGAGATTGGACTAGATCATCCTTCAAGGTCCCTTCCAATCCCTAATGCTCTGTGATTCTGCGATTCTGTGAACAACCATCTTCACTGCCTTAAGGAGTAAAGTGTGCCAGATACAATGATACACATTTACGCTGATTTAATGCATCAGCAAAAGAGAACATGCAGTAGGAAGACAAAGACAACCTTGCAGATCCAATATCAAAACCAAGTAGTTTATACACGCTTATAAAAACCCCCAACAATGTATTCAAGAATAGTTTCCTCCCTCCATCTCATTTTTGGTGCATCAAAACTAGCCACAGAGTGGAAAGTCAAGTTTATTTTCGGAGATAGACTGTTAACTTCATACATACACACTGTTGTTTTTGTAAGAGACCAAAACACAAATTGTAGCTGATCCAATAGTTGATCAACTACCACTCTTATCTAAAGCACCGGAATATGTCACAACTACAAAAACATCTCTCAGAATCCTTCAGGTTTTGATTTTTAAAATGTCTTCTTAACATTAATCATAAGCATGTTATTTCATTCCAAAATGTTTCCAGTCACTGCAGACTACTGGAGTAGTCTCACAATACCACGTGAACCTGCAATGCGCCACTAATCAGCACCCAAATTGCAAGGTGAAGCTGCAAGCTCCCACAAAGGGCTCAGAAAAGGAGGCAGTTTGGTTGGTTGTTCTTCTGTTGGGGACACTTGGTGAAGTGGCTCCACCTGCAGCTTTCGTAACTAACAAAATGAAGCATTATTAAAAACAACCAAGCCAAACACCACAGAACTTTGACTGCAGTAAGAAGAATTATCAATCCTGAGCTTGCGACTGTGTGACTGCTCTGTTTGTCATAAAGATCTTTAAGGTAATATTTGAAATTATAGCATTCAGATCTTTGGCTCTTCCCTGCCTCCCTGCCTTCCAAAAGGCAAAGTCATTTAAAACACGACACAGTAAACTCACACAAGCAGCTACATCTGCACACAAAACTTTCTCTGGCACCACTCACCAGTGAGATGCAAGCTTGATGACATGCTACATCAGTTACCTGGGGTTTTTTTTCCTCCTCCTTCCTTGACAGTTTACATCACTTGCACAGCATCTTTTGAACTCTCCAATGACCCTAAATGTATTGAAGCCACAAAAACTTTAGAGGCCTTGTAGCTCACAACACAACCCCATTAAATTTGCACTTGTTATCCGTAAAGAGCTCCAAGAGACATTTTTGCTCTGAAGTTCTCAGGGACCAAACAGTATTAGAAACTTGACTTTCATGAAGTTCAGGTTAACCCTTTGCACATTTCACCACCTCGCTACAAGTCTGCAAATCTGTTATGGCTGACATGGTTTCCTCTCTCTCACAGGTATGCAACTGAGGGGTGAACAAGGACCCCCTGGCCCTCCAGGCCCTATTGGACCAAGAGGACAACCAGGTCCTGCAGGAAAGCCTGGGTTTGGAAGTCCTGGTCCCCAAGGGCCCCCTGGTCCGCCAGGACCACCTGGATTCTCTGCAGTTGGAAAGCCAGGCATGCCAGGTCTACCAGGAAAGCCAGGAGAGAGAGGATTAACTGGTGAGAAAGGAGAAGCTGGACCCGTTGGCCTTCCAGGAGCAAGAGGGCCACAAGGGCCCCCCGGCATTCCTGGCCCTGCAGGACTGTCTGTCCCTGGCAAGCCAGGACCACAGGGCCCTCCAGGAAATCAAGGGCCAAGGGGCTTCCCTGGCGAGAAGGGAGAGCCAGGAATCCCTGGGATGAACGGACAGAAGGGAGAAAACGGATTCGGCATTCCAGGCCGCCCCGGCAGCAGGGGGCTTCCTGGCCCGCAGGGCCCCCGTGGCCTCCCTGGTCCCACTGGGGTGGGGAAGCCTGGCGAAAGTGGCCTCCCAGGTCAGCCAGGTATGAAGGGTGACCGAGGCTTTCCCGGTGCACCTGGTGCAGCTGGCATGCCAGGCCCTCAGGGTCCTCCGGGAGAACCTGGAGAAGCTGGCATTGGCAAACCTGGGCCAGTGGGACCACCGGGAGCAGCTGGCATCCCAGGAGCCAAGGGACACCCAGGACCCGCAGGCCTGCCAGGATCCCCAGGTCTTCCAGGATTTGGAAAGCCAGGATTGCCAGGGATGAAGGGACACAGAGGAGCTGAAGGTCTCCCTGGCCTGCCAGGACCTAAGGGAGACCAAGGCCCAGCTGGTGTGCCAGGAGAACCAGGGCCCATGGGGCCACCAGGGAACGTGGGCCCTCAAGGACGCAAAGGCTTGCCTGGTGACAATGGCCTGCCTGGCCTCAAAGGGGACATGGGTCCTGCAGGCCCTCCGGGATTCCCAGGAGCCAAGGGTGAACGAGGTCTCCCAGGATTAGAGGGAAAACCAGGTTACCCAGGGGAGCAGGGTCTTGCTGGTCCTAAGGGTCACCCAGGTTTCCCAGGTCCAAAAGGTGATGCTGGCCGTGCTGGGCTGCCTGGCCTGCCTGGTCCGATGGGTCCCCAAGGAGCTAAGGGAGTGCCAGGCATCAATGGTGAGCCGGGCCCGAGAGGTCCTTCAGGGATACCTGGGACCAGAGGTCCCATCGGCCCCCCTGGACTGCCAGGAGCCCCTGGTGCGAAAGGTGAGCCAGGAGCACCCGGACTGCCGGGCCCAGCAGGAATTTCTACAAAAGGCTTAAGTGGCCCCATGGGACCACCCGGACCCCCTGGGCCAAAAGGCAGCAGTGGAGAGCCTGGCTTGCCTGGCCCACCAGGTCCTCCTGGTCCCCCCGGCCAAGCTGTGATCCCACAGATGCCCGACAGCTATGTTAAAGCAGGAGAGTCTCGTGAGCTGTCAGGAATGTCTTTCATGAAAGGAGGAAACCAAGCTCTTAGAGGGATGCCAGTGTCGGCTTTCACTGCCATCCTCTCCAAAGCCTACCCCGCGGCAACAGTCCCCATCAAATTTGACAAAATCCTGTACAACAGGCAGCAACACTACGACCCCAGAACAGGAATCTTCACCTGCAGGATCCCTGGACTGTACTATTTCTCCTACCACGTGCACGCAAAAGGAACAAATGTCTGGGTGGCACTCTACAAGAATGGTTCCCCAGTCATGTACACCTACGATGAGTACACAAAAGGATACCTTGACCAGGCTTCCGGCAGCGCTATCATTGACTTGATGGAGAACGACCAAGTATGGCTCCAGCTACCTAATTCAGAATCAAATGGTCTCTATTCCTCTGAGTATGTTTACTCTTCTTTCTCAGGCTTCCTATTTGCTCACATCTAACAACATCCCACTTACACAGTCCTGACACTTTCTCCTTTAGACCATTGTAACCAAGTGATCTGATCTGCCATTAGCAGGTCATGCAAATTTTACAGCTGGAATGGAGGAGAGTGAGAAAGCAGAACAGATTTGTTGAAGCCTAGCAGGATAATATTGTATGGTTTTAGAATCTTGTCATAAGAAATTTGTTTCACATGATGATTGGTTGTCTGAATGAATGCAACATTAAAATTTTATCAATTAATAATGCACCAGTCTCTCTCTTTTTTTTAAAGCTAACTATCAGAATTTCTAACTATCACTTCTCCTAACACATGAAGTCCATTCCAGGACTCTAGGTTACCTTTCACTATACTAATACCTTCAGTTACTTCAGAAGTCAGTAGTCCCAGATACACCACACTCATCACAACTGAATAATGTACTTCAGGAACATTCTGCCATCAGATAGCTTCATCTTTAAGCCATCAAAGAGGAGTCAAAAACACAACTGCAACAGAATGTACACCATCTCTCTATTTAAGGCATTCACTGAATACCTTAAGAGAAAGGTAGATTTACAAATTATTCTCTGTTACTGAACATCTAAGGCTTTCATAATATGAAAAACAATCAAATCTGAAGCCTATAAATACACTTAGCTTTGTCTGATGCACATTCTGTAACCTGCAGCAACAAACCAGTTCAATATTTTTAAAGGTCCTAAAACTCTATAGTGCTACAGCATAGTGTAAAACAACTACCATCAAATCCAGACACAAGAATACATGCAGACGCTCACAGAACCAGAACCACCCCACCAGTGGAAGGAATTTTTGTACCCATCTGCAGCTGAACAGCTCATTCCTTTCAAACATAACAGCGTGAGAAAAATATTTGCATGGTAGATTTATCAGATTGTGACTATAATTAGTCAGTAGACATAACATATACTGTACAAAAAACATACATCTGTGATGGCACTATGAAAAGTTAATGGTGTAAATAAGCTAGCTCAGTAAAATCAGCGCTTATACACGATGAAAGCAACAGAGTTCTGTGTGACTTGTTCTAGGTGATCCTGCTCTGGACTAGACGATCTTTTGAGAGGTCCCTTCTAATCCCTAATGTTCTGTGATTCTGTGATTTATTATTTCCAATGACAGTTACCTTTTATGTATCTTACTCACCAAAACCTTATGAACTCTTTAATTATTCCTTTTAGCTTTTGTTTTTTTAAATAAAAGGTTTTACTATCTTGCACTGAAAGTACATAGGTCCATGCTCAGAAGATTTGTGATATTACCAACTTTTCATGAAAGCTGAACACAAGGCTTCTTCATTGTGGACAATTTCATAAATACTTGATAATACACTGGGATTAATAAGAAAAGCAAAGCAAGAACACCTTTAGGTTGATTCATCATTAGAAAAACTACATGTTTTGGGAACTGAAATGAGCTACCCAGAAAGCAGCACTGCAGAACTGTTTTTCTCCCCTTATTAAGTGCTGCTGGATGAGGAAGCCTGTGGTTTAGATAAAACAATAAATACTTAAGTACAGAGTGCAACATGAGATACCTGCTGCTTTGAGCAGCCAAGCAGAATGGGGCAAGCAAATTGCTACCACTATTACAAACACTGCTCATAAGTGTTTGTATGGCAGTAACACAGCAAACTGCACCACAATGTGTAACCCTGCAACAGCTTCCTTTCAAGCCAAAATAAAACTCAAGACATGATTCAACTGTCCCCACTTTTCTACATTCCTGGGTTAGGGCAAATATTCCAGATCTCCTAAGGATCCTCTCTCTTTTCCACTAAAAATGCTTTCCTGTGCAGTCACCTGCACGAGTTCCACAGTACTTTCCAGTATGTAAACATAGCATGTGCTGCTGCCCATACATTCAACTGATCAGACACTTTTGTTCCTGAAACAACAGAGGGACTAGGTATTGGAGCTGGAAAATGCTGCTCCACAGTAGTAAAGGTTCTGGTTAGTTGCTCTAGGATACGTTTCCATACGTAAAGCACAGGTTTGCAACTGCTGGAGAGAGGTGCTTGGTGCTCAGCAGTACCTCACTGTCCTGCCAATCAAACACACAAATCTCTGAACAAGAAACTGGTCCCATACAGTATTAAAAACATAGTTCACTAATCCTTATAATCCATCCACTTTACATCAGGTTTTGTCCTTTAATGTCTTTGTTCCTCAAATGAGCACCCAGGACCTCAAATGTGTTTACAGCTTGGCATCTCAGGCTTTTCTGAAGGCTTTTAGTAATGGTTCAGATATTAAGTTATTAAGAAAGCAACTCTTAACAGGGAAAGTCAGCGACTACACACCAAGCTGTTGCAGAAGGTCAACTTACATCTTGATTTTAGTGGACTGTCAATTTAGAGAGGACCTTGAGAAGGTCTAGGGTGATTAAATTTGTTTTTCAGTATTTTCTCCACATGGAGACAATTGATTCACCTAAAGATAAAGCTATTCCAGAAACCACATCTCTTTGGATCACAGAGGGGGAAAAAATGCTGTATGACATGAAAATGAAAAACACAGAAGCCTGTAAGAGCACAAAACTCAATTACCAAAGGTTTGGACTAGATGATCCTCAAGGTCCCTTCCAACCTGGTGTACTGTAATACTGAAATTTTTGAAGCCATAAGGGGTCAAGCACACAAACAATTCCTTCTGCATTTAGCTGGAAAGCCCAGCTGAAAAGTGTAACAAACACATTTGTTTCTTTGATAGTTTCAGAGAAATGATGGTGAGTGACAGATCTATTAAGTGCATCCTTGAAACCTGAGAACAGATCCCATGACGCTTTTTTATGGACAATTCATGAAGTCTCTGCTGCCATATCAGCCAGATCTTTTTACTTCCAAAATTTAGTATACTCCCATGAATTGTTTGAAACTATCACTGAAATGATCATGCCCCTCTACTCAGCTTTGATGAGGCCACACCTCAAGTACTGTGTCCAGTTTTTGGCCTTTGGGACATTGAAGGGCTGGAGAGCGGACAGAGGCAGCTACCAAACTAATAAAGGGTTTGGAACCTGTGCCATTTGAAGAATGGGTGAGGGATCTGGGGCTGGTTAGCTTGGAGAAGAGAAGAGCAGAATGAGGGGAGACTTTATGTTCTCTACAACTACTTGAATGGAGGTTATAGAGAGGTGGGGGTTGGTCTGTTCTCCTTAATGGCCAGTGAGAGGATATGGGGAAATGATCTTAAGCTGTACCAAGGATGGTTCAAGTTGGGTGTCAGGAGGAATTTCTTTCCTGAAAGGGTTCTCAGGCATTGGAACAGCCTGCCCAGGGAGGGGGTTCAGCCATTGTCCATGGAGGTGATTAAGAGAAGGGTAGGTGTTGCATTGGGGGACAGGGTTTAGCGGTGATGATAGGGCTGGGAAAAAGTTTGGCTCAATGGTCTTGAAGGTCTCTTGCAGCCGACACTGTTGTATGATTGTATGTTTATAAATATATTCCTTTCACTATAGAATCACAGATGATCTTGTTTTCTGAAGTGTCAGAGAACTTACAGGGAAAGACAATCATGCAAGAGAAAGGAAGTGGCCTTTAAGAGAAGAAATTTTATAATATTCTGCTTTTCGAAGTGGTATTAGGCAACTTCCTCCTACAAATCCTCTTGGTGTCCCTGTCACAAAATTACCAGATCTAAAAGGTTTCCCATGGAATTAATTAAATGGAATAATTCAAGCCCTCATTACTCATCTGAAGATTAAACCTTAATGCATTGTGGACCTCTGTCCATGTATTTATACAGTGTAAGACACATTGCCACGTGATACTTCCTCGAAAATGGCTCTTTACTAACATCTCTAGAACACAGACTGAATGAAACACACACAGAGTCATGTTAGTCACCTTGAAGTTGCAAAATACTCCAGTAATAAGTTAAAGGTTCACAAAAAGGATTCTCCAGTTACGTAAAGCTCAACTTGGATATCAGCTGCTGGTGACATTCTGGCCAGTATTAGTAGGGAAGAAATTACCATTCAGCAAATACAAGTATCTGTGTTCACTGCTGTCCAACATCGGGCTTTTCTGGTAGTGTTGTTTAACAGAGTCTTCTCCCTCCCTCACCTCCTTTTTTTTTTTTTGTTATTCTTCACAAAGGAAGGTCTGAATAACACCAGATGATATTAGAAACCTCTTTTTTCCTCTGCAAGCCTCAGTTCCTCACTTCTTTGCAAGTAGAACAGTGGGTTAATACCCTTCATTAAGCTGAGTCAGGACAATCATGCCAATCTAAAAAAAGCCATCCAAGAAAAATGTCATAGGGCAATTATCGAAGGCAATTACCATAGCTAAGACAATGAAAAGCAAAATCCACCAGACACCTGATTATGATCAAAGAAAACAAAGGCGTACTGACAACAAACCCAGGTGAACTGTAAACACTTTATGGATTTCAAAACCATAAACCAGTCAGTCGTTCTGCTCTGTGCCTGACAATGGCACCAGGCAGACGGCATTTCTGCTGGGTAACTCTGCGTCTCCGAGCCTGACCGCTTAATAAGTTTGCTTTGGGAATTTTACCTTGGCTAACTGTTAATGAACGTTGCTTTTCTGGGAAGTGTCAAACCCTCTACAAGGCATCAAGGACATAGTAAGTCAAGATTCTGTGGTGTGCAGGCCAGGCTTTGGGGTTAAGACAGGGAGCTGGGGCTTCCTGGTGGAGAGATGTTGGGCTGGAGCCAGGTGGGTGCAGGTGTTTCCTCATGAAGTTAGGTTAAGCTTGCAATCGAGGAAGTAAAAAATTGTCTTTGGCACGAACTCACAGCAGAAAATCATTACTGTCATTCTCATTTCACAGAGGGACCTGAAGCATCTAGTTGAGAATGTCCCTGCTCACTGCAAGGGACTGCAAGGATTGGATTGGATGACCTTTGCAGGTCCCTTCCAACTCAGGCAATTCTATGGGAACATCACAGGTAAGTGATACAGGAAGAAACCACCCGTGGTTCTTCTGATGCCCTGTTCAGTTCTTTCCCTACTGGACCATGTTGTTAGGGGCAAAACATGATCACTGTGAAGTCTTTCACATATTAAATTATTTCAATGGTCAATACAATCTGCACTATTTCACTTGTAATTTTATAGAGCTTTATCCAAAATAACTCATGTCTATCCATTACTGTGTTTTCTTCAACACTGTTGTGTGTATACCTCATGACTTCTGTAGCAGAAAATGAGCTGCTTTAATTGAGAGACCAATCCTGACAGGACCTAGGAAGAATTTAGTCGTATCTCACATCTCTGTGTAAGCAAATTTCACACTTCCACATACCAGTAGGTCCCTGGCAGGCAGGCACGTGCATTAACATGCACATGTACACACAAGCAGACACTTGTTAATAAGACTGAGCAATTGAGTTCAAAGATCAATCACACCTCAACTTTAGTTTGATCTAATTAATCGCCAAATAACACATTTTAAAAAATATCCTTTCTGCCACATTCCATAATCAAAACCTTTTAAACCAAGAGCTTTCATGATTTCAAAAAATAATTTACAATAATGCTAAAAAAGTAATAGTTACAGTTGGTTAAGCTCAGTTTAGTATCAGCAGAAAACAAGAAGATACACCAATGTATGAACAAGCTCCTACAGGAATCCTTAGCTACCATTCACACCCTTAGCTCTGATGGACACACGGTTAACTACAGCAAACAGAACGTTTTGGGAATATCTTGCTGTGTCTTACAGTCCTATCATCAGCTTCTGTTTTGGGTTGGAACCTCTCTGAGACAATTTTATCAATTATATTTGAAAGGAACACAGCCAGCAGTGAACAAAACAGAACTATCAAGAGGGTCCAGACTACACCCGTGACTAACGAATGTTTCATGAACAAAGGTAATTCTACCAGAAAATACCATCAGCAAAATAATACAGAATATCTGAAGCAAGCAGTATATAATCTTTATACAAAGAAATGTAGGTAAAAATAACATCAGTTAACTGTGTTCCATACAAGATAGGCAGCCCTTATCACCAATTTGCTCTTTTATCTGCCCAGCAGAAACTCTCAGTTAAGTCTGTGAAAGAAGGAAAATACTTTCAAGCTGAAGGGTATCCAAGATGTTTTCCAACTCTAATTTATATCAGAGTATTAGCAGGCCAGCTTTGGGTAGAAGAAGTCTACTATTACAAAAAGTGATACTAAAAAAATTAAAGAGGAATTTTTTAAGTCTCTGTCAATTCCACATGAAGAGTACTGATCACTGGAGCACTAAAGATAGCTAGCATACATTCTTTAGTACTTCAATTCTTACTGCAATGCACTTTTAACTTTATTTATCATTACAGGAACAGAAGAATCAAAACACAGTTCAAGGATGTCCACACTATCACAGCAATCATGGTAAGAAACCACTTTAACTTCAGTGACTCAGCACTTCACAAGTGTCATTAGAGATAGCAGAACAATTTCCGCTAAATGAAATAGAAACAGCACTGATAAAGACCTTCTGTTCCAGGATGAACATGTTTCTGTTATGCATCTATTTGTAAGCTTGAAAAGTAATAGCTGTGTTGAGTAGCCCACAGTGTAGCTGCACTGGAAAAGCTGTTTGCTCTGGAAAGCACATCTAATATTTAAAGCTATTACATTAAGTTTTCAGAGAATCCACTTACCTTTAAAAGCTGATATCTTATAATTATGCTGGATAGCAGCCACCATGTCCTTCCAGAAGTCGTATTTTTTCTGCTCATCATGCTGTAAGCATCAAAAGGAACCCAGTCACTATATCAAACACCAGCTGTTTAAGCTTTTACATCAAAACTGCAACACGAATGCCCTCAATAAACAAAAGTATTCTTGTTCAAGTGTTAAACGTCAGGACTCAGTATTACCCAGCTTAACTCTGAGTAACCACAAACACGTTATCTCCCTGTTTCAGATGCTTACATTAGGGGAAGAAAGGGGAAAGGAGAAAGAATTCCTATTTGTGAGCAGGGCATTAGCCAGAACAGCAACTTACTGAATCTCACTGACATTAGGGAAACAGAAGTGCCTAGAACTGCAGGTAGTGTACTGAACTAGAAGGATAACATTACCTACAACCTGGCACTCACACCACCTTGCACTCTAAGAACAGGAAAAATATGAGGCCTTTCATGCACCTCAAATGGGCACTATGGCAACTGGCTTGTCACCCACCAGCTCTGCTGGTTAAAAGCAGAGGATATACAGCACCGGGGCTTTTTTTATTTTTAATCAATTCCTACAGTAAACTGCCACAGAAACACATAGAAGAACTGGTAAGTTTCATAGATGTCAGACTTCGGTTGGCTGCAAAGCCAAAGCTGTGTTTGGATGATGCTGGGGAGCACCAATTCGTCCTGTGGCAATGGCACTAACCCTGAGACAGAGCCAACTGTCTGCTCCACTCACACTCAATCTGGCTGACTTGTTCCTTAGTTTGGGATCAGGGGGTTTTTTTGTTTCTTTGAACAGCCCTCCTGTTGAAACTGAGTCACTCTCCAGTAAAACACTGAAGAACTGCTAGCTGATAAAAACCGTGTGTGACCCACTTCTGGCAGCTCTTTGACACTGTACAGGTTTAACTCTCTCTGGCTGAAGATGGCCCTGATCCAGGATCAGTAGTCCAACTTGTGAACCAGTAACTGAAAGTGAAAGCTTATTCTAGACATGTTACAACACCTATTTTTCTCTCAGTAAGTAGGTGATTGTACCGAGTCTACATTAAATATAAAGTGACACAATGCAGGTGTTACATCTGAGAGCTCAGCTGAGAACAGCTTGAAGGAAGGAGATTTACTCAGGCACAGCATTAAGAGTCTTATGGCACACCTGTCCTCACTGCATCCTGATCAGCCAGCTTTAGCTACCTCCCCATACAGCATGTGGATGTAGGCAGCACTTTACTTAGCATGCTACTTGGCAGTGCAGGCTAAAGCCTCAAGTCAGAGGATACCCAAAGGGATCCCAGATACTTGTCTCATAGCTCTGAATTTCTCTCCAAATCATGGTGGGTGCAGGGGTGTGTGTATGTGTATACCAGAATGGTTAAGGGACTTGAGCATCTATCTCCCCCATGAGGAAAGGCTGAGAGAACTGGGGCTGTTTAGTCTGGAGAAGAGAAGGCAGAGAGGGAAATCATTCATGTCTGTAAATACCTGAGGGGTGGATGTCAAGAGGAAGAGGCCAGTCTCTTTTCAGTGGTGCACAGCAATAGGACAAGGAATAATGGTGATAAGCTAGAACACAGGAACTTCCACCTCAACATGAAGAGAAACTTCTTTACTATGAGGGTGATTGAGCCCTGGCACATGCTGCCCAGAGAGGTTGTGGAGTCTTCTTCTCTGGAGTCTTTTGAAACCCTCCTAGACACATTCCTGTGTGATCTGCATTGCGTGATCCTGCTCTGGCATGGGGGTTGAACTAAATTATCTCCAGAAGTCCCTTCCAACCCCTGACATTCTATGATAAAGGTTAGCATTGTGGACCACAGGACAACCATGAGCCAGCAATGTGCCCTTGTGGCCAAGAAGGCAAATGGCATGCTGGGGTAGATCAGAAGAGGGGTGGTTAGTAGACTGAGGGAGGTTCTTCTCCCCCTCTACTTTGCCCTAGTGAGACCACATCTGGAATATTGTGTCAGTTCTGGGCCAGTAAGTTCCAGAAGGACACAGAGCTGCTTGAGAGAGCCCAGTGCAGGGCCACAAAGATGAGGGAGGGAGTGGAACATCTGCTTCATGAGGAAAGGCTGAGTGAGTTGGGTCTCTTCAGCTTGGAAAAATGGGAGACTGAGGAGTGACTCCATTAACGTTTATAAATATGTAAAGGATGTGTGTCAGGAGGATGGAGCCAGGCTCTGCTCACTGGCATCTAATGATAGGACAAGGTGTCAGCTGGAACATAGGAGGGGTTCCACATCAATATGAGGAGGAACTTCTTCCCAGTGAGGGTGACAGAGCACTGGAACGGGTTGCCCAGGGGGGCTGTGGAGTCTCCTTCTCTGGAGACATTTAAAACCTGCCTGGACATGTTCCTATGCAACTTGATCTAGGTGATCCTGCTCTGGTGGGGGGATTGGACTGGATGATCTCTCGAGGTTCTTTCTAATCCCTAACATTCTGCGATTCTATGATTAAGGACACTATCTATCCAACACACTGAAAAGTTTGAAGTTACTGTATTTTCTGCTAAGCAATAAGCTGAACTATCAAAGCAAAGAAAAAAAACAAAGGATAGTCTTCTAGAGGTGTATTTACATCTGTGTACACAGGTGAATGTATTTTAAACAAAGACTGAATATATTTTGAACAAAACTTTTCAAAAAGGATAGAATTAAGCTTTTGACTCATTAGCAGCTTGCAAATTAACACTGTGTTATTCAGAAAGCTTATATGACATTAAAATCAAGTATCAAAGCATAACTGAAGGAGATTTAAAGAACTACATTCTACCTATCACAGAGTGAACTTGAGAAAACAGTGCTTTTCTATTTATATCCTAGTTATTTCTGCCCTCTGGTGGAAGCACAATTATTTTGAACACTCCATGTTAACTCGCAATTACCTTCAGAGACAACTTCAATGCACCAAGCGTAACATAAGAAAGCCCTAAGTTAAAAGCTAAAAGACCTTGAATGCACATGGCAAGTGTGATGAGGGGAGAGAAAGATAACACAGTATTTAGGTACAAACAATCTAGTTCTCACCTGATCTAGGCTGTCTACAACCCTTGCACACAAGAGAGCTCCAGGCAGGTCAAAATAATTATCATACAAATAGTATTTAGCTGGGGAAAAATAAAGAACAAAGTTTACTTTTTTTTAAAATCCATACTATATAGGTCACAAATTAAAAATGCATTTAAATAGTAATAGCGACCTTGCAACCCCTGAAACGGCCTGTGAGAAGGCTGGGGAAGACTGTTCACAAAGGCAGGGAACGATAGGACCAGGGGTCATGGTTTGAAGCTGGAAAAGGGCAGATTGAGGCTGGACATGAGGAACAAGTTCTTGAAACTGAGGGTAAGGGATCCCTGGAACAGGCTGCCCAGAGAGGTGGTAGAGGCCACATCCTTGGAGCCACTCAGGGTCAGGTTGGATGGGTCTCTGGGCAGTCTGTTCTAGTTGGAGATGTCCCTGCTTGTTGTAAGGGTGTTGGACTAGATGCCCTTTGGAGGTCCCTTCCAACCCAATACAGTCTATGGTTCTATTTGGCTTTCACTCATAATAAACATTATCAGCTTTCCAATCTCTGTTAGCCTGTACTCCCAATTCTTATAGCCAACAAATGAAAGTCATTCATCTATATCAAGGCAGTGAGGTTTTAAAAATCCATTCTGTGGTTCTAGAAGATAATGTAGAACTGATGGGGGACAATCATGAGTTTAAGAGTCAGGACATTCATCTTATCCAAAAATATCTATCTCCTTAGCAGTGGAAGTACAAAGAAAGGCTTTGAGAAATCATTTCAGAAACATTTGGACAGGCCTTACACAGTCTTGTCCCTTGCACACACGTGCTGCAGGCAGTACTTTAGCCAAAGGGAAAATAAGCCCAGCTCATCAAATCACTCCCTGAAACCCAGCTAAATCAGGAGGGTGCAGACGTCCCCATAGACAGAGATCATGCTCCACAACTTCTCCCTAGGTGTGAAATGACCTAGCTAGTGACTTTTTTTTCCATGTTCACAACCTTACCCATGCTCTCTCTTAGGTACATTAAAGAACAAGCAAGCAAAACTGGGATTAACATTAAGAAAGGCACGCTTGCTATGTGACCAAAGGGAAGTTTCTTCTATTATTCCATTACAAAAAGCTACCCAAAGTTTAGAATAAGCATCAGAAACAAACGTATATGAGCAAAATACAGGAGAAAGGTCTTGAATCTGAGGGTGGGGAATCCCTAGAACAGGCTGCCAAGAGAGGTGGTGGGGGCCCCATCCCCATCCCATTCAAGGTCAGGCTAGATGAGGCCCTGGGCAACCTGTTCTAGTTGGAGATGTCTGTGCTTGTTGTAGTGGGGATTGGACTAGACGACCGACACGGGTCCCTTCCAACCCAATACACATTATGATAAAAGGACAATCAAGTGAAATATCTCTCCAAAATGCAACTTAACTGAGCACTTTCTGTGTATCACTCACAACTGCAAAGATTAAAGTAAAACAGAGAGGAAGCACCAAGCTGTAACACAAATCTAGTCACAGGCCTTCAAAGGGACTCTCATCTTAAAACCAAGAAGCTTCAACTGCAGTTTTGTTTCCAGACCCACTCTGTTCTGTGCTCCTGCACTAGAGCTCCAGTAAAACATTGATGGTAATGATCCAACCACTAAGAAAAAGCAAAAATCTGTTCAGAATGAGATAAGCTGGAACAGCATGCCCATCTCTAAGAGAAATGCTCAACAATGTTAGCTCATTTGTCTCCTCATTAGTGAGCTGAACATGCAAAAAACCCACCCCAACTCTCCAATATTTACCTACTCCAGTGATTCTCAGCTCAAGTATTTTTAAAACATTTGTGGTAAGAATTAACAGTGTGTGGCACTGAAGGGTACAGGGCAATTTCAAAGACGAGGACATGCTACGGTATAGCTACCTGAGCGGGAAACCATCCCACTGACTGTATTAAAATGCTTCCACTCTCTCCTTCCATATATTTCCAGGATCTCTTCAGAGGTCATGCTCTTAGTACCATGGCTTGCCCTAATAAAAAGAGAAAGAAAAAGGTTTAAAACAGCCAAACTACCCTTTGTGCAAAGCAATGTGTTGCAACTGAACACTGAGGTGCACACAAGTTGATCAAAAAGTCACTCTCTTTGATTGTTAGAAGTTTCCCATGACCTAAGCTTTTAGCATATACATTGCAGTCCTCAATAAAAGCCTTGCTACAGAGAGGTGGTTGGCTGGGGGCATGGCCACTGTGCCTCACCTAACACAATCACTCTGTATTGCTCGAATGTTCTCAATTGTGTGAGGACACTCACTGTACTTGAGCTATCAATATGCACTGCACAACAAAACACAGCACAGAGAGCCTATACCTCACTCTGATGCCTGGTAACAGCCACAGAATGCAGGGCAGACTTACGGAAAAGTGCTACTTGAGGCCTGCAAGCAGCTGTGTAACATCAATGCACATGAGTCTTATTTGGAATTAAAAGTCAACTAGCTTGACCATCCAACCAAGCCCCAGAAGAATGCAGGTTTTACATAAATGCAGGTAATGCTAGCAGAGCTAATCCTGTACCACTCATCCCTTTAATGTGGAATACCCTTAATCCTGAATTTTGCATTTAGTACCTCAAAATTTAGTACTAAATTTCACTAAAATTTTAGTACTACATGAATTTTGGGGTACACAGCAAGTGCTCACAGGCGTTTCTTCTTTCAATGAAATCTGATTTTCCCAAGCACCTTCAAGCTCCCTCTCCCATATGGTATCAGGAAAATACCAGTCTACCTTGCATATTAAATTATACAAATTTTCATTTGGGGGAAAAAGGGGAAAATGTGGGTGGGATTGGTGTATTTTAGATATATTTATTTTTCAGAGTTGTGGTTCAAAGTCTTTTATATTTAAAAAAAAAATCCAGTAACAAAGTAACTAAGGATGTACTAAAAAGACAACTGAAGGCAAAATATAGCTTTTAAGAGGAAAAAAATTCTCAGAATTTTGAACCATCATGTTAGTTGTCAAATGTCAAAACACTGATTGTTTTGAAACAAGCATATCAGTGTCTGAGGTTAATTTACCTCGGGCTACGGTGAAAGAATTCTCAATGTGTGTGGCACAAAGATAACATCATTAGCATTAGTTATTAGCACTGAATCTGAGCAGGGTTACTCAGAGAAACACTTCACCCTGGATCTTAGCGGAACCAGACAAAAAACAGGTTGGTAGCCAAAGTGAACTTATGTAGTTGTAGATGTTCATTTAAAATTAGATCTTCTTTACAAGCAGCCTCATGGAAACATTACAGAAAGACATTAAGAGAAACTGAGTATGCAAGGGTATTTACACTGGTGCATCTAGTAAACAACTCTACGCTGAAATTCGTTCTGTAATCATTTAATAAAACTAAGGCATAGCTGTCAGCAACATTTCAGTGTTTGCTTAGCAATAGAAACTTATGGTCAATATCACCTTAACACTGTCCCATCTTCAGCCAGTTTCAGGAAGTTTCCTTCTTCAATGTCCAACACCAAGCCTTTACAACTAGGAGTAATTTTATTTTAAGGAAGAAACAAAGGAAATGCAGTTACAGAAGCTGTAAAATGATGTTACACAAACCCAACACAGCCAGAACTCTTCAAATACCTCCATGTTTGAGCAATGCTCCCTGTACGCAAATACAAATTACTACAGAGATTTCACTTACATCAAAAAATTTCCACCAAATACATCCAGTCCCATTGTTCAGTGAGTTTAGAGACTGTTCATTTAGATGAAGTTGGAGGATTAAGGTCCAAACATACATAACTAAGAAACGGGAAAAAAAAAATATCAAGCCAACTCTATCAAAGATTTTTTTATGGTGGCAGCTCTCCTCTTGATTATTACTAGGCTGATAATACAATTATTAAGGGGGAAGAGGTAGAACATTGTTCTACATATGGCAACTGAATACCCAAGGAGCACAGGAAGCAGAAGCACCGCCACAGCACTAACAAGGTGAAGAGATAACAGCATACGACTGGCATTCAACAGGAGTTCTTAATTCTTCTCATAAATCTGTACCTTCCAGGTAACTGAATCTATGTTTGCTTGGGTTGTTTGAAAACTTAATTCAGAGTTGAGTAGCTAGATTATTGAATAAGTGATACTGAAAGAGTAACAGCACCTTCACTCCCTTACATAAGGTATCCAAGGGAAGGAAGATGTGCCCTGCAGGCAGCAAGCAGAAGCCAACCTTTCATGAAAGACACCTGGATGAGTAGCACAGACAAAGCTACCAGAACTGTGGGGTTACAGGTCCACATCAAAGGACTTTCAGCTCCAATAAGAGATCAAGGTCAAGATACTGAGATGTTAAAGAATTTAATGCATCAGAAGCCTCAAAAGATGGTAAATATGTTTCTTGCTTCATGAAAATTGAAATCAATCTCACTGGAAACTGTCCAGTCAAATGACCTGTAAATGTCTGTTCAAAATTAGGCTGGACATGAGGAAAAAGTTCTTGAATCTGAGGGTGGAACAGGTTGTCTGGAGATGTGCTAGTGGAAGCCCATTCCTGAAGACACTCAAGGTCAGGCTGGATGGAGCTCTGAGCAATACATTTTAGTTAGAGATGTCCCTGCTTGTTGTAGGGAGGTTGGACTAGATGGTTATTGTAGGTCCCTTCTAATACAGTGGCTCCTGTGATACTCTGAAAATAATTACGTAATTACACATGCAGTACTTAAACAACCCTGTGGTTCCTTCTAAAGCATTTAGTCATTACCTGGCCTTCAATCCTCCACTCCTGTGGCCTTGATAATAACCAACTGATTAAAGGTGGAAAATCAGAGATTCATATTCAAGCTTCTGCTCCTGAGCTCGGAGCAGAAAGTAGCACTTTTGAGCCCAGTGTGCCACCGAAGAGCTATCGCAGAAGGCTGTTCCAATTAGTCTGCCTTACACAAACAAAGCCACATCTGTCGAGATAAAAAAGACTAAGTTCTGAGAGTTACCTGACTTACCAGTGGAACTGAAGGTAGAAGCCAAAGGAGATATATCAAATAAGAGAGTAAGTCAGACTAAAACACTTTGTGTCTAGATAGCTACAGGCACAGACAAAGCAAGCTTGGATGCTCAGCTCCCTCGTCAAAATACCACGTTAGAAGCATCTCGTGTCAAACAAGTGCAAACTGGTGTTTGAGACTCATTTTGGATTTATCTGTAAAAGTTACAGCATCAAGGATGCTACAAAGACAGTTCCTGTTGCTTTCAAGGTACTCACCAAAAATCTAAGTTGTCTGGAGAGAGAGTCAGCAAGTCTTTGTCATACCCCTTCTCTGTCACCAGATAGTGGGCAAAACTATCATATATTAGCTACAAAAGAAGAAAAAAAGGTACACATTTATTAATGAGAGAGATGAAAGATACTGCTGCCCTAGAAAGCAGCAAGATGTGAAATCAAACCAGGAAATCAGGCAACTGGCTCCACTGCCTCCACTACTGGGAAATGGTGCTTGAGGTTATTGCTTTCATGTCTGGAAAACAGCTTGAGAAGCTCACACAACAGCTGCAGTGCATTGTGTCCAGCATGACCAAGTCCACAGCATCCTACCTTAGTGCCCTTGCACTTCAAGGCCATTGGGAAACCAAGTACAAAATCTAGTCACTATTTCCACCTTGCCAAACTTTTTTGGTTTGTTGTTTGATTTTATATGTCAAAATTATCAAGACTCAGCAAGTGGCTTCCAACAAACTACTATCCTCAGGGGACATTTTACAAGTGTTCAATGGAATATACTTTGAAAGAAGAGGAGAACCACAAAGTCAACTGTTACTGATCTAAGTCCAGAAAAGAACCCTATTACATCCTGGTACAACTGTTGGCAATTTATTAATGTAATGGGCTGGTAAATTTGTACAAGTAGATGCTGCCAGGTCCTTAGAGACCTTATAAAAATAGCAACTGCTCCCTTTTCCCTCATGGTTCTTTAATTAAAGCTCTTTGTTACTTTTTTTCCTTTAATTACAAAGGCTGCTCTTGGAATGAATACAAACATCAGAGCAAGTTACTACAAAGGCCAACACTGACAGGTTTAGAACTAGCTGCACCTCCAGCCATGTCTGCCAGCCTTTGGGTGTTTCCTGTTTTGGGGCTTTTCCTCCATTTCTTTAATTGGGGTTTTGGGAGGGGGGTGGTCTGTGACACTTTTCCAGTTATCAGGTGCCAAACGTTTGCCTTCATTGGCCAAAGCTCCTATCAGGAATGGTGTGCCTGTGTGTGGCATGAAAGAAAGAACACAGGAGGTGAGCCCAGAGCTGTAGAGCTTCCAGCAGGAACTTAACAGCTCATGTATTTTATCACCTGCTACGCTGAGCCCTCTTTAGACTGTCTCCAGGCAGTCACTCACAACTAAACTCGGTGGTTTCTCAGCACAGCACACACCGATCCATGGGGCACTTCATAGTCATCTGCTTCCACACCAAAGCCTGAAATGGCTCAAAATCAGTGTTGGAGTCCCAGTGCCAAACACAGCAGTAAATGGAGGCAAATCAGAGGGGAGAGGGGACCACCACGAGCACCCATGAAACCAGACGGCTCCAGGCCACAGACATCAGTGCCCGAAGGAAGGTCAAGGAAGGCTTGTCACGGAGATTAAACTGCGCCGCGCAGGCTAACAACGCGGGGTCAAAGGCGGGAAGAAGCAACCCGCGACCGCAGCTCCTCTCCACGGGGGCTAGCGGGGCTCAGGCGGAGATGCCGCTGCGGGTCAGCTGAGCGCTGTGTTTTAAGCGCCAGAACTCGCCCTGATCGCCCGCCTGAGGCTCTGCCCATCGCCCCTCACCGCAGCGCGGGAAAGGCTCGGGGGGCGACGGCCCTCGGACAAGGCCGGCGGGTAGCGCCCGAGCACAGGGGCACCGCAACCCTCCCCCTCCGCCCTCCTTGGGCCAGGAGACTGGGGGAGATGGTCCCAGCCCCGCAGCCCCTCCCGCTTCCGCCGCTTGTCCTTTCGCTTGGCCCGGCAGGCCGGGCTCGACTCACCCGGGCGCTCTGCGGGAGGTGGTACCGGCACAGTGTGTGGTCCAAGTCGAAGCCCATCACGTCGCACTCGGCCAGGGAGAACCGCTGCGGCATCGCAGGGGACGGCCGGGACGAGGAAGAGAAGGAGGAGGAGGAAAAGGCGCGGGCGGTGCTTCCTGCAGCGCGGGGCGGGGCGGGGCCGCCTCCAGGCACCGCCCACCTACCCCGGCCGGGAACCCCCTGAGCTGCAGAAAGGGAGTCTGAGGGGAGTCTGAGGGGAACTTTATTGCTGTCTCCAGCTACCTGGGAGGAGGGTGGAAAGAGGTGAGTGCTGGTCTCTTCTCACAGGAGATAGGACATGGGGAAAGGGCCTCAGGTTGCACCAGAGGAGGTTTAGGTTGGACATTAGGAAGAATTTCATCAACAAAAAGGGATCAGGTGACTGAAAAGGCTGCCCGGAGAGGTGGTGGAATCGCCATCCCTGGAGGCATTTAAACAACATGCAGAGTGATAGAATGGATTGGGTTGGAAAGGACCTCAGAGACCACCCAGTCCCAACCCCTGCCATGGGCAGCGACATCTCTCACCAGACCAGGTTGCCCAGAGCCCCATCCAGCCTGGCTTTGAACACTTCCAGGCATGGAGCAGCCACAACTTCCACGGGGCAACCTGTTCCAGTGCCTCAGCACCCTCACAGGGAGGAATGTCTTCCTAATCAGTAATCTACATCTCCCCTCCCCTCTTTTAGCTTGAAGCCATTCTTCCTTGTCCTGTCACTAGAGTCTCTCATAAAAAGTCCTCTTCAGCTCTTCTGTAGCCCCTTCAGGTACTGGAAGGCTGCTATAAGGTCTCCCCAGAACCTTGTCTTCGTCAAGTTCAACAGCCCTGGCTCCCTCAGCCTGTCTGCAGAGCAGAGGAGTTCCAGCCCTCTGATAATCCCTGTAGCCTCCTCACTCCAACAGCTCCATGTTTTTCTGAAATTGAGGACTCTATATCTGGACACAGGACTCCCAGTAAGGTCTTGCAAGTGCAGAGAGGTGGGGAAATCATCTCTGCTGGTGACAGTTTTTTTGATCTAGCCCAGGATGCATTTGGCTTTCTGGGCTGCACTTATGGTTTAGTGGTGACCTGGCAGTGCTGCATCAGTGGTTGGTCTTGATTTTAAAGGTTTTGTCCAGCCAAAATGATTCCTGTGAGAGGATCTCCTCATGGAAGTATACAGACACGACTACAACTTCCTTGCCAAGGTCCATGTGGGATAGACGCAAGACTACACACTATTAGCAACACCATACAGTAAACTACAGTGGGCATTAGCTGTGGAAAAAGCAAAATCCCAGAAATAATTAACTGCCTTCTAATTTCCGGACAGCTCGAGTAATCAAGATTAGTGTTATGAACAGTGCAGTCTGCCTCTACATAATGTAATCAAGTGGGTATGTGGGTAGGTACCTGCCCAGTAATTTTTACTGATTAGGAAGTGCTGTCTGCAAGGAAGCACTGTGTTTGGAAAAGTAAACCAGTGAGAGCTGCACTGACTTTGTTCAGTTCTCTGTGGCTGAACTTGAGGACAGTGTCTAGTTAAGGCCAGATTGTAAACGGGTCCTTGTCATTCTTCTCTGCCATTCTTTTCTCTCTGTAGACCAATGACACCAACAAAACTGTTTTGATTCACAAAATATGGAAAATTCTCGTTCAAGTACTCTGCAACTCTTTGTTTTTATTGTCATGGCTATAAACACAATAATATCAAAAGTATTTTAATTGAGAGGAATTGCTATGAAACATTCAATGCAAGTTGTCTCTTATTATTAAGTAATTGTATTAATGCTTAACAAGTATCTAAACGGTGAGTGTCTGGAGGGTGGAATCATGCAATTCTTGGTGGTGTCCAGTTACAGGACAAGGGGTAATGGGCACTAACTGGAACACAGGCAGTTCCATCTAGACATAAAGAAAATATCTTTAGTGTGAGGGTGACAGAGCACTGGAATTGGCCGCTCAGAGAGGTTGTGGAGTCTCCTTTGAAGAGATTCAAAACCCAACTGGATGTCTTCCTGTGGGATCTTCTCCAGGTGATCCTGCTCAGGCAGGCGGGTTGGAGTAGACCGTCTCCAGAAGTCTCTTCCAACCCCTACCAGTCTGTGATTCTGTGATTCTTCTACCATTGCCTTCCCGTGCTTAGCTGTAAGTGTTGTGCTTTGCAGGAAGGAAAGTTGGGCTGCATAACCATTGCAGCAGTGTGCTGCAGATGTTTTGATTACACGGAAAAAACCCTGTATTTTGATTATATCAAATGACAATTTGATTTTTGTGGGATGTCTCAATAAGGATTTGGTATTCCAGAGTGAAATGCTTTTGGAAATACAGACTCAAATAGCTGGATAAGGTACTAATACCACAGAATCACAGAATTATTAACTATGGAAAAGACCTCTGAGATCATCAAGTCAAGCCTATTTGACACCACAACATCAGCTAGACCATGGCAATAAGTGCCACATCCAGTCTGTCCTTAAACACCTCCAGGGATGGGGATTCCACCACTGCTCTGGGCAGTCCATTCCAGGGTCTGATCACCCTTTCTGGGAGGAAGGGCTTCCTAACATCCAACCTAACCCTCCCCTGGTGCAGCTTCATGACCTGTTGCTAGTTGCCTGGGAGAAGAGCCTAACCCCACCTGACTACAACCTCTCTTCAAGGAGTTGTAGAGAGGAAGGTCTCCCCTGAGTCTTCTCTTCTCTAGGCTAAATAACCCCAGCTCCCTCAGCCTCTCCTCATCAGACTTTGCCTCCAGTCCCCTCCCGAGCCTCGTTGCTTCTCTGGACCCACTCCAGTCCCTCTATCTCTTTCTTACAGTGAAGAGCCCAGAACTTCTCCCAGTGCTCAAGGGAGGCCTCACCAGTGCCCAGTACGGGGGGAGAATTACATCCCCTGTCCTACTGGCCACTCTATTCCTGATCCAAGCCAGGATGCCATTGGCCTTTTGTGCCATCTGGGCACACTGTTGGCTCCTGTTCAGCCGGTTGTCAAGCAGTACTGCAAAGTCCCTCTCTGCCAGGCTGCAGCCGCTCATCCCCATTTATCAAAACTAATGTATGTACTCATATACCAAAATTCACATTGCTATGCTCAGGTAGGCACAGATGAGAGAAATTTAAATGACATGACCTATCATTTATGTTTAAAAATTCTACAAAGAATTTCAGTATCAGATTAGAAAATGGACTAGACAAGAAAACACAAAAAATTTAGGAACAGAATTCACTAATGCTAATAGTAGGACAGGATGAGCACTGAAAGAGTAAGAGCAGAAAAGAAATGGATTGTGTAGTTTTGCGTCACATGCTGTCCGTATCACTCATAGGCATCAATATACACAGAAAGAAATTAATCCAAGGTCTCACATACAACAGGGATCACAGCTATAAAATGAGGCAGCAGCCTGGGAACCCTGAGCACAAGACATTTTATCTTCCTAAAACTGCTCACTTTGGGAAACACGGAGCAAATTCTTGCCCCACTAAAGTCAATGGCCACATTGTTGACTTCAGTAGGTCCAGGAGTTCACCCACAGCATGCTCACATTAACTTAGAGTATGTCTGAGTTGCAGATCAGGTTCTGTAATAGTGAACATCCAGATTTTGTAAATGCCAGGCAATGATACTGCCAGGAATTAGAAGCTGCCTTAGAATTTAAAACATAAAAGTACTGTAATAGTTAATCTTGTCTGAGGAACAATACTCACCAGTAGAGATATTCAGCAAGTTAAACTTCAGGTACACAAAGCTGAAGAGTCAATTAGAAGTGTGACAGCAAGAAATACAGAAAATGTTGATGAAGAAGATTGGTTTTCAGCTCTAGGAAAAGAGAATGTAGGAGAGAATGACCCCTTCACACTCAGTATTCACAGCACAAGCCTGCTAACAAGAAAGTCTTGGGGGTTTACTTTGAAAACACAGCCCCCAACTTTTATTTTTGTCTTAAAATTGTTGCTTTGTCTCTCAGTTTCTTTTTTTAGGACGACTCCTTTAAACATACTGACTCTAGAGCCTTTACGCATACTCCCACTCCAGAGCTTTTCTCAGGAAGGAGCTGTGTTTAACTGAAATCCTCTGTAACGACCGAACCACCTCAGTGTGTGAACAGCATCCTTCCAGGCTGCTTTTTGAGATTGATCATTTCAATTTGATGGCACCATGAGCCACTCAGGATGTCCACAATACTCAGATGGTTTCCCTGTGGTTAATAGATATGTGATAGCAATTGCTTGTAAATGCGTTCTCACTCATCTCTATGAGTAAGAGAGGAAGCAGGAAAAACCTGCATGGGTGAGTAAGGGTCTTCTGGAACAACTCAGAACATTTACAGAATGAGGGAAACAGGACTGGAGGAATATAGAGATGTGGTCAGGGAATGCAGGGACACAAGGAGAAGAGCTACGGCCGATCTGGAATTAAAACTGGCCAAAGCGGAGACGGAGATTGCCGCGGTCCACAGGAAAATCGAAATTTAGCCCAGATTTGGGTGAGTTTCTGCTCTTTTCCTGCGAGGAGCCGCGGGCTGCGTGCCTACGTGGTAACGTAGCGGGGGCAGAGCTGTTTTCATAAGAGGCTTCTAGTTTACAGGGGGAAAGGAAAAAAAAAGAAAGAGAAAAATAATTGAAAAGGGTAAAAATAAAAAAATACAGCTATGGTTGTGACCAGGGCTACTAGAACTAAGCCTCCTGTGAAGAAGAACCTGGCGACCCAGACAGAGGTCCTGCAGGAGCACGCTGGTGTCCAAGTATCTGGCTGCAGAGAATGCATTGCAGTCTGGCATTGCTGATGAAAGGTGATGGCGGTAGCACCTGTGTCCGGTGTGACCAGGTGGATGATCTGCTCAGCCTGATGGCTGAACTAAAGGAGGAGGTTGAAAGGCTTAGGTCCATAAGGGAATGTGAGAGGGAGATTGACTGGTGGAGTCAGGCCCTACCATCCTTGAGAATGGAACAGGGAGTGGAGGCTCCATTAGAAGAGGATCCCCTCTCTTGCAGCCAGGTAAATGGAGACGACCAAAGAAGTAAGGGGGAA
>JAOXOE010000256.1:42736171-42749461 GCA_028565055.1 Phoeniculus purpureus
CTCACCAGCCTCGTTGCCCTTCTCTGGACATGCTCAAGCACCTCAATGTCCTTCTTAAGTTGAGGGGCCCAGAACTGACACAGTACCCAAGGTGTGGCCTAACCAGTGCAGAGTACAGGGGCAGAATGACCTCCCTGCTCCTGCTGGCCACACCATTCCTGAAGTGATAGGGTTGGCACTACAGACACTTAAACACCAGTTTGTTTTGCTGGTATCCATCCTGCACGTGTGCACGTCAAGATGACAACCATAGCAAGAAATAATAACAGCAGTGCCCACCTACACGTTGTGAGGTTACTAAAGTATACTACAAGTTGCTCAAGGACTGGGGGTTTTTTGAAAATGTATTGGAACATGCAAACATCATGGGAAATGTTTCATAGGCAGGTGACTTTATTGCCTAACATCAACATACTGAGGGATACTCTTGTTTTTATATGGCTAACACTCAGGAAGAGGTGAAATGACACTCAGATCTGGTGACCGTGAGATGTGGTGACTGGCTTATCTTTAGGGTGCTCCTGCGAACAGCGAAACATTGGGTTAACCAGATACACATTCTCATGGTAGGTAGCGGGTAAGCTTGAAGGGTTACACAATGTAGACCAACGCAGATGTTTGAACGAGCTGGCACTTGCTTCTGTAGATTTGCATGCCTTATAGAATCATGGAATCATTCAGGTTGGAAAAGACCCTTGAGATCATCAAATCCAACCAACAGCCCTACTCTACCAAGTTCACCACCAGGTCACATCTCTAGGCACCACAACTAAACAACCTTCGAATGCCTCCAGGGATGGTGACTCAACCCCCTCCCTGGGCAGCCTGTTCCAAGGTCTGACTGCTCCTCCTGGTCTCGGTAGCTCCTCATCAGTCTTGTCTAGGCCCTTTATCAACCTTGTTGCCGTTCTCTGGACCCACTTCAGCACCTCAATGTCTTTCTTGAGTTGAGGTGCCCAAAACTGACCCCAGTACTTAAGGTGAGGCCTCACCAGTGACCAGTACAGGGGGACAATCACCTCCCAGTTCCTGATGACCCAATATAGGGGTGCAACAACTTCCCTATTCCTGATGACCGAATACAGGGGGACGATCACTTCCCTATTCGCAGTGAACACCCTATTGCTGATTTTATTTCAAAATGAGATTTTTCTTTAGACTTCCTCTCTCCTCACTTCCACGTGTCTTTCAGTTAAAGAAAGTGTGATGAGACGAACAAGCCTGGCACAGTTTGCTCTTGGAGGTGTAAACACCACACTCAAGCAAGGACTTCCCAGCGGTGATTTTACGTGGAGGATCATTCCTTGGCAAACCAGGGTCCCGTCAAATCGAGTGCAAAGAGGATTAACAGTTGCAATGCAAAGACGTTGGCAATAACAGGCCAAAATGCCGTCACTTTTTATACCGAATTGCTCAGTATGATCTCATTAAGTGAAAGCGTCAGGAGACTATTAGAAGCCTACAGAGGTGGAATTCATAAAGGCCGATAGCAAGGACAAGCATTTTCTCGTTTATAACGTCTACGTCTTACAAGTTAGCCTGGTCAATTTAAAGCCCAGGTTTGAAGGCAGGCTGTGTTCCAGTACTGCAGAAAACCCTGTTGTCTAGGGGTGCAGAGCAGAGCATTAGTAAGACGTTTAGACTTGATTTCAGGAAAAAGAATAATCCAGTAACGCCTAACGAGCAGTGGAGCACTTGGTTCTCCAGAAGATGCATGAATCACTGATTCCAATGAACACTGCAGAACATCCTACACGTGTATGGAAAGAGAGGGTGATCTAGTGTCTGCCTAGCACAGCATCTCTGTTCCGTCCTTTGAAAGGCAGCTCTCTGCAGTCTCACTTACTGTCTTCCAGTAGGATCCCTGTAACTACCTTAAACAGATGAAACACCATGCAAACTAAAGAAGCCCAACCCCACTGTATGTGCTCAAGAATTTAGTTATAGTCCTTATTTTCACTGAGAAAATAACCAGATGTAGTTACAGAGAGGAGCTACTCACGGGCATCTCGCTGATGAGGAGAAGTGCTTTTTGTGAGGAGGTAGATTTTCTCCTCAAATGAGGAAGTCTGACGTGAAAACCAGCACAGCTGATGCTCCGTCTCCCATTTAGCCCAGAGAGTACAAAAAATAAGTGATACTGGCAAGAGTGGTTTTGGACAGCAGCTCTGGTTTTCACATGACCTATGGTTTTCTTGCTGCATTGCCTTACTCTTTGCTTTTCTCTTGCATTACCAGAGCCACTTCACTTCTCTGGCTCAGTTAATTAGTCTCACTGCGTCACCTGGCAATTGCATCACTAATTAACTAGCTTCTAGAGCTGAAAGCGATGGTTCTGCCAAATTTCACTGAACTTGACTTGAGCAGTCACGTGAACATGGCAGTAAAAACAGCTGTTGTGACCAGCAGCTCTAGACTCACCCTTCAAGTGCAATGAAGCACTTGCCTTATCTTTCCTGTTGGAAATGCACCTTTCTCATGCACAACCATCTCCTGGAAACCACCACTAGGAAGAAGTATTTGCAAGTTTTGCCATGCAGATTTACTGCAAGGAAAGGAACTACCACAAGGAAAGGAGCTGTTACTACTACAAGGACAGGAATCATTACTACCACAAGGAGAGGAGCCATTAGTATCACAAGAAAAGGAGCTGTTACCACCACAAGGAAAAGAACCATTCCTACCACTTGCACAGAAGGAAGTTTAGCAAAAACTTGAATAAAATTTGGATTCAGATGATGTGTTTGGTGTCAGAAAGACATTCTTTGTTACCGTCTCCCTTTATGATGCCCAGAAAAGACGCAGGGTCTAAGTGTATTATGGGTCAGGTACAGCTCAGTGGCTCAGAGATGGACCACTTTGCCTCAAGTACCCTGTAACATGCTGCTGGAGAGCAGCCTACTGGAAACCTCACACCAGAGTAATTCACAACACATAAAGAAACTCCAATGAACTTCCCTATAGCTTAGGCTTATCTCCAGTTCCTCTCTGACAGATCTAATTCGAGGAGGACATTGAACTCACCCAAGAATGTGTTCACACAGGAGCCTGCAATAGTCACTGTGAGAACTGGTAATCAACAGCAGAATCTTCCCAGCACTCTTCAGTTGTTTCAGCCACTTCTTTACGGACTCGGGGCACTGCTGTAAGTATTTATCGGGATGGCTCTTCACTTCCGGGAAATACATCCCACAGTCTTCTGAAGAATTGAAACACAACTCGGTGTGAACCGACCCTGCTCGCAGCGCGCTTGTTCCGCACAACAAACATCCTTCCGCGCGCAAACGGGACAGTTTTAAAGAGGTAACGGACAGTTTAACACTTTTTCTGGGCTGTAACTCAATAACAAACCAAATAGCAATGGCCTAAGAAACCGAATCAAACTGAGACGACGTGCTGCAGCAGAAAGAAGCCTGTGTGGCTCTTCTCTTACGGAACTTCCACAGCTGTTTTGTTTGGTTATAGAAGTAAATACGACATAAACTGCAGAACTACAGTCTTACACAGTAGGTTATCACTTCCTGATGATATTAAAAAAGAATCTAATTATTTTATTTTGTGATTTAAAAATCAGTTCAATGTGTAGAAAATGAGGACTCGAAACTCCCAAGGTTAAAACAATCCGGAAAAGACTCCCACGTGTGTGGAATGCTAGGAGCAGAAGCAAAAAACCCCTCAATTCCAACTCCAGCTTCAGTGATGCTCTTTAGCCCAATACACCAGCAGTAGGGTTTGTAACTAGACTTGGACCATAAGACGTTTAAAGCAACAGCAGCACTACGTTAGTATTAGAATCACGAATATACATTCACTATGCTACACCCCACAGCTGCTTAACCAGAGAGTCAAATTGACTTCAAACTTACCTTCTTTTAAGCATTCTTCTCCTTCTTAGTCCTATTGTTAACACCACACATTTCCTCTGTGCTCACCCCTCAACCCAACCAAAAATGTTCAACTAGTTAGAGGTCTAAAAAGCAGCAGAGTAATTGCAGACCCAGAAGCGACACAGAGTGTTTGGCTCCTGGTTTGGGAGTGTCATGAACACCATCATGGACGATTATTTTTCTCCTAGCATTTGTTCTCTATGCAGCTGTCTGTGGTCAACTCTGCTGAACAGTTTCATACATCCCAGGCACCACGTAGCCCTCCGGTACGTGAGTAACACGAGTCTCTAGTTTGAAAGAACAAAACGTAAACCACTCTGGCTATTTAACGAACGAGAACGTGTCCATTTGAAATAGCTGCACTGAAGAAAGACTGAGAGATGCTGGGCGCTAAAACAAAACACTGCTGAGTGACTCGGACATTCACGTGTCTGCAGAGGGCAGGAAAAAGAGTCTCCCCCAAAAGGCTTTGAATTGGCTGTTTTCACTGCAGCGAGAGGAGGAGAGACCGTCTTACTCCGCACTGTGACTTGACAGATTTCTTCCCAAAAGCTACAGAGTGAACTCCTCACTTAAGTGAGGAAAGTCTCTCAAACAAAACCTGCCAGCCCACAACCAGGTCACTGTTCCAACTCTTCACAGTATCTAGGTCAGGCTGTGCAGCAGTTGGTACCAGGGGAATAGGAGCCTGTTCCTACGGCCAGCAGGATGGGATGCCATGACGTTTGCTTTGAAAACTGGCCAAGACCACTGGCTGTTTTGATTAAACAAAGCAGACTTACAAAAGTGGGTTTCCTGTAATGTTCCCCTCCCCTCCTCCCTGGGGCATGAATAGTCTTTGTGATGAACAATAGAGTTTTTAAGAGCAGAAGCTGCACGATTTTTTGGTCAGTATTTTCACCAGGAATTGCACTTCCCAAGTTCTGCTGTGACGATCGTTCTTGAAAAACACACATTACACGAGGATGGAGGGGGACACAAAGAGAACAGCCTCGGCCTTGGCGCGCACGGGTTCCAGCGATGAAAAGACAGACAACAAGTTCCAGCGCACGTGCAGGCACGCAACACTTTTCTTACCCTAAGGGAAAAAGATCTGTTTTGTATGAACTTAATTGTTGAGCAGTCTTTGTTTTTCTTTCCTTATCAACTGCCTCCCACTCTCCACTGACATCTTCTAAGGACTTTCAGTGCATTTCACTCCTTCAATAGCAACGGAACAAGCAGAAATGGCCTCAAGTTGTGTCAGGGAGGGTTAGATTGGACATCAGGAAAAATGTCGTCCCTGACAGAGTGGTCAGGGGTTGGAACAGGCTGCCTAGGGAGGGGGTGGAGTCACCATCCCTGGAGGGCTTCAAAAATGTGTAGATGTGACCCTGGGGAACAGGGTTTAGTGGGCAAGGAGGGGTCGACTCGATGGTTGGACTGGTTGGTCTTGGAGGTCTCCTCCAATCTCAATGATTCTATGGTTTAATGAGTATTGTGTTCCTTGTCCATACTCTGTGGAGTACTTGCTGTGATAAATCTGTGATATTGGGCTTTTGAGCTGCATTGTAAAAGGTCGACAAATCTGGATGTAACAGAATCATAGGGTGGTTTAGGCTGGCAGGTACTTTCGAGATCATTTAGTCCCAAACCCCTCTGCCATAGGCAGAGACACTTCTCACCAGACCAGATTGCTCAATGCCCCATCCACCCTGGCCTTAAACACTTCCAGAGATGGGCCATCCACAACCTCCCTGGGCAACCCATTTCAATGCTTCGCCATCCCCATGGTGAAGAACATCTTCGTAACACCCAAATGAAATCTCCCCTCTTTCAGTTTCAGGCTATTACCCCTTGCAAAAAGCTCTTCTCCCGCTTTCCTGTAGCCCCCTTCATAAGTGTGGGAAGAGAATCTTACTCTAGTTTTCTATCCTGAAGCCCAGCTGTTAACTGCAGACAACAATGCATCCGCTCTTGGCACAGGGAATTACAGTTCGGCTCCGGGCTCTTTGCCCTAGCAGGCAGAGGTACCCGAGAAGAGCCCTCATTCAAGCACGCTCTACCTCTCATTAAAGCATGCTCTCCTGTAACTACGCCAACACGGCCTCAGAAAGCTGTTTCACTTAATTCCTGACATACTATTGTGTCTGCTGAAGTGTGTCTGCTGAAGACAGGTGTCAAATGCATACTAACACCTGTAAGGGAGTTTAGCCACCAAAGCTTGCAGGGTTTTATTGAAAGCCAAATAAAGGCAACGCTAAAACCTTGCTCATTACCCCAGTGCCACCACCTTTCCTTGGCAGGGGCACTTTACAACCCCCTGGCTCCCGACTCCTTTGGACTCTGTAAACCTGCACTGCCAGGACACTGCAGTTTTCATCCCTTAACTACTGTTTTGGTTATAAAAAAGGCCAGTGTTTGAGAGGCTTGTTTCTGGCAAGCCTCCAGTCCAGACCTAAAACACCAGGACACAGAGTATTGTTTCAGTATTGTCATTGCTTCTAAGAAGCACCTACTTGATTGCATTGAAAGGAATCGATCTGCTATTTATATGCTTTAGCTAAGCACAGAGGCATGAGGCTAAAAAAAATAACCCCGAGAACTCAGCCAAGAAAAATAAACCTTCCACCGCCAGTCCGTAGCTTGTGTTTAGCGGTTTGAACAACTAACCATCTCTGCCAATGGAAGCAGTGTTTGGGAACGGGACTCTTCTCTGCTTCAGACCCCGAGGCAATCTGACAGCTCAGCTACCCACACCGCAGCCAGATCCTCTGCAGCTGGGACTGAGTCAGAAATGACACCTCTTCCTTTATCGGATAAATCAAGTAGAGCTGTTATCACCAGCAATGGTGCTACAAGTATGTTCACTGTATGTCAGAATCATTTCAGGTTGGAAAACACCTTCAAGATTATCAAACCCAACTATTCACCAAACTGTCCCAAGGCCACCACTAAACCCTGTCTCTGACCTCCAGATCTCCACAACTTTGAAACATGTCCAGGGATGGCGATTCAACCCCCTCCCTTGGCAGCCTGTTCCAAGGCCTGATGGCCCTTTAATGAAGAAGTTTTTCCTAATGTCCAACCTAAACTTCCCATAAGTTCTTTGTTCACATCCTCTTCATTAGGATGTGGGTGGAGGAAGCCCAAAGACAGCTGTGGCTACTCTGCTCTCAAGCCAGTGGCGTAAGTATTAATTTGTACTACAGCACTTCAGGTTTTTAGAGTGAACAGAGACATGCATTTGACCACTGTGGTTGTCTTCTCTTGTCTAAATAAACACATCATAAAACTGTAGAATCACAGACTGGCTCAGGTTGGAAGGGACCTTGAAGACCATTTACTCCTGTCCCCTGCCAGGGGCAGCGATGCCTCTCAACCAGACTTGGTTGCTCAAGGACTCATCCAACCTGGCCCTGAACACCTACAGGGAGGGGGCAGACACAACCTCTCCAGGCAGCCAATTCCAGAGTCTCTCCACCCTTGCACTGAAGAACTTCTTCCTAAGATGTAGTCTGAAACCCCTCTCCTTCAGTTTCAAACCCTTTCCCACTAGATCCCCTTCGGAAAAGCTCCTCTCCAGCAGCTAACACGACTGATCAATAGAAACGTGGGCAAACACACTCTTCGTGGAAGATTTTTCTTCCATAATAGATTGGTTTTTTACATTTCCAAATGTAAAAGAATTTACATTTCTTCTAAAGAGAGTAAGTACAGGAGAAGGGCGACAACAGTTATACTCAGATCAGGCAAACTGTCTTTCGTGTCATTCCACTGAAGCCCCAATGTGCAGTCTAGCAGGAGCAGCAGAAACAAAATGAGACACAGAGGGAAGGAAATGCTAACACAAAGATAAGTAAGCAGAGTGAAGCATGAGGACGGGACAACACGGCAAGCCCTGGCTCTGGAGCCCTGGGTTCATGCAGATAGCAGAAACAGGGAGCAGCAGGATGTGATAAATCATCCGTCCCTCCCCCCGGAAACAAAGACATTTAAAAACAGGAGAGTAGGAAGAGAGTCCAGAAAGAGAGACGGTTGGAAATGTCGTAAGAGCAAAAAAGAAGTGTGACAGCTATCAAACAGTCTGTCTGCAAGCGTCTAGATTTCTTACCGTGCAGTTCCTTAAGAGACCAGGAGATTAGACAGGAAGAATACCAGCAATTTACACCTCTGAGTTAGCCAGAAGCAGACACTAAAAGAGGAAATTGCCTTTGAAGCCCAAAAGATGTCACTATTGTGGTACCAAATCTCTCGGCTCACCTGAAAAAAACCCCAACAGAAAAAAAAGCAGCAGTAAGGACACTGAGCTGCTGGAGGGTGTCCAGCACAGAGCAACGAGGATGATGACAGAAGTGGAGCACCTTCCTTACGGGGAAAGGCTGAGGGAGCCGGGTCTCTTGAGCTTGGAGAAGACTGAGAGGAGACCTCATTAATATGTGTCTATAAATATGTGAGGGGTGGGTGTCAGGAGGATGGAGCCAGGCTCTTCTCCACGTCATCTAGTGATAGGACAAGGGGCAATTGCTGTGAGCTGGAACAGAGGAGGTTCCATATGAATGTGAGAAGGACCTTCTTCCCAGTGAGGGTGCCAGAGCTCTGGAACAGGTTGCCCAGGGGTGTTGTGGAGTCTCCTTCTCTGGATGTGCTCCTGTGCGACTTGGTCTAGGTGGTCCTGCTCTTGCAGGGGGATTGGACTGGATGATCTTTTGAGGTCCTTTCCAATCCCTAATGACTCTGTGATTCTATTTCTGGCAGGAGAGAAGGGCAGAAAGGGAGTATGGAGGGGTCAGCCAGCATAGAGCAGGAATTCCTGATGACACCTTGGCAAGTCAAGGCCTGACATGAAGCTGAACTCGGCAGCATGATGAACCTCTGCGTGGTGTAACAGAGAATGAACTTGGGTACCTGGATATACAAGTGGCTGCCTACAGAGCAGAGAGTGTTTCAAGCTGCTCTTGGTTGTACTAGTGGAGCAGAATGGGAAAGAAAAGGAAAAGTGACACAAATCGGACATAAAAGAGGAGGCAGGAAATACAAAGAGAAGTGAAAACCAGAGCAGTGCTAAGGCTCAGCTGTATCCCATTAACAACACGTACCCACAGACAGGCAAAACGTGACAGTGTGACAATTTACAGAGGAAAAACTTCCTCCTGCATTCACATGTACTCTATGTATTCCACATTACACACACAGAACATACAATATATTGTCCGTATTAACATCTTAATAGGGCGAATGCAATTAATACACGACTACATTACAGATATTCCATCCTAATAATGATGTCTATGATGACATTAAACACTTTGCACATGGCCCTTTAGTTCTGAACTGTTCTGTTACCAATGGAAATACAGGATCCTCCCCCTTTGCCCCCCTTCCCTGCGTTACTGTTACAGAGACCATTTACAGCTCACGGTAACACTTAACTTCTCAGTGATTTCAGCACACCTAGCTCCACTCAGATGGCAGAAATAGATTGTATTTTCTAAAATAGCAACGACAGCTCTGCATTCACCTTGACTCATTTCAAGGAGGTGACCATAAGGCAGGGATCAGCAGCGGGCTAGGGAAAACACGACTGCTTGCATTCGCAGGGGCTGTGGGGCTGTATAAATATTTAACACAGTGAAGGAAACACTTCAGCAGAACACACACAAAACATCACCTCTGCAAATGTTTGATGGGTCACTTCCTCTTCTACTCGCTTTCTACTCCTGTGGTCTACAAGAAGCTTACTCAAAAATTAAAATGCTTTGGTTGCTAAAGACTGGTCTCAAACTAAAGCTGAATGACTAGAAATTCTTGTAAGGAGGCCAAGAGCAGCTGTCGTTTCCTCTTGTCTGATATAAAAAGGCAGCGGCTATCAGGCTCCATCCCACTCCTGAGTTTCTTGTGTTTCCAAGGTGAGATTCGCATGTCAAAGGCTCTCAGGAACAGCACAGCACCTTTAGCTCTATTGAAATGGAAGTCATGACATCACAAGATCGTTTAGATGTGATGTTGGGGGATATGGTTTAGAGGGGAACCTTGTAGAGTAGAGCTAATGGTTGATCCCAAGGGTCTTTTCCAACCTGAATGTACAAAAGTTTGATGATGTTTCTGTTCTGCCATCTCTTAGCTGAATCTGACCTCGCCACTCTGCCACCTGCGTTCCACAGTGGACCAAGGACCTACACTGGCCACCCTAGAAACTAATAGCTGCAGGTTTCAGGGTTGGCCCTACCAAAAGCAGCTTCACAGTGAGGTTGTCCCTTTTCCTGAAAATATAACTTCTTTAACTACTTTCAAGCAAACTTAGAAACCACCATTTCCTGACATGCACCGCTCCCCATCCTTCCTACATGAAAGAATAACCCCATTCATCAGTCTTCCTCTAATCTTCACCCTCTTGCTCTCTAGATCCTGTATCATCTCTCAGTGGGCCAGCAGTGTCCTGGCTGCTGAAAGTCAGGGGTCCTAGAAGTGCTCGCATGGTTTTTTGCATGTGGAGGTATTCTTGCTTCTTGCTGAGGTCCATGGACGCTGGAAGCGAAAGCCAGGCTATTTCATGTTAGCTGTCCTTATTAGTGTTCCCAAGTGTCTGAGACCAGACCACTCCTACCTTGCTGGTACAAGCACTCCCACTGTCAGACCTGGCCCCACCCTGTGACCTTTGCCTGGTCTCATCCCATGCTTGCAGATCCTTTCCTTTAAGGAACTGCTAGAAAGAGCCCAGCGCAGAGCCACAAGCACAACGAAGGAAGCAGAGCAACTCCCTGATGAGGAAAGGTTGAGGCCGCTGGGTCTCTTCAGCTTGGAGAAGAGACAACTGAGGGGTGACCTCACGAATGTGTGTAAATATGGAAAGGGTGAGTATCAGGAGGATGGAACAAGGCTCTACTCACTAGTGTCCAGTGATAGGACAAGGGGCAATAGGGACAAGCTGGAGCACAGGAGGTTCCATGTAAACATCAACCAGGAAGAACTTTTTTACTGGTGCAGCCCTGGCCCAGGTTGCCCAGAGAGGTTGTGGAGTCTCCTACTCTGGAGACTTTCAAAACCTGCCTGGATGCAGCCCTGTGTGACCTGTCCCAGAGGATCCTGCTCTGGCGGAGGGGTGGGACTGGCCAATCTCTAGAAAGCCCTTCCAACCCCCGACACTCTGTGATTTAGCAAAGAGTAACCTGAAAACATGCTGAAAGAAGCACACGGTCGGTGTGCAGCCTGGCTTCATGAGGACTGCTAACACACAGCAGTGAACAGAAAGGGGTCTAGTTTGACTAACCTCCCCAGCTTTGTATACACACTCCTTGGAAACTGCTTTTTGTTGCTTCTCTTGTTTTTTGCTTTTCCTTCTGGTTTGATGTGACACATCGAACACACAGCGATGTCTCCACAGTACACCGGGAGCAGGAAGGCTGTACCTTGGAGGAAGGCCAGTATCTGTTGCTACATGTGAGAAGGGTTTCTTCCTCTCTCCAAAGACCTCGCTTCCTTGCTCTGCATTACCCAGATATACAACAACCCAGACACATTCAATGGTACAGTGTCAATGCACTGGTGATGAAACTCTTGCAACTAAGCAGCTGAGCCCATGCTGGACAAACTCTTCAACAAGGCTAAGTGCAGGATCCAGCACCTGGGGCGGGGCAACCAGAGGTGTCAATACAGACTAGGGGTAAACCTGCTGGAAAAGGGGTACCAGTGGGTTAAAAGCTGGCCATGAACCATTTATGTGCAACTGCAGCCCAGAAGGCCAACTGCATAATGGGCTGCATCACAAGAATTTTGGCCAGCAGATTGAGAGGGGTGATTCTGCCCATCTGCTCTGCCCTGGTGAGACCTCACCTGGAGTCCTGCATCCAGCTCCAACACAAGACAGATAAGGACCTGTCGGAGTGAGTCCAGAGTAGGCCACAAAAATGCTCAGACCACCTCTGTGCTAGGGACCGGCTGAGAGAGTTGGAGTTGTTCAGCCTGGAGAGAAGGCTTCAGGGGAACTTTATAGTGACTTCCAGTCCCTGAAAGGGGCTGTCAGAAGGCTGGGGAAGACTGTTCACAAGGGCAGGGAATGGTAGGACAAGGGGTCATGGTTTGAAGCTGGAAAAGGGCAGACTGAGGCTCAACAGGAGGAAAAAGTTCTTGAACCTACGGGTGGTGGATCCCTGGAACAGGCTGCTCCATCCTTGGAGCCATCCAAGACCAGGCTGGATGCGGCTCTGCAAAATCTGTTCTAGTTGGAGATGTCTCTGCTTGTCGGAGGGAGGCTGGACCTTTGGAGGTCCCTTCCAACCCAATATAGCCTATGATTCTGTGTTCAGTTAAATCCCTGATTCTCCAGAACTTCACAATCCCTACTGCAACGCGTGAACATTCAAAGCAAATACTCTGCAGGAAGAAAAACCACTTTTGTTTCACGGTCAAGACGGCCGCCTTACAGGATTCGTGCAACACCTTTACCCACGGTCACAGGTAAAAGATAGGCAGGTGCTACAGTGCTTACCCAAAGCACTAAAATCCACTTTCCCCTCCTATCAAAGATTCACATTGCCATGGTCTTAGGATCTGTAGGGAGACAACCCACCTGTGGGAAATTACCACAAACATTCTGGAAATCTCCGTCTTTTCCTATACTGAGATTGCTGAAGCTACCAATCATTTGTCGTACAGACCTGCCCCTTGCCACAGAGGTTTCTCAGAGATTATTCTTCTACACACACCGCAGTTCCTAGCACGGAACACCTCTTGTTCCAGCAAACTTTGCATCCTTGGCTGCCTGTTAAGCTTTACCTGGGTCAACTTTCACACCTTTAAAATACATCCCTTTGTGGACACACCACGGAAAAACTGCTGAACAATTTAGGACAAAAGGGGGAAATCAGTTTGCTCAACTCGATACAGCTAAGAAGGTGGGAAATGGGATCTGCTGAGATCACTGCTGTAGTCTAGAAGATCTGCTGGCACCCAAGTTGACAGCCAGTTGAATAGCAGAGTAGACTTTTATTGATATGTCCTATGTTGCTTACACTGGGCACTGGCTTGCATGAACCACACTGCCAGGTTTGTTGTGAAAATTAAAGGAAAATGAATAAATAAAATACATCTTATGTAGATATTTTATAATGACACCCAGGCCCCAGCTTGCTGCTATACAGAGTGAAAGTCCCACTCAGCTGTGCTGGTCCACCAAGAAGTCACTTCAGCCTTCTTCTGTAGATCTCAAACTAGAAAATGCTCTGGGGAGAAACTGAACCTTTGTTTTAAGCTCTGAATGCAGCAGCTACTCTGATGCACTCTGTGCTGCAAGAATGGCATGATCAGAGGATGATCAGAGGGCTGGAGCACCTCTGCTATGAGGACACACTGAGAGAGTTGGGGCTGTTCAGTCTGGAGAAGAGGAGGCTCCAAGGTGACCTTCTTGTGGCCTTCCAGTATCTGA
>JAOXOE010000256.1:42749561-42759832 GCA_028565055.1 Phoeniculus purpureus
GTGGAGTCTCCTTCTCTGGAGACGTTTAAAACCCACCTGGACATGTTCCTGTGTGACTTGGTCTAGGTGATCTTGCTGTGGTAGGGGCACTGGACTAGACGATCTGTCGAGGTCCCTTCCAGTTCCTGATGTTCTTTGATTCTGTGAAGCACCATGAGGACAGGGCATGGAACCATTCAGGACAAAAAGGGGTTGGCTGGCCCCACTCCTCATTCAGGCTAGATTAGGATTCATGAAAAGAAAAGAGCCAGTGAGGCTACTAGAGGAGAAAAGCCAGGAAACGCTACGTGAGCAGTTCTGAACTGGAGCAAACTCTCAACGACCAGCCTTAACTGGGGTTACATGGTTTGCAGCCAGGTTGTAGATTTGATCCCAACTGTGTTAGCCAATGGCTTAGAGCTAAGTCTTAGCTCATATATATTTGTCCTCAACATGGCAGGCAACAGCCTCTTGGTGCTGACCGTCCTTCGGTTTCCCTTGGTAATGGCTGTCCCACAGCTGGGACTCAGTAGAGCTGAGAGCTGCAACAGTCTCAGGAAGCCTTTTGAAGGCCCAAGTCCAGCAGTGTCCTTGAGGCCAAGGATAAGGGATCTCCACTTGCCTATTTAACTTTCACTGTTTGGGGGTTACAACTCCATTAGCTTCCAGGAACAAACCCTATTCAGGAAACATTTGTGGTGTGAACTCTGTTTTGCATCAAAAGCGACTTCTCCATAGGCACTGAAGGTATCAATTTATTAAAGGCATTAATTTATACAAGTTTGTGGCTGATTTATGTCCCTTTTACTCTGACTGGGCCAGGTTTTGCTGGGGGTGAGGCTGTGGCATGAGGTGCTTTGGATCATCCTGCCTCACCTGTATTTTGTTTCCTCTCAGCTATAAAATAAATTCTGAGAACACCTTTTTTTGGTAATTTTTTTCTGAAATAAATTCTCTTTATTTTCAAATGCACACACACGTGCTTTATACCAAGACACTGGTATTCATCTCTGGTTTTAAGCAAATCTGTGGCTTTCAGGGCTCTCCAACCAGACATGGTGATTTTAATGGAGCTTTATGTCTCTCTGTTGATACTCAAGATAATTTCCAGGCACTTCAGCGACATTTCTGTCCGTAGCCTCTCACAGAAGCTAAAAAAAACCTCTCTGACATATCCAGGGATTTAAAAAAAAAGAAGAAAAAGAAGGAAGAAGCAGGACGTTGTCTTTACAGTGTCACGTTAAATATGGCCAGATCACTAACCAGTTTTCTGCTCCGTGCATTTTGTCTCCCCGGTCTCCACATCACCTCCATTTCTAACAGCTCTCCTGTTGTCACAGTGCTGACTGCCCGCCCCAAGTTCCTCCAACCCCCACTTTGTAAAGAGACCTGTGTAATTGTCAGAGATTCTGGAATAAGAAGACTCTTTACTAAGAGCTGTTAAGTCCTGATTTCACAGGAACTCTTTATTTTTGGGCAACTTCAGTTATTTTCCCTACATTTTCCTGCAGCCAGGCTGTGGTGGCACGTGAGATCATGCTTAGTTGCCTTCTGGTGTCTTCCTCTTTCTCTGCAATGTGTGGTCCTTCTGGTAGCAAATGGAAATGGCTGGTGACAGCCTTTGTCTGAAATGGGTTCCATCACCTCCCAGTTGAGCACACCAGCCTATGTATTTCTTCTGGTGATCTTTGTGTTCAGGCTGTCCTTGGAATCTGACACCTTTCCATTAAAGAAAATGCTGCTTCTCACTGAGACACTAGGAACCAAGATATACTCCCACGATTTTCACTCTAAGTTTTCACTAAGAATGAGTTTTCAATCTTAGAAGAGCAACAGAGCTGGTGAAGGGCCTGGAGGACAGATCTCATGAGGAGCAACTGAGGGAAATGGAGCTGTTTAGTCAGGAGAAAAGGAGGCTGAGGGGAGACCTTATTGCTCTTTACAGCTACCTGAAAGGACGGCGCAGACAGGCGGCAGTTGGTCTCTTCTCCCAAGCCACCAGCGATAGGACAATAGGAAACGGCCTCAAGTTGTGCCAGGAGAGGGTTAGGTTGGACATCAGGAAAAATGTCTTCCCTGACAGAGTGGTCGCGCAGGGAGGGAGTGGAGTTGCCATCCCTGGAGCCATTCAAAACCAAGTAGTTGTGGCCCTGGGGCACAGCGTTTAGTGGGCAGGGTGGAGGTTGGTTGATGGTGGCGTTGGACTGAATGATCTTGGAGGTCTCCTCCAACCTTAATGATTCTGTGATTGCCGTCTTCATTGAATTTTTGAATAAAGATCCCCAGCTTACAAAGAGAAGCTCCAAATTCAGAATGACAGAAGTATGAGTGTTTGGACCCTATGATTTGGACCACAGTCTAGTCAGAAATGATTTGCAGAGGATTACTTACTCAGGTTATCATTTCAGTGGTGCTGTGATTTTAATCTGTGTATCTCTCTGCTTAATACAGGTCATACTCTTACGAAGCAGACATCAGTGCTGATGTTCATGCTGACTAAACAAACATCTCTGATATGATTTTGCAATTGGAACTGAATCCATGATGACCATTTGCTTAAACTGGTTTTATAGTTTAAGTCTTTGGTCTCGCTTGTCTTCTGCTCTGAGCAAAGACCTCTCTATACATCTGTGTGCTACATCCTTTCTCCTTTTGGAAGGATTTTCCAGGAGGGTGGAGAATGTGGGTCTGAATCCACTCAGGCAGAGAAGGGAACTGCATTCTGGCTTCCCTCCTGCAGAAGAGCGTCAACTCTTGAGAGACTGAAGACTAAAGGAGGAAAAGGCATGCAGGGAACCTTCCAGCTGAGTAGTTGTTAGACACCTTCAGGAATATGATGCAGGTGATGAAGGCTTTTAGGACCATCAGTCTGCATTTAGTTGCCCAAATTGCACTAAAGTCTCCTTTGGGTGTGACACATCTTTCTTTCACTTTGGGCCTCAGTCTTTCTGTATCTCCAAGTTACAGTGAGGGAGAAAAATGCCTCAAAGCAGTGCAAAACACTGATAAGCTGGGCTGTCTGAGGTAGCTCTTCAGGAAATATGGCTGAGGTTCATGTCTTTACAGGAGCTTATGGCATCAACAGCATCGCTTTACACAGGGATAGAACCGAAAATGTCTTTGGAGGTGTAGCATGTAAAACTGGATGAGTTAACACTTCTTCTTGAATGCTTTGGGCAGTGCATGGACAAAGCCAACAGCACTTTGCGAAAGGCAGAGGTGGTCAGAAGATGTAGGGAGAGAGATGCATTGCTCACCTGTTACAGCCAGACTAGAGCAAGAAGCGAAACACAAGGCTACACGGGAGTCTGTTTTAATCCATCGCTCTGTTTTATGAAGCATCACACAGCATTTTCATCAATTAGCATTTGACAGCAGTTTAAGTCAGGACCACAGGGTTATTGAAGGAAAAGACGACAACCTATTTCATAGTCCCTGTCTCCTCATTTGGCAGCAGTGCTCCTGGAGGACTTGGGTAGTACCCAGCAGTTGCTGAGCTATTTGAGGAAAATCGTGTAAATCTATAGTCCAGCGGTAAATCTGAAAGACAGAAACACACCACATCTGATTAGCAACACAGCCTGCATCATGTAAAAAATAATCCAGTGGGGAACAGCCGTGCTTCTTAGAATCATAGAATCATTAGGGATTGGAAGGGGCCTTGAAAGATCATCCAGTCAAATCCCCCTGCCACAGCAGGATCACCCAGACCAAGTCGCACAGGAACACGTCCAGGCCCTTGAGCTGTTTGCTTGCCAGCATTAGAACTCAATCAGATTGCCAGATTATGTGTTTATTGGACGTCTTCAGCTGTCTGAGGGATTGACTTTCAGAGTTTACTTAACTGCAGTATGGGATAGTCTGTTTCTTGACTATCCCATAACGATTTTACTGAAGTTTCCAAATAAAATAAAAATCTTAACTGAGCATTGGTGTCCCCAGCATCAGAAGGACATGGAACTGTTGCAGTGAGCCCAGAGGAGGCCACAAAGATGATCCAAAGGCTGGGGCACCTTTGCTATCAGGACAGGCTGAGGAAGCTGGCGTTGTTCAATCTAGGGAAGAGAAGACTCCAGGGGGACCTTAGAGCTGCCTTCCAGTACCTGAAGGGAACCTACAGGAAGGCTGCAGAGTAACTTTTTTCAAAGGAAACTAGCGATAGGAGAAGGGGAGATGGTTTGAAACGGAAGGAGAGGAGCTTCAGACTAGTTCTTAGGAAGAAGTTCTTCAGGTCAAGGGTGGAGAGACTCTTGAACTGATTGCATAGAGAGGCTGTGGCTGCTCCCTCCCTGGAGGTGTTCAAGGCCAGACTGGATCAGGCCTTGAGCAACCAAGTCTGGTTGAGAGGTGTCACTGCCCATGGCAGGGGGTTGGAGTAGATGAGCTCTGAGGTAATTTCTAACCTGAGCCAGTCTGTGATTCTATGATTTCCCACTAGCAGCCTTTCAAGTTCACTCTTCAGTTTGTCATCCTTCTCTTTTATCTCAGCAATTGACTCACGACAAAACCATGTTTAAAACAAAGAAGTCCATGTCTTTTGCAGTTCTCATAGCCATTATAGCAGGATTCCCCACAGGCACCTGCTCTCAGACCTTCTCACAGTCCAGCATCAACAGTGCAGGTTAGTAACAGACATTCTCAGAAATCTTCCCTTGTAACTGGGGGTACCCATCACTGCCAGCTGGTAAAGGACACTGACTGCATTAAAATATCCCTGAACAGTCAAAGCTTTCCTTTCCACCACTTTTTACAACGCGTCTTTGCTGCCAGCAGTGTTCCACCCACCTCACAGCCAGAAAGCAGCTATTTCCCACACTCACCGTGACTCAAAGCTCAGCAACCTGAACTAAAAACCCATACAGATACAACTTCTTGTAGGCAACAACCACTCTTCCAATAAACACAGAAGGAGTCAACTAGAAGTGTGGTCTTCTTCCGAAAGCAGACATAGAGCTGCTGCTCAGCTTATCCAGACAGTAAGGTCTTAACAGCAGGAAGCTGGGGTCTGTGTCACAGCAAATGACTTCCAGGCACCAGGACAGCAACCAGGGCTGCAGCGTTACAACCACGTTAAGCATCACTGCAACAAGCAGATGAGCCTTCAGATCCAGCTGAAAGCTCAGCTACGGGCTGGAATAAAGTGGAAATGGGAGAGACTTGGTTGGCAGGGGATTACCTGTTACAAAGTGGCTCCTCTAGCTTGTCACAGAAATGCAACTGCTCCTTTTGTCTGAGTCAGGGGGCTCTTTGGAGCCCGTTCTGAGCAGGAACAGGCAGCTGGTTGTCTAGTCTGTGGCGAGCCCAGCCGATTTACTGGCCAATGAATCTACTCGTGACATCTTGGTTTTCAAACAAAAGTTTCCAAAATAATAATGAATGAAAGGAGAAAAAGAAAGCAAGTACTTCTGAATATGCACACGAGCTACAAACCCCCAAATCCCATCGTTTTTTGTATTAAAGCTTTCACTAGTCTTTGCGTGTAGTGTCTGGAGTCTCCCAAGAGCTATATTAACCCATAAGCAGCACCGACAGGGCAGACTTGCTGGGGAGCTGCTTCTGCTGAGAAAAGAACCAGTTGGCTGCAAAAGTTGTCGGTATTTCCTCACTTTACAGAACCAGCTTCAACCTCAAACCCATTCCATGCACAATGCACCAGGCTCCAGAGACAATAATTCCTCAAACTCCAATCCATCCACCTAGATTCTGCTTTTCTCTGAGCAAGCTGTCTTTAGAAGACATTGTTTGAAAAGTAAAACGATGATTTATATTTTTAAGTAATGGTCTCTCTCATCCCTATTGAGAAATGTTGCCCAAGGTATCCCTGCAAGTTGCAAGGAGCATGAAGCAGACGCTATTCTTGACCCATGAAGCAGATTAACACTTAATAAATAGAAAAAACCTTCCTGTATTTCCACTTTTAAAAATATATTTTTTTAATGATTGTATTTGTAGCACCTGATTTGCTTGGAATATTTCATATTATGTTTTATGTGACTTATGTATTCACTTTTAATGCATCTTATGTATTAGATGTGGACTTTTAATGTAGAAAACCTATATATTTTGATTATACCAACAGTATACACAGCTAACACATAACAACACATATTACAATGCAATTAAGGATCGGGTTTTATGTGATGCTTTATTTTGTGTGATGTGTTTATGCCATGTATCTTCTGGTCTGATCCACAAAAGCAAACTGGTTACCTCCGTGGCTTCAAACAGACAGTGAGGAGGAAGGGCCAGCGTACAGGGAAAGAGAAAGGAAGATTTTCACAAGGGGAAAATACAAAACTTCTGAAAAAATGAAAATCCAGGGATGTCACAGACGAAGAAACCTCACGTTATTGATGACTGATGAGGAAAATATCTGAGTAGCTGAATGGAAGACAATATAATCTAATGCAGACACAGACCTGCTGGGTACCAGTCCCATCTCATCCCTTTGCTGAGATTCCCTTCAATGATCAACACCAAATGCATATGTTCTTAGGAAAACCCTTTAGGTGGGAGGCTCTTTTTTCCAGGAAAAGCACAGCCCAAGACCGATCTGGACTCCTCCCCGAACACAAAGCGGCAATGCCAGCAAGCATTTTGCAATGTTGACCAACAAAAGCAGAGCCAACATTTTTTCATGGTGACACAACAGCAGCATCCCCACGAAAAGCGGGAGCCATGCAGAAGGCACAAGTCCCCTCCCCTCTATGAGCCCTGCTCTCCGTCAGTCCACAGGGCTGGAGCCAGATGCTGCTGCAGCAGCCTCCCAGCAAACAGCACGGTTGTGTTTGTAAGTGAATCCTAACACATCCTCCTGGTTATCACCAAAGAAATGGCACGGGGAGGAAAACTGACACCTCCTTGGCGATGACCACTGGAAAACTCTTCAAACTGTCTCTGCTGCAAAAGTCAGAAAATACAGATATCTACGTTACAGCTCTGCATCCCAGTGCAGTAGGGGTAGACCCATCAGCCAGTATGAACCCTTCTGCTTTTACAGGAGTTCCAGAAGGCCACAGAACTGCTTGAGAGAGTCGAGTCCAGCACAGAGTCAGGAAGATGACGACGGGAGTGGAACATCTCCCTGATGAGGAAAGGCTGAGGGAGCTGGGGCTCTTTAGCCTGGAACAAAGGAGACTGGGGTGACTCCATTAATGTTTATAAATATGGAATGGGTGGGTGTCAGGAGGATGGAGCCAGGCTCTGCTCAGTGTCACCCAATGATAGGACAAGGGGCAGTGGGTGTGAGCTGGAACACAGGAGGTTCCACATAAATATGAGAAGGAACTTCACGGTGACGGTGACAGAGCACTGGAACAGGCTGCCCAAGGGGGGTTGTGGAGTCTTCTTCTCTGGAGAAGTTTACAACCCACCTGGCCATATTCCTGTGTGACTTGATCTAGGTGATCCTGCTCTGGTGGGGGGACTGGACTAGATGATCTTTTGAGGTCCCTTCCAATCCCTAATGTTCTGTGATTCTGCAATTCTGAGTTGTGGTTGTTTACACTGGTTTAGAAGCTTTGCCATAAATCTCTCCTTGTATTTCAAAGCTGCTGTTGAAGGAAAACCCCCAAATTTCTAAATTTCAGCAACACCACTAATAATTTCTTAGCAACAGAGTAGGCAGAGCTGCTGCAAGGCAGCTCACAGGTTCAGCTGTGCAATTGAGTGACCTCACTTGCCAACCTGCAGGTAAACTGGAACAGGTAGCACTGGTGAGTTTTTGTTTTTAATACTCGAATGTTTTTTATCTCCTGACCCACTTCTACTACCAGTCACACTGTGCATGGAGCAAGGGCCCAGAGTGTGACGGGGCAGCAGAAAGAAGGTCAAGCAAGGTCACAAGCAGATTTATCTGAGAGAGGTTATTTTTAGCCGAAGTTGTAGCTGATTTTCCTCAACAGGAGGCGGGATGTTTGCTGCTCTAAACCAAATCTCCCCAAGCAGACAAGTCAGCACAACTCAAGTGTTCCTGCTCCTGATTACGTGAGAATAATGTCTGCTGCCTGCACGCTCCAACTCAGCAGCTAGAAAGGAGGAGGAGGAGAGTATCTGTGTGGTGTCCTGTGGGGCAGGGAGGTCTGCTCCATAGAAGAAGTTGCTAAAGCTCTAAATTTGGATGCAGTTGGTGATATGGGCCAGTGTGGGCATCCAGTAATAAAGACTACACACAGCTTCAGCAAAGGTTTGCTGCTGTAATTGCCCTTCCCGGAGAGCTTTTCACAGTCCAGGTGGATTGGCTGGAGATCACGGCTGCTGCTCTGCCAGCAGACATTTACAGCATGAGTCTGGCCTGATGAAAAGCTTCGCTGCCATTGCCTTCACCACTGGTTGCTCTGCTGCTGTATCTAACGTGGCAGATCTGAGAACACCCAAGCAGCAAACTGAGGGAAGATGTGGAGCAGCAGCTTCATTATCAGAGTTTTACAGAGGGACAGGCATCTAAGGGATGGGAAGACCATCGCACTGTGTGCTGAGGTTGCCTGTGGAGTGCAGCTTCACCACTGCTATCACGTAAGTAAGAATTCAGGGTACTTTGGGTCTACTCTGCAGCCAAGGGACTGCTGATACCCGATTGAACCAAGCAGCTGTGCACCAGGTGTGACATCTGGGGTCTGGAGAACAACTCTGATGGGGAGAGGCTGAGGGAGCCTGGAGAAGAGGAGACTCAGGGGAGTCCTCACTGCTCTCTACAACTACCTGAAGGGAGGTTGTAGTGAAGTGGGGGTTGGCCTCTTCTCCCTAGGGACCAGTGATAGGACAAGAGGAAATGGGGAGGTTCAGATTGGATCTTAGGAAAAACTTCTTCCCAGAAAGAGTGGGGAGGCCTTGGAACAGGCTGCCCAGGGAGCTGGTAGAGGCATCATCCCTGGAGGGGTTCAGCAAACAAGCAGAAGTGGTGTTTTAGTGGTTTAGTGGTTGGAGGTTGTAGGGTGTACATTTGGACTTGATCTTGAAGATCTTTTCCAACCTTGATGACTCTATGAATCTCCTCTGGCCTTCTGGAAGAGGTTTTGGACGATGGTACAGTGCAGAGTACGAAAGAAAGCGGGGTTAACGTTTCAGAATCTTTGTCTAACACACTCAACACTGGATTATTCCAGCACTGATGCTAAGAACTAGCTTTCCAGGTAACTGCTGGGAAATGTTGACATTTTGAAACATATTCCTTGATAGATTATGGCAATCGAGTTACGGGCATGGCACTATTTCATAGCATCTATTAGGTGCTGCAATTTCAATTAGTTTAAACATCATCAATGAATGCAGCAGGCAGTGATTAGGTGATAACATGGACCCACTGAATGCTCACTTTCTCCCCATATTATTCATTTCCCTACACCATCGTTTTGTCATTCTAAAATATTTTGTTAGGATGAAGGGGTTCAGCAGCTGTAGGAATGGCAAAAGCAGGGACTGAGTGGGGATAGTAAGGGAGAGGCAGAAGATCAGAGTAACTCATGGACAGTTGGCAGCTCAAAGGCTGAAACCGCCAGATCTATCCATCTTTTGCAAAACACCTTCCTGGGAGAGAACCTTTTCAAGCGTAGAAAAGCACTGGAGTGGGCAAACCCACTGACCTGCCAAGGAGATACATCTGTGGCCCTAAAATCACAGTTGCTCCACTTGGGCAGTAGAAGTCACAGAGCAGCTCCTTTCAGTCCCGAAAGTGGCACAGCCCTACATCTGGACCTGCCATAGGAGGAAAGGTGATAAAGCTGGGTGACAGGACATAAAGAAGACGACCAAGAAGATGGAGACTCCCTTTTCACAAGATGTTGCATAGAAGAGAAGAGGGGTGATGGATACAGGTTGATCCAGGAGAGATTCTGATTGGAATCCAGAGGAAAGTTGTTCATCGTGAGAGCGATCAGATACTGGAATGGTCTTGCCAGGGAAGTGGTGGATTCCTCAACTTTAGACAGGGTGCTGGGCCATTCTCATTCAAACTGTATTTCTTTCACTTAAAGCGTTGGACTCAGTGACACTCAAGGTCTATTCTAACCAGTCTACTGTGATACCAATAAACCTCGCTTGATGCAGCCGTATTCTGCTTGTCCCACAGCCACCTTCAGCTCCCCACTGTACAGCACCCACTTGTTCCAAGAGGGCAAGACTCAAATCACAGAATCACAGAACATTAGGGATTGGAAGAGACCTCAGAAGAACATCTAGTCCAATTCCCCTGCCAGAGCAGGATCACCTTTACCAAATCCAGGCGGGTTTTAAACATCTCCAGAGAAGGAGACTCCACAACCCCCCTGGGCAGCCCCTTCCAGGGCTCTGTCACC
>JAOXOE010000256.1:42759932-42781551 GCA_028565055.1 Phoeniculus purpureus
GGCGGGGGGGGGCGGGGGGGGTCCCCACTTGTTTTTGGTGAAAGAAAAGCACAGTGTGCCTTGACTGCGGGAACTGAGTGCTAAGCCATGGCAAGTTGTAATAAAGAAGCACACACAAACCCTCAAGCTCTGCAGCCCTTTAAGCAAAACAGACTGAAACAGGTTTAACAGTGATACTGGGCTAAATAGTAAATGAGGTGTGCAAAGCTTTTAGGTTTTGCAGGGTGTGGCTCGCACATGAAATCACAGAATCACAGAATGGCCAGGGCTGGAAGGGACCTTAAACATCATCTAGTTTCAACCCCCTTGCAGAGGCAGGGACACCTTCACTAGATCAGGTTATCCAGGGCCTAGAATACTTCCAGGGATGGGGCAGCCACAACTTCCTTGGGCAACCTGTTCTAGCATCTCACCACCCTCACAGGTAAGATTTTTTTTTCCTAAATGATCAAATCAGTTTTTAAAGAAGCTGAAAAAAAAACATCATTGAAGGGATAATTTTAAAGTATCATAGAGACTGGAGGGGTCAAAAAGCTGCGGAGCTATGGGGTGACAACAGGGGTTAGTGGGGACCTGGCAATTCTGGTTGGACTTGATGAGCTTAAAGGTCTTTTCCAACCAAAACCATTCTGTGACTTGGAAAACAAAATTGGCTGACTATGACAGGCTGAATGAAGCTGGTTGCTGGATGAGGCTGAGATTTCCGCACTGCTCAGCTCCAATTCACACAACCACCTTTGCTGTTCCGTGGCGCAGATGTGCACCTTTAACACAGGTTTGGTGCTGAAGCCACAGCTCTTTGATCAACTGTTTGCTTCTTTCACAAACATTACCAATTGCAGTGTGTTTGGTGCTGAAGTTATATTGTCCTCGAAGCATTTCTGGTTTCCTTCAAATCCTACATATTAGCTCAGGGCTAAATATCAAACATTCATCATCTTTCTCCCTTATGCTCCTTTTTTCATGCTCTGGGATAAGCCCTTTCATCAGTAGAAATCTGTATCCACCCAGCAGTGTGGTTTCAGAGGTGCTGAGATGACTGAACCAGAATCTAAACTGAAGTTCTTATTTATACCAAGGATTTATGTATTTTTAATGCTCATGGTCTAATTCATAAATGAGCCACAGAACGCTGCTTCCCTTTCTTTTCCTTTACTGGAGATACCAGAATGGCACATTTGATGAGGGATTAAAAGAGAGCTCCAAGATGAATTATTCAGGAGAGAAAACAATCTTCTTCTAAAGAAAACGAGGGCTTTTACAAGTGCAGTGTGTTGTGTACAGCGCCTGTGTCAACATGGGAAAGGAGGAAAATAAGAATGAAATAACTGAGTGGTTTTGAAAGAGATTACTTATGATACCTGCAACACTGTCCTACATTTCTTCAAGTGAGACATTAACCCAGAAATGTAGGGTGAAGCACTAAGCCTGTTAGTCAGTGATGAAACACTCACTGACTTGAGGGGAACAAGGATTTCACCCTATCAGTGTGAAGTATTTATAGCTCCTTCTAATCCCTTTTAGGCATTAAAATGAAAAATGTTTTGTTCCTTTTCTTTGCTGCTCCTTCCCTTTTGGAAAAAAAAAACCAACATAGGATGACAGAAAAGAATCTGGCAACTTGGACTGGAATTGTTTAGGTTGGAAAAGACCTTTAAAAGTGTCAAGTGCAAGCAATACCCCAGATGTCCTAAGGCCACCACTAAACCCTGTCCCTAAGCTCTAGATCTTTACAACTGTGAAGCACGTCCAGGGATAGCAATTCAACTCGCTCCCTGAGCAGCCTGTTCTAAGGCCTGATGGCCATTTCCAGGAAGAAGTTTTTCCTCATGTCCAATCTAAACTTCCCCAGGTGCAACCGAGGCCATTTCCTCTTGTCCTATCTTTTGTTCCTTGTGAGAACCAAACCCCACCTCTGTACAACCTCTTTTCAGGTAGTTGCAGATTGCACTAAGGTCTCCCCTCAACCTCCTTTTCTTCAGACTAACCAGCCCCAGTTCCCTCAGCTGCTCCTCACAAGGTTTGTTCTCCAGAACCTTCATCAAGCTTGTTGCCCTTCACTGGACTCACTCCAGCACCTCATTTTAGGTCCTTCCAACTGGTTCGAGGTCCCTTCCAATCCCTAATGTTCCGTGATTCTGTGAAACAGTCCATTCTAGTCTAGTCTATCCTACTCTACTGCAACACTTGGCTTGATTTAGCCCACCATTCTTGGGTTTTTTACCTTTAAAACCTACAAAGTTCTTTTCAAAGAGCAAACCCTTCTTCACTCGACAGCAGAAATCCTTCTGCTGCAAATCTACAGGAAAAACAAGTAAGGAGAACACATTTCAGAAAAGGGGTTGGTCTTAAAAATCTCTCAGAGTATCACAAAACAAAGAGATGCCACTGCATTTCCCATGGAGAATACAAAAGGGAGAGTCGATGCCCATGCTCAGCCCTGCACTGCTGTGCCTGATCAGCTCCTTGTACCTAATCGAGGGAGTCATCATTTAGAAAACAGTAATTTAGGCTGACAAAACTGCATATTAATATAAGTAACGCACTGTGCCTAGGGATCCTTGCCAGCAGCTCAGTTTGCAGGAGGGTATAAAACTGAGATATCCTCTCTCTTCAGTTCTTGGTTGAGGGAGAGCTTGAAGGAGCAGAAGAAAACTCACACCACTCTTACCCCTGCCATTCCAGCTCTGTGTTGGAAAAGCATGAATCACCTCGGCATGTTTCCAGAACTACATACAAGAATTCAAGGACTCACAAAACTCATGGTCTTTCTCTCTCAGTTCTGTATTAGTGCAGTTACAGTAGATTTCTATCAATGGGCACTTAGAAGATGAGCCCAAGCATGGTGAATAGTGCCTTCTCACACCTAACAAGTTGTAGGACAAGAAGAAATGGCCTCGAGTTGCACCAGGGTAAGTTTAGGTTCAACATGTGGAAAAAATTCTTAACGGAAGGGTCATCAGGTCTTGGAACAGGCTGCCCAAGTTGGTGGCTGAATCGCCATCCCTGGACGTGTTTCACAGTCGTGGAGATGTGTAGCTTAGAGACAGGGTTTAGTGGTGGCCTTGGGACAACTGGTTTAATGGTTGGACTCAATGACTTTAAAGGTCTTTTCCAACCAAACTAAACGATTCTACGATTCTGTGAATCTATGAATACGGTGACATAAAGGTCTCTATTTCTGCCTGAGCAAAACGATGAAGCACTTATCTCACTTCTTCCTCACCCACGCAGGACAAACAAGCTTGGGGAGGGTCAAAATCAGCACTGGCACAAGTGGGGAGCAAATGTCATCCAGTAGCTAATGAAGTGTTGTGAAAGAACAGAGGAATTCAGTCCCTCGAGGCTGGGTTTCTCTGAGTCACTGGGCCTGCAATGACTGCAGCAATGACACCGTCTGAGTACGGGAATGGTCAACCCTAAATATATAACTGTCAGAATGCACCTTGGTTATCTGCCCAGATTGCGTTTTGATTTTGTCTACAACGTGTTCTCTCAGTAAAAAAGTTATGGCACGCAGCTGATAGCTAGGTTCATGTGATTTCACCACAGATTTTGAATCATTCGGTGTTTTCCTTAAAGTGTCATTTCCTAGAATTGGGTGACTGTATAATTATTTTAAATTATTTTCTTCACATATTTATAAACATTAATGAGGTCACCTGTCAGTCTTCTCTTCTCCAAGCTCAAGAGACCCAGCTCCCTCAGCCTCTCCTCATAAGGGAGGTGTTCTACTTCCTGTAGAACATTTATTTATAAACATTATTTATAAACATATTAATGTTTATAAATATGTGAAAGGTGGATGTCAGGGGATGGAGCCAGGTTCTGCTCAATGCTATCTAATGATAGGACAAGGGGCAATGGGTGTGAGCTGGAATACAGGAGGTTCCACATAAATACAAGAAGGAACTTCTTCACAGTGAGCATGACAGACACTGGAATGGGCTGCCCAGGGGGGTTGTGGAGTCTCCTTCTCTGGAGACATTTAAAACCCACCTGGGTATGTTCCTGTGCAACTGGATCTAGGGGATCCTGCTGTGGCAGGGGGACTGGACTCAATGATCTTTCAAGGTCCCTTCCAATGTCTAATGATTCTATGAGTCTTCAAAACAAATCAAAGCTAATGGCAACATAACCCTTTAGAAATAGACCACCCTTCCAGGCACTGGGAGGTCTGACTTGTAGCCTGTGTGTCAGTACTATGGTGTTGCTGCACGCAAAATTAAGAATGCAGTGCTTTGCATATTACATCCACATCCTGAAGCTGAATGCTCAGCATGTTCCCATGGCAAATCACTGCAAGGTGACTCCTGGAGGCTGAGAGAAGATTAAGGTAATGGATAATCATAGAATACATAATTCACTGGGTTGGAAGGGACCTCCAACCCAATGGTCATCTAGTCCAGCCCCCACCCATAACAAGCAGGGACATCTCCAACTAGAATAGATTGCTCAGAGCCCCAGCCAGTCTGACCTTGAGGCCTCCACCACCTCTCTGGGAAGCCTGTTCCAGGGATCCCCCACCCTCAGATTCAAGAACTCATGTCCAGCCTCAGTCTGCCCTTTTCCAGTTTTAAACTATGACCCCTCATCTGGTTGTTCCCTGCCCTTGTAAAGAGTCTTCCCCAGCCTTCTGACAGGCTTTGGAAGGTCACTGTAAGGTACCCCCAGAACTTTCTCCTCTCCACGCTGAACAATTCCAACTCTCTCAGCTTGTCTTCCTAAGAGATGTGCTCCAGGCCTTCCTTCTCTACATGGATGCCAAGGAAATGAATTAGGGCTCTTTCCTCAAGGCTTACAGGTGAGAATTAGTTCAAGGACAGCCCTCTCCTGCATTTTGATGCGATCTAGCTTAGATTGTATGGTTGAGTTTAATGTACATTCACTGTCAAGTGTGGATGCACACAGGGTATGGAACGGGGTCAACCTGAGCACAGGTATCAAACAGGAGTACTCCTACCATGGGGAACAAGACTGCCAACATTGGTTATATAAAACTAGACTCAATTTCCAGTATTTGTCTTATAAAACCTTCAAACCAAAATATTTGCTTGTGCTCAAGTGGAGTACTTCCTTCACTGATGGAGCACCACCTCCCACGTTTCGTTTGAGAAAGAAAAAAAAAGAAGAAAAATTCTTGAAAAAAATCTGTTTCATCTAAAACAACCTCTCGGCTTTCACCCTTCCTACATTTCTCTGGTCAGCTGCCAAAACAAAACCCCCATCATCTGCACAAGCTAAGTGCTTAGTCACTAGCAACAGCAAAAATGTTAAGAAGTGTCCTTGTTAAACTGATGGTACGTATTTCTGTGTCTAAAGTAAAACATGACAACTTTGCCCCCATCTCTCTAGCACCCAGACGTGCCTCTGTGTTCTGCTTTAAAAGCTGAGCAGAATTTGTAAGTTTAAGTTCTGTGACTTCTGCAGAAAAGCTGAGTTTGAGTTTAAAAAGTTGGGAAAAGTGTCTCCTCCACACTCCCCACCTCTTATCTCCCCTCAAGTGACTTCCACCGTCTTTGCTTCTCTCCATCTTGGACTGGTTGGAGCTGCGTTGCTGCCACTGAGAGAGAATGTTATTGCTCCTCGAGTTGAAGAAAATTTATGGTGAGTGGGAAGATTCACCTGGACCTGGAGATACTGACAATTCTGAACCTTGAAGATCTATAAGGATCAAGACTGAAGTCGGACAACCACTGTGATTTCAGAGAGAAGCAGGAACTGTCTACAAGGGACATTCTGAATGTTTTTAATCTCAGTTAACTGTAAGAGCATGTGACAAAATCCTGTGTCCGTGTCTATACCCTGTGTGGCGTTGGTTTCTTCTGGTATGTGGTGAGGGAGCGAATTAAAATGTCTTGAAGCCTTTCTCCTCCAAATTGTGTCAGTTGTTTCACTGCCTGCAGATCGGTCAGTGGTTTTGTTAACCACTCTCCCTTTGTGTCAGACCATTTAGATGGGACTACACTACCACTATGCCCCCACACCCTGCTCAATTCACAAGGACACAGACCCAGGAGAGGTTAATGCAAACAGATTTCTCCCAGCTCTTGGTAGCAAATTTTTGTACCAGGCCTGCACAAAGTGAGCTCCTTTGTGGCTCCCACAGACATTTATCTCATAGAGATCACATAAATCCTCGTAGCCATTTCAGTCATGCACAATTTCTACTTTAAATGCTACACATGAAAAAGACTGAAACAGCATTAGGGTTTGATACTTAGTTTATTAACATAATAGATATTCCAGACACCAAACTGAACCTCTTACTCTTCCTCTTGTGCTTGTTCCTCCCTGTTGGAGAATATCTCAGCAACCCCCAAGCATCTTTTGTACTAACTTCTGTGCTGCAGTCTTATAAAACCTACCTGTTTCCTTTGAGTCTCACTGTTGATTATTGGGAGTCACGCAGAGGTTCTAAATACGTGGGGTCAGCACAGAGAGCCACTCTATTTCCCCTTGGGACACATGAATTTATGTTAGCTGTACACTTATCAACACACGTATGTATTTTCACTTTGTAATCCACGTCGTTCAACCCTAAGTGCTATCTGGATGCTAATGGCAATCGGAATCCTACAATCATTAAGGCTGGAAAAGACCTCTAAGATCATCTAATACAGTCCAACTATCCAGTGGTCCTATGGCATACTCCTGTTGGAGTAACAGTAAGATGTAGGATGGTTGGTTAATAACGTCAGAGATTTGTTATGCCAAAGCCTCCCTCCCAGCCTCTCCTGATTGTTGCTATTTCCTTGGAATGTCTGTGTGTGCTCCACAGCAATTATCAACCCCGTGAGACCCAGCAAGCCAGCTCAGTGTCAAATCCCACAACTTGGTGCACACTGATGACGTACTTGTATCTAAAAGCCACGTGCAAACCAACACTAAGTGTACAGAAAGGTCTTGCTGGCAGCTGCAGATGGGAACACGTCCCCTGCTGTAAGAAGTGCATAGAATTGGGGACCCTGTAAAGGCAGTTTTTTATAGGACATTTTTTCACTGCTTTGTCCAAAACACAGACTCTGACTGGACTTGTTTCTTCACAATGTGTGACTGCAATGACATCACTTGGCTGAGCGCAGGAAGGGCCGAGGCGGCATATGGAAAGAATCACGAGTACCGAGCCCCTCAGCCAAACCAACACTTCTGGTGAGGAGTGCTCTGGGGGCCAGTTACTGATTAAATGCCAGAAAATGCATCTACATCCTCTGTGCTCTGTAAAGAAGGTAATGCAGCTGAAATACAAGCACTCACTAAGCTTTTAGACAGCATCTAGTTATCAAATCGTGGGAAAACCAAGCAAGTTATTTAACACCAGTTCTTCATTTTCACTATCAAAACTGCTGAAGCTGATCTACTTTGAAATATTAATGCTCTACACTTCCATGCTCTTGCTAGTCTCCAAAACATTGCCTGTTCCCATATTATTCTGGGTGGTTGTGCCAGTAAGCTATGAACCACTGCCCCTCTGTTTATTTTAAACTGTAAACTTAGGCCAGGATGTAGTGATGCTGGATGTTCTGTTACGAGCAGCCTCTCAACACTGGTTTTGAAGACAAACGGCTCAAGCTCTGTTAGCCAGGGTGAATGGGATCTCAGTTAGGGCATGCTTTATGATGTGATACAGGATTACTACTGTAATAGACGAGAAAAGACTAAAGTGCTAATTCCATGCCCGTGCCATGCTTGTATCAATCACCAGGAGACTTCCTTATCATTTTGTCCTGAGACAGCAAAACCTATTTGGACTCTGAGGATTAGCACTAATGTAAAGATGCCATTTAAAATGTCATCTCCTTAATCTCCTGGCACTCTGGGACTAAAAAGCCTAGTGACATCTAAAACTATATTTAATTTCATCCAACTGCTGCACACGCTACCGAACTACTCTGTTGTTTTGTGGTAAAGCTTCAATTTTACTTAATACTGCCACAAAACCTAAAGGAAACTCATCCAGCCGTCTCAGCAGAAGCATTGCAAGTGAAGGATGACTGTGCAGTTGTGCTGATTTCAAGTGCAACAATAAACCCACGCTGAAAAAACAACACTCTACCTTTTCTATACAACTACAGCTGTACAGCTTTAGTATCTTTATCTACCAACTGGTCTTCATCTCATCTATTTCCTTACTAATGCAGTTAAAAATTCCTTCCTACTATGTTTATTTTGCTTAAACATATTTATTATTTGAAATTTTGTACGTCACTGCGTCACCCTTCAAATCTTACCACTTCTATTCTTAGACACTTACTTTCAATAAATACAGATGATACTACTCAAAGCATCAAGTGGCCAACAAGTCTCTATCTAGATACAGATTGATAAAAAAATGACTAAAATAACACCTTTCAAGCAATTTCCATGGCAGTCTAAGCACCTATTTTAGAGGGGATGTCTAGAGAGGCAAAAGTTCCTCCCGCTTTTACTGATCCCTCTCTGGACAAGCCCTCTTTGCTGACAACATTAGGAGAGGAAATCCCTAACATTCAATGCTCCCAACTTGAGCAACATCAAAGCAGCTCCTTCTTTCCACCCTCCTGAGCAAGACACGTGGGTCCTCAAACTGTTTAGTAAGGATGACCTTAGCACCCAGAATTACATTGTCCCCAAAGTCAGAGGGAAACTAAACACACCTACACAGACTGGACCTCCTCTGATTTTTATAAATACCTTCTTATGACACTGGCAGAACACAGGACCATAGAAATGTTCAGGTTGGGAAAGGCCTTCAAAATCATTGAGTCCAACCATTAATCCAAATGTCACAAGGCCACTGCTAAACCCTGTCCCTGAGCTCCAGATCTTCACAATTTTGAAACATGGCCAGGCATGCCAATTCAACCCCGTCCTGGGGCAGCCTGTTCCAAGGCCTGACGGCTCTTTAATTAAGACGTTTTTCCTGATGTCCAACCTAACCTTTCCCTGGTGCAACCTGAGTCCATTTCCTCTTGTCCTATCACTAGTAACTTGGGAGAAGACACCAACCCCTACCTCTCCACAACCTCCTTTCAGGCAAGTGTAAACAGCAATAAGGTCTCCTCTCCCCTCAGCCTCCTTTTCTCCACACTGACAAGTCCCAGCTCCTTCAGCCTCTCCTCACAAAGTTTGTTCTCCAGACCCTTCAACAACCTTGCTGCCCTTCTTTGGGCCAAATTCAGCACCTTAAAAGTTTTCTTGTAAAAATAAAAGGTGCAAAAGAGCTGAACCCAGTACTCAAGGTGCAGCCTCACCCTGCTCCCTGGGCAGCCTATTCCAAGGCCTCCCACTCTTCCTGGGAAGGAGTTTCTCCTAAGATCCAATCTGAACCTCCCGTGGCACAACATTTCCTCTTCTGCTATCACCAGTCACCAGGCAGAAGAAGCCAGCACCTGCCTCAGACAATCTCCTTTCACGTAGTTGCTAGACACAGCGTACACTTTCCTGAAAATCACTGTTGGACAAGGGAGAGGAATGCACATTGCTGTCACCCCTGATGGAGCTGTAGGGGGAACTCCATGTTGACAGCACTCAGCTATATGTTGTCAGTGGAAAACATAAATGAAAACCAGATCCATTTTTCTGTCACAACATGGCCAGCAGGAAGTCACCCAGCTCAGCCCAGCCCTGTGGCTTATGCTTCTGATTCCCTCCTACTGTGCTTCTCCTATTAAGCACGTTGCTTCTTTTGCAAATTGGAGAACCTCAAACCTTGATTGTTTGTGGAATGACACGCTGACATCAGAATGGAAAGATGGCAAAAGCACAGCTTCTCTTTCACTGAGGTTAACGCAAGAGACTTGCCTGAGAAAATCAGCATTTTGGGGAGGTAAATGTCATCCAAACCAAGTAGAAACAGGGCATGTGCTCAGCTCTGATTGGTATCTGCTCAGGAGGGACAAAGGAAAGCACTATGGCAAGGGACAGAGGAACCACAGACCAGGGCAGGAATCGAGACAGAAAGGACTAAAATGAGGTTACTAAGACAGCGTGAAATGACAGGCACAAGTAAGTGCCACTACTCAAAATATTACTTGCTTGTCTTTCCTAGTCCACTAAAATAGACAGACATGTAACTATGTGTTTACACTTCCCAATGTGAGTTAAGAAGTGAAACTGGGGAGGGAGATGTTGATTTTGGAGCAGTCCCTAGGTGCTGCTGGAGACAGTCACACATCCTTGGATTTGCCTCTGTACAGCTCTACCCCTCTGGAGGTAAGACTGAAGCTCTGTACTGCAATGCTTCAGGGGAAGGTTTTGGAAATCACCACCACATTGTTGTGCCAATACCTTTCTTCCTAAATCCCATATATCCTCTCTTCCATGCCATGCCATCAACTTAAGGCCAGTGTGTCCCTTCTCTCTCTCACAACTTCTTTGCTCAAGACCCCATATTTCTGCAGCATTCATCACTTTAACACTTGCTATAGGGGAACTACAACACTATAATGCCTTTAAGATTACAGCCACCAGGAGGATACAGATCCCAAGTTTATGCAGTCTTAAACCTGGCATCATTCCAGTGATGATGATCCATGAACAGGTACTGTTTACTAGACACCACCAGTTGGTTTTAACCCAAGGAATTTAAAGAATAGTAGTTTGAGCAATGAATGCTGTTTGAACACCTAATGCTTCTACCTGTGATTACTTGATATATCTCAAACTTCTGCCACGACAGCTGTAGGACAGCAGCTGTGACAGCAGGGAGTGATACTCCGTCACAGCTCCAGCTTGAGGCTCAGGGCAGAAGCCACTGTTCTGGCATAGCCCATGTTTCCATGCTCTGACCTACTCACAGCGGCAGCAACCCTGGGTTACAGTCCACAAGGGGCACTGAGTGGCAACTGCTGCAGACTAGCTGGGGAATTACAGCCGCCTGAGGGAAAAAGTTAATTTGCCAGTGGGTATGAAAAAGGAAAGTAAGGAGAAGCAGAGAGAACTTGGTGTCCTAGCCAACAGACCCACTCATACAGCAAGAACAAGAGAGACTGTGGGATAGGAAGGCCAGAGTAACTTGTGGATGACAACGCTCACTGGCCATCAACATGCCAGTCACCGGGCAATCCCAACAATCAGATAGATAGGTACCTTTACCATGTCCTAGAATGTCCTATGGGGAGGCCCAAGAACTGCACAACAAGGCAGAACTGCAAGACTGAACTGAAGCTCAGACAGACGTTAGAGCAACTGCAGAAGCTCAGAGGGTCAGTTTTACCTACGCTCAATTCTACCTTCTTCTTATGTTCTCCCTTCCTGAATTCTTCCTGCGAAAAAAATTGTCCCAAAGTTATGCACAAGCCTGGAAAAAAGCAAAGGTTAAAATATACCACTTCTAGCACTTCTTGGCACCAATCAGTGCCTTCTGATCAGAAGGTTAGTCACTGCTGAAGCGAATATTAGAACAACTGGAGCAATAAGATAAATTCACTCACTCCTCCAGGCACACACAGCTCATACAGTAACAACAACTTAAAATTAAAAAAAAGACAAAAATCTACCAACTAGGCTGAGCTGCCATCCTCTCCATGTAATCCTTGGCCATGCTGATGGCCTCAATGTTGTCTGGGTAGAGCACGCAGAACATCGCCAGCGCCCCAAGGTTGTTGCCATAGATTTCGTTCCATCGAGCGCTGAATTCCTTTGGATCCCAGGGAGGGAGGTACTCCAGGGGACTGGACAGCATTGTTTGTACTGCCTCGATCAGCTGAGCCGCGATGTGCTGATGTGTGGTGGTGGCCTGAAGACGCAGAGCCTCCACGTCCCCCTTGGAAAAGTAGAGCATGGGGTAGCTGTCATAGTTGGCATTGACAAAAGGAACCATCGCGTCTGGGTCCTCCCTAGTGCCACAGGCAAAGGCGAAGCAAAACACGTGTATGAAAAACACACTTGGGGCTCCCCGTGTGTGAGTCCTCATTGTGGCATCAGATCTCCAAGTCGCAGTGGCAGCCAAACCATCTTTGAAATATCCTGCGGCAGATGGATGTGAAAGAGACAGTTAGAAAGTGAATCTGTGAGACACTAACTCAGGGTGCTCTGTAGGAAATGTGATTCCATTGGGACCTACAGAACCCCACATGTATCACTCAGTCACAGAATCATTACGGTTGGAAGAGATCTCCCAGATCATCCAGTCCAACCATTAGTCCAACCCCACCCTGCCCACCAAACCCTGTTCCCGGGGCCACATCTACTCCTTCTTAAACCCCTCCAGGGATGGTGACTCCACCCCCTCCCTGGGCAGCCTGTTTCAAACCCTGACCACTCTGTCAGGGAAGGTATCTTTCCTGATGTCCAATCTACACCTCCTGGGCACAACGTGAGGCCATTTACTTCCATTAGTTGCCCTGTTTGTTGCCTATCTTCCCAGTTCAGTGGGCACATAGGGTCCTTTATAGTGTAGTTGAGAGCAGTCAAGTGGGTGGCTGTTTGTTCACTGCTTTACCGTTCCAGTGGCCTTCCAATAATTTCTGTCTGAACATTTCAGACAAAGCCCCTAGCAAGCAATCCATCCTGAAGAAAAACCTATATCCTTTGGAGAAAGACCCTCCCTCACACATCTTTCCTTCCCTCTAGTAAGTGAAACAAGGTGAAGGAACACTGACAACTCTTGGGCTCGAGATGTCAAGTAACTGCGGTGGTGCCTCACGCAGAGCAGCGCTGACTCTACTAGTGCGAGGGGAGGGTGAAGCAGGAGAGGTGGGGAGCCTGTGCTGGCGGCGGCCAAGCCTGTGTGCTGCTGGGGCTGATGTGAGCAGCTGCAGAGGGGAGGGTGAGGAATGCTGGAGGTTTGCACCGAGGTCACTGTATCCTGTGCTTGAAGCTTCTGGTTCTGACATGTCCTCATTTCCAAGTCAAAAACAAAGAGGAGTTAGAAAGAAAAATGAAAGCAAAAGCAGCAGAGCCTGAGCAGAACAGCTGGACTGGAGTGCCTTCAGGGCATTCACAACCTCTGCATTATTACGATTAGTTGTTATTACTATTACTACTCTCAGGGACTGTCCAGTTTGCATGCAGAGATGGAATGCCAGCTCCCAGGAAGGCTGAACACTGAATTAAGGCCAATATTTGTCTAGGTGCATGACTTCTCAAAATGTGCTTGAAGGGCAGATCTGCGCAGAGGTTAAATGCAACTATTTAAAGCATAGTAAGTTACTTCCCCCAAAATACCCACCATCTAGCCTGGAGTCTGAGATAAAACACAGCCAGGATACCCCTGAGGAAAGCCAGCAAATTCCTAGGATTCTTCTCAGGGGAAAGGTTACAGAAAGCAGACCCAAGAGAGACAGTTTTATGTGAGTAACCAACAGTAGTTTTCAATTATTGTAAGGAGAAATAGGTAGAGGGAAAGAAAAACTTAAAGACAAATTATACAGTTTTTTCCATGGAAAACCTGTTTCATTTGATTCTGTCGTAAAACTTGTATGAAGCTGGAGTACAAAGCAGCCTTTTATTCCTCCCAACAGCTCCCCACCTATAAATGCCAACACTTTCTAACACAAACCTGCTAAAACCCTTTTTACCCACATCCTCATTGCACAGACAATAAGACAACCTTGACAGGCCAGGTCCTCCATGACTTCTGGGCACACACACACCCCCTGTTCAGCTCCTAAGATTAATTTATTTGGTTCAGCTCCTAAAATTAATTGGATCAAGCATCTTTGGCCAAGAAGTGCATCTTTACTCGTGCATTCCTGCCTAAGGTACAAATAATACTGTACCCTATGACTGCCTAAGTTTATAGGGTAACTGCCTTGAGGAACCTAATGAGAGATGGCAGTTTCACAGCATTTTAATGCTTTTTGCACAAAGTTTTGTCCTTTTTGGGATGTAAACAAAGCAGCACAGAACACGTTAGGCAGATCACAGGGCAGCAGTGCTTCTGCTACATCTACACAGTCTCTCACCACACACATATAGACAGAAACAGAGACCACAAGTTGTCCAAACACACTGAAGTGTACTGGTGTTCTCATCCGTAAGTAAGGAAACCATACGACAGCATGTTTTGAAGGAGAGGAGGTAAAAACCAGCCAAACTAGTACATTATGCTTGAAACATGATGCTATTTTTTTTCCCTCTGGTGTAAAGAACTGTTTTTCTGGATTAAAAACCCCTCCATCCAGCAGGATGTTTGTGAAATCATCTCTGATCCTTTAGCACTAGGGAGCAGGGTAGGGTGGGGGGTGTACAAGAAAGAACCTCCAAAAACCCACCAGGAATTTTTTCAGCGAGGATCACACACTGTAAGAAATTTCCAGGCTTACACAATCAGACAAGAATCCCAGCTAGCAGCGGGAACTTCATGCATTCTTTCCCTTGGTCTGACTTCTGGAATGACTTCTGCACATCACAAACATAAGCACAAACATAAATGTAGAGACGGTTTGAAGCGTTCTCTACGTCGGGGTCTTTCTGACCAGACATTAGGAAATCCACAGTAAGGTTTTCCAGAACATCTTTGTACATCTGGACACCTATTCCTCAGCATTTCACCACCATCAAACAGTTCAAGTGTTATCTAAAATCCATAGTATTTTAAGCAGCCAGTAACTCCCCTCCTTTTTCTCCTCATGCAATCCAAAAATAGCATAAACTCTTTTTTTTTTACCTTGTACATAAAGGTAAGCAACTACAGCACCACATTACTTGGAAAAGACTCCAGGAGGACCACAGAAATGCCTTCCAGTACCTGAAGGGAACCTACAGAAAGGCTGCAGAGGGACTTCTCTGAAGAGGGAAGAGGATCTAGCAATAGGGCAAGGCAAAATGGTTTGAAACTGAAGGAGAGGAGGTTCAGACTAATTTCTTAGGAAGAAGCTATTCAGTGCAAGGGTAGAGAGACTCTGGAATCAATTGCCCAGAGAGTCTGTGGCTACCCCCTCTCTGGAAGTGTTCAAGGCCAGGTTGGGTGAGTCCTTAAGCAACCACGTCTGGTTGAGAGGTACCACTGCCCCTGGCAGGGGGTTAGAGTAGATGACTTCTAAGGCCCTTTCCAGTCTGAGCCATTTGATGATTCCATGATAACTCCGCATGACTCAGCCTGCAGTGACTGGTGGATGGAAGGAGGCAGCTAGAAAGGAGTCCACCTGCCTTTCCATGCAAATCTCTGCAGAGGCTGCAGCCTCTGTGGAGAGAAGTGCCCCAGGATGGCATGACTGGGGCAAACTGGGCTACAAGGAGCAAGGAGAAAGACAGATGTTCCATGTTTTCTCATCTGTGATGTCCTTCAAAGCAGAACCAGCAAAAATAATATAGAAAAGAAGCACAAAGCTCCAAAAAGAATAAATGTTAATTAACAGAAGTCATCCCCCAGATAGTGAGGAATTACGGATTGATTCTAGGTACAGCCAGGACTAACCAACCCCATGGCAGTTTGAAACAGCAGAACTGCCTTCAACCACATGTACCATCAAACACTTATCTGAGTAGGAAGAGCCCTGACCACGCAATTACAGCCTGCCTGGCTCACTTGGGTAACTACACAGGGCTGACGGGCACCATCACTTGCAACAGTTGGGTAATTGCTTAGAAATGCCACTAACCTTATCAGTGACAAAATTATCAGGTGGCTACAGAACAACCAAAACAACTTCAGAAGAAGAGCATGACCAAAACCAGTAACATTTAGGAACCATTTAGAATTCAGTATATAGTATAAACTTACCTGGGGAATAAAACTCAAACCACTAAGACAAAATCACTGCAGCAGTACATTCATATGATCATAGAATGTGTTGAGTTGGAAGGGACCCCTGAAGGTCATGTAGTCCAAACTTGGATTAGACTGCATTAACTCTGTGCTTGGAGGTTCCTTGAAGGTTCCTTGAGTTCATTTATTTGTGTGCTGAAAGCTAAAGGAGCACATAGCACTGATCAGAGACACATGTGAACCTCGATTACCTGCACAGCTCAGATGATAACAGACACATACAGGTCACTGGCTGCGTAAGCACCAGTCACAACCCATCAGTTGTGACTGAACCCACTACAAGTTTGTTTGACACACTAGGTTCAGTAGGAACCTGAAATTTTGGATCAGCTAAACTGCACTCACAATACCTGGTTTTTTCCAAGTTAAAAGAACGTCTTACTCTCATGTTACACTACATCATTACCGGGCACAACTTCCAAGAACAGCTTTGTCAAGCAACTCAACTTTTGCTGCAGATGAGGGGGAGTTACTCAGTTTGGAAGATGCACCTGATGAAGCATTAAAAATGAAGAGTGAAGGATGCTTGGCCGTGGAAGAACATGCTGTAATACAATATGCTCTGAAGAGGCTGGCACTTGGATCAGCAGAGTATTTGCCACAATTCCCACCTCACTGCCAGCAGAAACAACCATTATGTAACATCAATTATTCTATAAAACAACCAGATTAAATCTTAACCATTTTGGTTCTCTCCATCTGCATCAGTCTGCTAGAACAAAAAACCCCACTACCCTGTAGAACTGGAGCACTTCTCTTACAAGAAAAGGCTGAGAGAGGTGGGACTATTTAGCCTGAAGAAGAGAAGTTTGAGAGGAGCCCTGATCCCCTCCTGTCAATCTCTGCAGGGTGGCTGTAGGGAGGATGATGCCAGACTGTTTCTAATTATGGCCAGTGACAACACAAGGAGCACTGGCCACCAGCCAGTTTCATATAGAAGTAAGGACAAACTTCTTTCCAGAAGGAAGAAAAACTTCTTTCTTTTTGCTTCCCAAAGCCCTGGCACAGGCTGCCCAGAGATGCCATGGAGTCTCCTGCTCTGGAGATGCCCAAACCTCATCTGGATGGAGCCCTGTGCACAGACTAGGCAGTCCTAGTATGGTGGGGGGTTGGACTGGATGAGTTCTGGAGATCTCTTCCAACTCAGATCATTCTGTGATTCTTTTTGTATCACTTCTTGATGAACTCTTTGTGATGATGCTGCCAGCTCCAGAACAGAACTGCCTGCCACAAGGAGCATTAGGCTGGATCACAGTGGAGAAAAGCAATGTCCTACTTCTGTAGGCACTTTGTCATGGCACTTTGCTCAAATACCTCAATCAATTAGCAAAGCTTTTCACATGCATTACAATTGACTTTGTTGCTGATAAGCATCTGTAAAACTGAATTAATGCACTGGAAATGGCAGTGTCTGAAAATCCCGACACATCAGCTGGAGTGGTATTTTGTCCAACAGTGTCAAGTTCAGTGTTGATCTAAATATTTCACAAACATATTTAAAAACGGGAGAGAGATTCAGTCTTCTAACTGAATCCACTGAACATTTAAGGACTGAAGCCCACAAAAACTAAGAGGTGAAAGGATCAGTAGAGAATAATTCCCATAAACACTGTCTGTTGGTTCCTACCAACCCTGGTACAAGAAACTAAGCAGCAGATGGCATGGGACCATCAAAACTACAAACTTACCTTTGTGTTGTAACCATTAGAGCAAACCTCCTGAGCTCTGCAGTTCCCACATCAGCAAACAGCACTGCTGAGTCCCTCACAAACCAACAGAGCTGCACACCAGTGCAGGAAACTCCCAGGGCCCAAGGTAAGATCAGCTCGGAGTCCTCCCTCCACCCACCTTTCAGTCAGTGAGCTGAAGCCAGTGACCATCTGTATCTCCAATAACATTACTGGAAAAGTGTCAGAAATCCCTGCTAACAATTGGACTCAAACCTATTATGACTGGAGGACCCAAAGAAATGACTGACCATTTCTTTCTCTGACCTTTTCACCATGACAAATACACTACAGCACAATTACATAATGTGAAAGGTATTTAAAGGCTTAAATGCTAAAATCTCAAATTAATTCAGAATCCAGTCTACAACAGATTAAGGACAGTTCAGGTAGCCAGGAGTCAGTACTGCATTGGGTCTGAAGTGAGCTGAAATACCTTGAAAGCTTTGCATCAACTTAGGCATCAGATATGTCTTGTATTTCATAGCTGTGCTACAAAAGCCATGAGGGCAGCCAGAAACATCCAGTTCCTACAGCAGCTATCAGTATAGGACATCATGCCTGCAGCCCAAATTGCAAGGCATACCTGTCTTTTGATCTAAGCACAAAACTCAATGAATCTATGTAGAGCAGCACCAGAACATCGCACAGAGAGAAGGGAGGGCTGCACTCACTTTCTACGACACTAAAGTCAGCAACTGCCAAGTATCTGTGTAGATCTGCAGCAGGATGTGTAATGTGTCTATCAGAAAGTTTCCATCTGTTTAGTCCTTTCATTTAAAACCCTATTTGTCACACCCAGTTGCATCTATATAAATTCCGAGGTGATGCACATGCTGAATCGAAGATGAGGGAGTATTGTCTTATGAGAAAAGGCTGAGGGAGCCGGGTCTCTTTAGCTTTGAGAAAAGGAGACTGTTTATAAATCAGGAGGATGGAGCCAGGCTCTGCTCAGAGTCATCCAATGATAGGACAAGGGGCAATGGGTGTAAGCTGGAATTTAGGAGGTTCCACATCAATATGAGAAGGAACTTCTTCACAATGAAGGTGACAGAGCCCTGGAAAAGGCTGCCCAGGGGGGTTGTGGAGTCTCCTTCTCTGGAGACATTTAAAACTCGCCTGGACATGTTCCTGCGTGACTTGATGAAGGTGATCCTGCTGTGATGGGGGGATTGGACTAGATGATCTTTCGAGGTCCCTTCAAATCTCTCATGTTCTGTGGTTCTGTGAATCCACAACCTCCTCCTTGCCTCAAGCAGATTTAAACTGCCTGCATGCCCAAGGCATAACCTGTAAAAATGCTTCCTCAGGAATTTTTTGGTTGTCCTAACACTACTCTTCCTGATCCTTACTAGCGTTTTTTGTTCCACACACCATGGCATGGAATGGGTGAGGAAATGGTTTTGGTGTCTGGAATCCTTCAGGTGATCATTCCTGCCCAGTTGGGTAACAGAGTTGGTAACAGAGATCAGTGTTTCCATTTTTCACTTTGGTTTTCATCCTCTTTTACAGGAAATATTTCTCTGTTACCCTTGACCTTTACTCTTCCAAACACGAGCAAATGTTTTAAGCGTCCTGGCTCATTGTTTTCACTGTCCTTCATTCAGTTGCCTTCAAGACGCTGGAAAGGAATCAAGTGTTTCCTCTGGAGTTCTACAAAATCAGTCCTCCCTCTCTCTCTATACCTACCTACGTTCTTCTGTAGCTGCAAATACCAAGTATTTCTATTTGTGAATTATTTCCACAGTACACCATGTTAACAGACAAGAATTGTAACACACATCTTATCTTTCAGCTGCTCTGCAATCAAAACCCGTTTTAACGCTATTTTGATCCTGCTGTGGAGGGGGATTGGACTGGATGATCTTTCGAGGTCCCTTCCAATCTCTAATGTTCTGTGATTCTGTGATTCTATTTCCGTATCCTGTTTAGGACTTGGTCTTGCATACAAAACTATATTACAACTGGAATATTTTCTTATTTCTGTAAAAGTTTTGTTACAGCATTAGAAGCTCCAGAGTTCAAAGGTACCAATGCAAGTTAACTCACAACCCTAAACAGCCTGCAATCTAAGCAATTTAAAGCGAGACTTGCTTTTATAGTCTCTAATATAACCCTGACACGTGTGTGCACAGATCCCCAATGTGTTTTGAGTGCATCACCCTACCTGGCAGCTGCACCTCGCTGCAAAGCAATATATGGTCCATTACTATCAGTACTGTTCTGCTGTTCCTTCTGCTGCTTTCCTCTTTTAGTTCATTATATGTGGTTTCTCTTTCTCTGTTTAGATGTCACCATTGGTTCCTCTCTCCCTCCCAACAAATACAACAATCTACCCAGATGCAGACAGTTTTATCATGGTACCAACCAGGGGAGACAGTACAATACATTGTCTGGCAGTTCCTCTGGGGTTGTTACTGCTGTCCTCACTGCTGCCTAGGACACTCTGGATAAAAGAAAGATACCCTCTATAAAAGGTGGCAACTACCTTGTCATGGGCAGAAGCCTCAACCTCATACAGAGTTCACATGCCACACTGTTCCTGCAAAGTTTAACCGCTCATGGTTGGCATGAGCACCCTGTGTAAGTAGGTGTTAACACCTCAGATTAAATTACAGGTTGATTTTGCAGTTTAGAATTGTAAAGTCACATTTCTGACCGGGAGCTGTGCCAGCACATGGCTCTCATCGCAGAACTAAGCCCTGACAGATCATTCTGGCAAACAGTGTGACACAGCACAGTTGCAAGGATCTGATTAAAAAGCTTTAAAATTATGTGATTGATATCCACAGAAATGATTCTATGAGTTTCAAATGACTTTTGAAAACACTTGAGGACAATTCCAGGCAGCCACCTGATTGGAAAAATTAAGTCTACAGGGTTTCTACAGAATATGCAGAATTTTTAATATTTCTGATAAAAGTAACTTAAACAATAAAATAAGGGCAGGACACCTGTGGGGATAGAACTCTTAGGTAAATATTATGGTTATCAGTGATTGAGACAGAATACCTGCCCGAGTCGAGTGAGCAGGATCCCCACAAGCCATCACCTGCTCTGAACACCACTACTGCTGAGACTGTCAGATCCCCTGTAAGCCTAAGCAAGGGGACAAACAGAAAGACAGACCACATGAAGGTGACTTCAGCCTGTGCGCACAATGGCCACATTGTGTCTGGGCTTTCACATCTGACCGTAACCCAAGAGCAGGTGAAAGCGAGATGTCAGCACCTGTTGAGAGAAACTTCCTATGAAACTCCAGAGCTCTGTCCTTCATGCAGTTCCCTGAATGACTAGACCCCTCCAGTGAGCAATCTGCGACCACCACTTCTGCTGACAGAGGATTCATGAGAAAGGTCTGGGTGACACCAGTTACATTTCCTTTCTCCTAGCAGGTTTTAACCTCCCCTCTTCTGCTTTGTTCCTGTCCAAAGCAGGTAACTGCAGTGCCCAGCCACACTGCAGTGCCCAAAGGTTAAGGGTTTGGCTAAAGCAGCTCTGTCACATCTCACTCCATCTCAGCTGGGCTTAGCTGGACTTGAGACACCAGCACAACACTCACCTAACTAAACAGAAAATTAGCTCAAAGGAAGGGCTTTCCATCAAATACTGAGTCAGTTTAAAATAAATCATAGCTCACAGACAGTATTGGGTTGGAAGAGACCTCCAAAGGTCATGAAGTCCCCACTACAACAAGCAGGGACACCTCCAACTAGAACAGATTGTCCATAGCCCCAACCAGCCTGACCTTGAGTGTCTCCACGGCTATTTGGCCACAGTCTTGAACATAAACTGGCAGCACAGTTTAACAGTGTTAAGGTAACAGTGCATCCTACCTCAGCTGAACAAGTATAAAAGAAGGTGTAAACAGCCAAACTGGGTATCACATTTACCTGTTAAATACAACTTGCTAAGCAAAAGTCATACTCACACTCATCGAAGGCTTGGATTGCCAAGTCTAAACCAGCACACAATGGTTACAGAAAGTTACTTTTTTTTAATCCCTTCAGAAAAAAAATAAAAGCAAACTGGGAAAACAGGCACTTTACTTCTTGCAAAACGTTCAGGAACAATAGCAGTAGTAACTACATTGCTTTCTGCTCATTGAGGGAGTATGTTGTGGGTGCCAGACAGGCAAGTTTCCACACACAAGCCTAGGAATGTGACTCAGTCTTGGCTAAACACAATCCCTGCCCAG
>JAOXOE010000256.1:42781651-42792482 GCA_028565055.1 Phoeniculus purpureus
CCCTCCTGGATGAGTTCCTGTGTGACTTAGTCTAGGTGATCCTGCTGTTGCAGGCGGATTGGACTAGATGATCTTTTTGGGTCCCTTCCAATCCGTTATGATTCTATGATTCTATGATAGGGCTAGGAAAGGGTTGGACTTGATCATCTTGAAGGTCTCTTCCAGCTAAAACTGCTCTATGATTCTTTATTTTACCCTCCGAGAAGTCATGTTTGTCGGTTTTAAAGGCATTTCTGTCCAGTCATAGCCTTATTTTTTCTTTAAAAAAATAAGGTTAATATCTATTAATTGAATCACTTGTCAATGTACTTAGATTATTATTCTGTTGAGATAGTATTACAAATTTCACTTTTTAGCTTTGCAATTTTACACTTCTTTTGGTGCTCTTATTTATTAACTATTACTTTTATTTATTATATATTGGCTTTGGTATTTATTTATTAGTACTACGTATTTATTCATTACTTTTTATTCTCACTTATTTCTTTATTATTATTACTTATTTCTTGCAAACCAGCTGCTGGTTTTGTATCGGTTCCATGCAGGTTCTCTTTGATACAGGAGATTTAACCAACAGTTTGGACAGGTTCACCATACTGTAGTGCATCTGAAACAAACCCAAGAGCCTGAGGGGCTGGCACAGTTACCTGCTTTCTGTTCTTACAACAAAGACTGGAAGTCTGATGAAGCAGCAGATGTGTAGAGAGGGGTTAAAGAACTGAAATGAGAAAACTGGATTCTTAGAGAGGAGAAGAAATAGTGAACTGAGGGACAAACCACAGGGAAGGGAGCAGGAGTTGCCTGTTTAGTTGTGCACTTGCGTTTGAATGGACATCAGAGCTAATGCAAAGTCTGTTTGCAATTTCCTAGAGACAGTGCTGCTTCTAGTGGGTTTTTTGCTTCTTCCAGTTAGTTTTGGGTTGACAACAGTCCTCACCTACTTCGGAGCTGTCACAGTGACTGCTGACAGTGTTGGTACAAACCAGCTTTTGTGACAGCTGCTTGAACTCAACAGAGTTGAATTTGCCAAACCAAACTCCAGTTGGAAACATGGAGTCAAACTGTCTGGTTTTACAGAAATATTCCAGGATCCACGTGGCAATTGCAGTAAGTTACAAACATTTTGGCAAGACAACAGGATCACACAGCCCTGGGAACAGGGGCCAGCAAGAACGTTGGGCTCCTGTCAAGCACGTGTTGACTTGTGTCAGAGTGGAGACTTCATTATGGCACCAACCCACTTGTTTCCCATATTGTTGGATCAGCTCAATAACCTGCTTCGTGTCCTCCACTCCCCATTTGCTGTGGTGTTCTGTGGTAGCAGTGTGGAAGGAGGTGAAAAGACAACTTTGGGAACTTGGCCTGGGCAATGGAAACATACTGTTAGGTGGTGTCACCTCTTCCCTTGCATAAGATAGATCAGAGGGGCCTGAACAGTAGATAGGAGAGGCTGAGGGAGCTGGGTCTCTTTAGCTTGGAGAAGAGGAGACTGAGGGGTGACCTCATGAATGTTTTTAAAATGTGAAGGGTGGGTGTCAGGAGGATGGAGCCAGGCTCTGCTCAATGTCATCTAGTGATAGGACGAGGGGAAATGAGTGTAAGCTGGAACATAGGAAGTTCCATATAAATATCAAAAGGAACTTCTTCCCAGTGAGGGTGACAGAGCACAGGAACAGGCTGCCCAGGGGAGTTGTGGAGTCTTCTTCAATGGAGATGTTTAAAACCTGCCTGGATGTGTTCCTGCGTGACTTGGTCTAGGTGATCCTGCTGTGGCAAGGGGATAGGACTGGAGGATCTTTCAAGTTCCCTTCCTAATGATTCTATGATTCTATAAATCATAGAACATATTGGGTCGGAAGGGACATCCAAAGGGCATCTAGTCCAACCCGTCTACAATAAGTAGGGACATCTCCAACTAGAACAGACTGGAGACTTGACCTTGAATCCAGCCTGACCTTGAATTGCTCCAGGGATGGGGTCTCCACCACCTGTCTCGACAGCCTGTGATAGGACAAGGGGCAACAGGTAAACATTGGAGCACACAAGGTTAAACCTCAACACAAGGACAAACGTCTTTCCTGTAAGGATGATGGAGCCCTGGCACAGGCTGCCCGGAGAGGTTGTGGAGTCTTCTGCTCTGGAGACTTTCAAACCCTCCCTGGGTGCAATCCTGTGTGACCTGCCCTAGGGGATCCTGCTCTGGCAAGGGTTGGACTGGCAGTAAATTGCTGCATTAAAAAAACCCAAAAGCCTGCCCAGTCACCTCAGGGAAAGAAACTTGGCAGAACCTGTGTTCTCCTTTCATACAGGGTTTGCAAAGCCCCTGTGCGAGAGTCTTGTGGTGAATTCCAAGCGGATGAGATAGAGCAGAGGGCTGCGGGGTGAACTGTGTTTGTCAGAAGCACTGCCTGCTGGTTCCTCTAACTCCAGACACTAAGTTTCCTGAGATATTCCAAAAAATGAAAATCAGCCTGCTGCAGAGTTATTTTCTTCTCACGATGTGGCATTTCCCTCGTGGCCCTCTGTTGTGTGCTGGCTGCAAGCCCAATACAACCAGTACCACAGTCTGCAGGCTGCACCCAGTGCCTAAAACCCACCCTAACCAGGAGCTTTATACCCGTACCAAAGAAGACATTCTCAGTGGGAGAAGATCACACCAGTCTGTGGAGGCAAAATACCAGCAATGCTGTCTCATCACTGGAACAAAGAGCTGATGACAACTGATCCGGTTTCCAAGTTTTATTTTAAAACACAGAAATGCTGAACCCTTTGGTGATTTCAAGTTCTTGGTTCCTACGTGTTTGCTGTAAGATTTGGCTAGAAAATTACTTGCCACCTCACAGGCAATGGACGTCCTAGCTGTCTCAGGGCTTATCACAATGACCATCTGTGGTGTTCTAGGTGCAGCAGGAGCCCAAAGACACTGGAGTGACATCAAAACAACACCGTACCTGCAGATGGGCTGGAAATGACTTGGAAGCCAAACCTACAGCTGTCAGAGCACCACACTCTTCTTGTGTTACTCTATTCACACCTTCTCAATGGTGTTCCTTTATGGTAGTCTCTTGGTTCACATAGGGTAAGCATACAGCGGTGCCTTTCGTGTAGAATATTGTTAAAGTGTCTCTCGTAGACATCATCGTTCATACTTTTCTGCTCTCAGCTCTTGACCTGGAGCCAGCAACATTAGCGGAGAACCCAGGAGCTGTGGAGGACCGCAGCCTTGTCTCTGATCATACAGGGGGAAAATTGCATTCTGTCCTTTTTAGGAGCAAGTTTGAAACACAATGAGCAAAGAGGCCACTGTGAAGAAATGCAGAGGTGAAACCATCTGGAAGCAGGCTACATTAGCAAGATATAAAACAACCTGGGCAAGATGCTAAAAAACCTGGAAATACAGTTGATCTACGGTATTTCTCTTCTGTCTGCAAAGTCCAGCATTGTCTCTCGTTCTTCACTGATTTCTTTCTGGCCTTCCTCAACCAGCTGGTGGATCATGCTGTAGTGCTGTTTGCTGCTGCTGAAGGTGTAGAGCTGGGAAGCATCTTCCCACGCCTGGTAAGAGGGCAGGGGAATGGCTTCAGGTTGCTTGTTCTCAAAGAAGCACTTCAGGTTCCGCTCGCTCAGCTTGGTGGCATACAGCTGGAAAATCTGCTCCAGCTGCTCCTTCTCCTTCTCCATGTACACCCTCCAGAACATCAGCTGGAGGTGGCTGACTTTGGACTGGCAGCTGGCACAGCACGTGGCTAGCAGGGAAAGAAGGGCTGTGGTGACTATCACACACCAGCCCAAAATCTGGGGACACAAAGGAGAGGAGGTTCAGGTTAAAAAGGCCCAAGTGAAAATTCTGCTTAACTAAAGAGAGGCTGGCAGAGCCATCACACTCTGTGGGGGGGACCTGTCATGCTCCTCCTGGGACCCTACTGTGGGCGTCTCGTCCCAGTTTGCATCTGATGCCTGGCATTGCTGTTAATGGGGTGTCCAGATGGAGAACAAAGGGGAGTATGTCAGGACTGAGGCTTCTCAATGGTTCAGTCTGATATGTCTTTCTTAGGAAGGCAAAAGGTGGTTGAATTTAAAACAAAAAGTAAAGGAAAACTGTCTCCTGAGAGAAGGCTCTGGCAGATAGTGCACTGGCCAAGAGCCCACAGTGTGCCTTTGTGGCCAATAAGGCCAGTGGGATTCTGGGATGAAGTAAGAAGTCTGTGGCCAGTAGGTCTAGAGAGGTTGTCCTCCCTTCTGCCCTGGTGAGGCAGTCCATTTCTGGGCTCCCCAGTTCAAGAGGGACAGGGATCTACTGGAGAGAGTCCAACAGAGGGCTGCAAGGATGATGAAGGGCCTTGAGCATATCTCCTGTGAAGAAAGACTGAGAGAACTGGGGCTATTTAGTCTGGAGAATAGAAGGCTGAGGAAGATCTCATTAATGTCCGTAAATATCGGAGAAGTGGGTGTCAGTAGGGAAGGGCCAGTCTCTTTTCAGTGGTGCCCTGTGATAGGACAAGGAATAATGGGGATAAGCTAGAACATAGGAAGTTCCACCTCAGCCTCAGCCATGACCACATCTAGATGAGCTGCTTGCAGGCTTCTTTTTCATTTAAAATATCCTCAAACCAACACTTATCATAATTAGTGAAAAGGAAGATAAAAGATGGTCTGAAACCTAAAAACTCTTCCACAGTTCTTTCACTAGGGCATTCACTCAAATCTCTACTCTTCCTTTGAACTTTGTCTGAACTCAATGAATCAGCCCTTTGTAATGGAAAATAATTTTAATGCCAAAGCTAGTTTGAAATCATCTTCTGCCCAGAGAGTGCTGGGGAGAGAGGGCAGGAGGAGAAAGGCTGTATGCACTGGGAGGTTGGTGTTGGCACAGAATAGAGCCCAGTTGACCTATAAACTGACCGGAAATTGCTGTATTTTCAGAGAACTTTATTTGTGCCCAAGCACAATTCTCCAGCATCATCAACATGTTTTGCAGCAGCTTCAGAGCCTCATGAAATTCCGTTAAGGATATTGCAAAAGAAATAGCTGATTCCAAGATGAGGCGAAAGGCTGAGGGGGGAAAAACATGCCTGAAATTGTTAACGGGGGCTGTTCTGCATTAAGGAGGCAAGATGGAACAGAGTTTTTCTGTGCCCAGCCAGTGCTCCCCTGCACTTTGCAAGTCCCAGCGAGGAACAAATCCTCGATGTTTCAGAGACCCATCAGAACGAGCACCCATTTCCCATTCTTTACTGATGATGATGACGATACAGAGAGCTGCGACTTTTCCCATGTGGACTGCCAGCAAAACTCTGCAATGAGCTGTGTTTACTTGAGTATTCGTAGAGAACATATACAAATATATGTTTGCATTTTTAATTTATAGATACATAGAACATAAAATATAGGATGTAACATACAAAATACAGAACATCGAATATAATTTATATAGAATATTCATATTCATGTAAATACTTATTTTTTAAAATTATGGCTATATTTATATAGAAGATAACCCTAACCTGTACAGAAGGCTTCCTTGGGGGAATACGTGTGACAGAGAGAAGCCTGACGAACAATTGTTTGTATGGACTGATGTGGAGGTGCAGCTTCACTTTCCTTTGTGTTTCCTGGTACTGCCCAGTGATTTTTATGGGTGTCTCAAAACAGCTCTCTTTAGCAGCAGCTCAGAGGTGGAGCCTCTGTGTTCTCATCCTATGAACTGAGTCACCGTCATACCTTGTTTCCTATACATGCAGCTTCAAGCCTAAAGCCGGAGTTGTTGTTCCTTGCTAAAACTCCCAAGTAAACTGCTTTGTCTGCAGCTCAGCCTCTGTCTCCAGTCCAGTGCCGTCTGCATGAGGACCTGAAAATAAAATCAACTCCACAGAGTGTTTTTCCTTCCTACTGACAGTCACCTTTCCATCCTTTTCCATAGCTGTTTGTTCTGACCTGTTGCCAGTTCTCTGCCTGTGCTGATTTGTGTGTTCGGGCAGCGGGCAGAACCCTGTTGCATGAGTGCAGGGAAATGAAACGCAAGCTCAGGTTTGCAGGGTTCTGCTTCTGTTTTATGGGAGTAGGACAAACACTCACTCTCATCCAGCACCGTGTACATGAGGAGCGGACGCTGCCTGTGCAGGCAGTCTCAGATCTGTCACCAGACTTGTTTCCCAGTAGTTTCTCGTGCTGTTGGTGACCTAAATATTGTTAGGATTGTCACCGTAGTACAAAACAGGAGGATGTTGTGTGGATCTTTTTAATAAGGTAGACCCTTTGGTGGGGTGACAACAGCGAACTCAGCTTCCTGAACTGTTCAGCAGCTCTTTGGTCTTTAGAACAAAGAACGCTTGAAGTTTTCTGGTCTTTCTGATCCCTCCTCCCTGTCAGTGGCCCCCCCACTCCCAAGAGGGAACAACTCAGAAAGAACACAAAGACGAACAAGCTGCATTTTGCAGGTGCCATGAAGGCAAAGAGACTGAAACCAGTGCTTTTATCTAGGCATCAACATCAGAATCCTCCACAAATAAACATCCGTGTGGCACAGACGACACAGAATCACAGGATCACAGACTGGCTGGGTTTGAAAGGACGTCTGGAGCTCATCTAGTCCAAGTGCCCTGCCAGAGCAGGATGCTCTTTGTTTAGATAATGCCTCTAATGTGTTTTTCTTACCTGGGACTGTGCTTGGAGCGTTCGTTTCAGCTCATCGCTCTCTGGGAAGGGCAGGGAGCTTTTGTCACAGGCCACCTTGTGCAGCTCCTCAAAGCACTGGGTGGATTTGCTGTGGCAGACTGCTTGTAGGTAGGCAGGATTCTTCAAGCCACTCATGGCACACTCGTAAAATGTCCCGTTGAGCAGAGCCACGGAAAGCCACATCACCGGAGCCACCAGGGCGTTCAGGGTGATTTGTCCAAAGATGTGAAAGAAGCGGCAGCTGTTCCCCCTGGGGAATATTTTCCTGGGATTCACCCAGCAGCCTGTGAATAGTTTCCAGGTCTTGCTGTTCAAGAAGTACCCAATCACCAGCAGAACAAAAGCTGGGCAGAAGAGAAATACCAGCCCGTACCTGAAATTCTCGTTGCTGCAGGGACATCGGAAAGCAACGACGGAGAACACACGCTCACCGCCCATTGTCAGCAGCGCCAGGAAGCTGTAACCGATAGCGGTTCTTTGGTTCATGAAGAATTTCAGGATCGTCTGGAACCCATCCATGGCTGATCGTCTCTAGAGAGGCAAAATCAAGGCACTTCTCTCCTGGGCATCAGCAGCCTGCAGGGGCTGTGGCAGGAAAGTGCTTCTCGGGAGCAGCTGAGCCAGTGGTGTCCTGATGACACTGTGATGTCACTGCCTGGAGAAGCACAGTCACGCCAGCGGAGCAGATGTTGTACGTTCGGGATAACAGTTGTCAGCAGTAGAAGGAAAACAGGCAGCGCTTGTATAATCAAATCAGTTCGCAGTCTCACTGTCTCGTGGTCTTGTTCTTGGTGGGTTGTTTTTTTTGTGACTGCAGATGGAGGTGAGAGTGAGAGTGAGAACACACTCACCAGCTGCAGTAGCTCTGAGCTGGGGCTGTCAAAGTCGCTGGTAGTGTAGCGAAGGACCTAATATGGATGCTAATGGTCCCGGGGGAGCGTGACGTGAATGAAAGCAGCCACATGGTAACAGTAAACCAGTTTGTATGGGCTGTAATTGTAGGAACGTCAAAAGCAAAGCTGGCAGCTCTCTGCTGTGCTTTCCTGGAGGATCACGTAGCTCAGGATTTGCATCTCTGACTCAAGCCAATCACATAAGCAACAAATCTAGTTTGATTTCCAGCCGGTCTGGCCCTTCCTCCGGTTTTCCTCAGGTAAAGCTGCTCTGCAGTTTCTCCTCTGGTTTGTCCACAGCAGATTGAAGCAGGAAAGATTTCCGTCCTGTTGCAGGTTGCTTTCAAGATGTACCTTGGGGTCACCCCTAGTGTGAGCTGCTGTAGTGCCACAGGAAATGAATTCTCCTTAATCCTGGACGAAAACCCCCTGGTGGACTTTGTGGAGGAGTTGCCAGTGGAACGAACATCTCTTTGCTACTGCAACCTCCTATGCGGGGTGATCCGGGGCGCCCTGGAAATGGTAAGGAAGGGCCCATCTCCATTCTTTGTTAATAGGAAGTTCAGTATTGCTTAACCTCTCCATCAGATTGAATCTCTACATCCGAATAGAAGAGGGACAGACTGATCAGGCATCGTGTAGTTAAGAAGCACACAGGTTGCCTCACCTCTACCCTGTCCCTGCTTAGCTCAAGTGCCTGGATGGCTCAAGTGCCTAAGCCAGGTGGGACCAGAGAGCCAGCTTACACGTCATGTGGAGAGTCAGCAGCTCTTCGAGCCCATGTCTTCTTCTGCAAGGTGGACCTAATGCTGTCCAGCTCATGAAGACAGATATATTCAAATTTATTTATTCTAATATCTAATTAGATAATAGTCTAATTTACTGCAGCACCTGCTGAACGAGAGAACAACATGTGGATGAGAATAATCATGGGATCACAGAATGGTTTGGGCTGGAAGGAACCTCAGAGCTCATCCAGTCCCAAGCCTCTATGAGGAGCAGCAACACCTCTCACCAGACCAAGCTGCCCACAGCCCCATCCAGTCTGGCCTTGAACACTTCCAGGAATGGAGCAGCCACAACATCCCTGGGCAGCCTGTTCCAGTGCCTCAGCACCCTCACAGGGGGAGTTTCTTCCCAAGATCAAATTTAAACGAGATCCCTCGTTTAGCTTGAGCCCATCCCCCTTGTCCTATGGGTATCAGACGACATCCTGTCTAAGACTAACCTAAGTGTTTTCTCTTCAGCATTAGTACTTGACCAGAAAAGTACCAAGTTACCAGCTACCCGATACAAGTTCTGGAAAGAAAGCAAAGGGTGATCCTTTACACAAATTAAACCTTTTATTAACATAATTCAGTCTAGAAAAGTGTTCCCTATGAAAGCTGAGACAGGGGGACCCATTGTGGTTAGACAAAGGGAAAAGCTCGTTCTACTGGAGGGGAGGGGAAAAAACACCTTGTCATTTCTTTGCTTAACTGATGAGCACTGTTCTCTCTAGGTTCACTTGGCAGCAGAAGTCACCTTCCTGCAGGACAGGCTGAGGGGCGATGCTGTGACTGAAATAAGAATTGCATTTTTAAGGAAGGCTGAAGACAGAAAGCACAAAAGGAAGAAATGAAAGTAACCCCTCGCTGAGGGACGTCGTGCACCTTCTGTTTCCAAACAAGACAGGCAATGTTGTTCGGGAATGGCTTCACCAAGCCAACTGCATTGATCATGCATTTGCAAGGTGGAGAGACCTGGGCAGCAAACCAAAGGGGCACAGCAGACTGCCACGACACAGATATCGGTACAAAAGATCATAATGACCTGCCCTTCCTTCTCGCAGAACTAGGCTGCCAAGCATCAAGCTTCATCTCAGTATTTAGTGCATGTTGGGTGCTGAATGTTCATTCTGATACCAACTGTTTTTCACTAAGCATAGAATCATAGGGTGTGTTGGTGATGTTTCAAGGCCTGGTGCTCAGACAGGCTGCATTCCCCTCGGTGTCAGTGCTTAGGAGTAATGAATTCATCTGCTGTGACAGCTGCATGTGGTGTCTCGCTGCCAGGCACCTACTTTGATGCACAATGGTTTGCCATTCATAGTCCTTCACGCTGCACCTCCTGCTGCCTTTAAAAACGGAGAGGACTGTGGCTTTGCTGATGGCAGGAGCCAGATTGGTTCTTCACGGCTCTGTCAGGCCCCATGGGTTGTTCTGCCCAGCCAGCCCTGAGCTCTGATAACCACAGCAATGCTTGTGTTGCTTGAAGCTGTGAAGTCTTTCCATGTCAGTCTTCTCTTCAGGAGCGCTGACCCTCCGACCAAACTGACCCAAGCACAGTATGTTTGATCCGTTCACACCTAAGGAAACATGAATAAACATTCTGAGATTGCCACACAACTGGGTTGTTGGTCATTGTGTTAGTCCTTACCTGACCTTCCTCACTGGCTGGTGAACGTAGACTCGTAGACTGGTTTGGAACTGTACTGGCTTGGAACAGACCTCCAAAGGGCATCAAGTCTAACCACCCTACAACAAGCAGGGCCATCTCCAACTAAAACAGATTGCCCAGAGCCCCATCCAGCCTGACCTTGGATGGTCCAGGAATGAGGCCTCCACTCTCGGCAGCCTATTCCAGTTCTTCCAACATCTTCCTCTTGGCAGTGGATTTGTTACTACAATGTGACAGGGAAGTAGAGAAGGAGCAGCCTCACAGGATTCTGAGTTGTAGGAGAGGTTTAATGCTGTCTGGTGTAACACAAGATATCTGCGTAAGGGTTGGATAGAACCTCAGATGCAGGCACAGTTCCATACCCGCACCACCAGCTCCCTCTGTTAGCAAAGCAAACCCTCAGCTCCAGTCAGCGAAGCACAGAGTTTACTCTGAATTTATTGCTGTGACTTCTACCCTCATCTGTTTTTCCTCAGCCTGCTTAGCTCTTATTCCTTCCTCAGTGAGGGTCTCCTCATCTCCTTATACTCTGGGGAGGTTCATCCCCCCAGAGCTGTACAGTCCTCACGACAATCTCTCTCTGTCTTCACTGGTCCCAACGATGTATAGAGTGTTCTGTAGTGTTGCTGATGTGGGCTGTAATGGAGCTTAGGGAGAGCAATTTTGTGCAGAACATACCAAAGCTACTCATTACCCAGCTCTGGGCTCAGGCCAACCTGCTGTTACCTGTGGGAAATGTTGAAAGTATGGAATTCACACCCTGGAGAAGGGTGGGGGTGTGAGGCAGGAAAACATTAACTTTAGTAGTTTAGGAATAGATAACG
>JAOXOE010000256.1:42792582-42804839 GCA_028565055.1 Phoeniculus purpureus
TGACAAAATTCTTAAAGAGAAAATGAAGACCCTGCCCATCAAATTCATCTGGGACATCAATGATGAGGTGTAGGTTGCGTTTACGTTCCATCCTCCTGTGGTGTTTACACTGGCTGGGCACATCTGAAGTCTGGAAAGAAGAGAACATCTGTCTTCAGCTGTCTTACAGACTATTAACAATGACAACTCAGTGTCAAATGGGAGTTGCCCCAGACAGCTATTCAATTCTACCAGTTTCCTGTTTGTGATTTCACAGGGTACTCAAATTAACTTTCCCAGTGAAGTGACTTCCTTTCTTCATGTTTGCTTTTTCTTTCAATGGCTTGAATAACACCCCTGTTGTAGACAACCCAGTGAGGACACATCCATGTTGCCAAAAGCTGTGTGACCTGCACATTTTGTAAGGCTTCTTTTGGTTGAAGCTTGACCAGTTTAAGTTTAAAATTGACCATTTTAGGTGAACTTGTGCTTTGACATGTTTTGAATTTTAATGGTCATGGTGGCATTGGGTTGATGGTTGGGCTTGATAATATTGGAGGCCTCTTTGAAACTTAATGATTGTATGAGTTCCTTGGTAAACACCAATGCAGAGCTTAGTGCCTGGGGCACTTGGGTTAATGGCTAAACTTGATGATCTTGAAGGTCTTTTCCAACCTGAATAATTCTGTGATCCTATGAGGTACTCAAGCATTTGCTGTGAAAGTGACTTGTACGTTGCGTTCTCTGCTGTTGCCTATTGACTGAAAACTTAATCACGTTGTGTTACGGTTCTTGAGGTCATGTCTGATCATTTTCTACTCGAAATATGAAGAAACACAAGTTTTCCTGATCACATGAGCTTTTACGTGAATGTCCACTCCATCGTATCTGATGATCTGCTCATAGAAGAATACTTACTGCCTCCTTCAGCTAGAAGAGGAGTCAATGACTATCTCCTTTCTCACATCCTCACTGACTCCACAATTCAGCTCCATGCAGCAGCTGAGAGGTGCTGAGAAAAAAAGTGCAGAGACGTATCTCAAGATTTTTTTCTACTAACAACTAAAAAAGACACTTTAATTGCTTTCTCCTGGACGGAACTATTCCATGCTCTGCAGAGTTAGCTGCTTCTATCAGTCAAACACAACCTCCTAGAATTAGCCTACAAGAAGAATGTTTCCATGTTCAAGTGCACAACCAAACCATCTTTCCTTCCGGAACTTTGCATCCTCATTACCAAGAACATAAGTTATAAAAAAACCCTTTACAAAACTTATGTAACCGCTGCATACCCTGACCTGAGTTTGAACTTCCCACAGGAGACCTTTTCCACCTGAACAGACTTACTAGATTAAAGTCAGAAGCCTAATGACACAGACCTTTTTCTGAGTTGTCCTAAGTGCAAACACAGCTCCTGATTACAAGCAGGACCTTGATCCTTCCACTTTTTCCAGTGACAGGAAGTCCCAGCACAGTGATAAAAGCTGCACAACCCTTCCACTACGGTACAGGCTCACTGTCAGCTGCACATTTCATGAACACGCAGCGCAGCAAGTAAAATCCCATTCACAGTAATAAATGCAATTACATCAAGTCTGGACCTTCAGCATCTTGGGTCCAGGAATAGCCTGTCTGCCCCAACAAGCTTTGGGTTAATTTCAGCAACCACATAGTTTAAACACTGGAGGTAGTGTGGTAGTTGTGCATGTCCCAGGAGTAAGACCAAAGCTGATTCTCCCCCTAGAAAATGTACTCCAAGCTCCCCATTTGTCGGAAGCAGGGAAAGGGAGGAAAAAAAAACCAAGCAGTGCTAGCTTCTGGTTTTGTTTGCTTTAAAGCAGCTCAAACTGCACTCAGCATCTGGATGCAACACTCTGGGCTTTGCAGCACGCCTGAGATTGGGCTTCTTCAGCATCCCAACACGGCGGGCATCTCTTAATTGTAATAGATATCAGCCTCAAACTGTTAAAAAACAACCCCTCAGCATGATCAGAACTAAACTAGCTCTGGTCATACTGCTCAGAACAACCCCCTCTCAGTGGGACTCAGAGAGTTAAAAGTCAGATGCAAGCAAGGTTGCCAAGTACTGTGACCTGAAGTTCATCAACGTTTATGGACGGAACTTTACTAGGAATTTGACTTCACACTAATTCAAAGTGTGTAAGGAAGCGTAAGCTTCTTTTACAGAAAGAAACCCTTATCTCAGTGCATCTCAGCACAATAAACCCCACAGCCAGGCTCACTCATGGTCAAATTCCCTTTTATTCTGCAGACGTTAACTGTTGTCGCAAACAAATCTGAAGTTCACACTGAGTCACTGCAACTGGTTCCAAAGAATCTGAGGAATGGACTTTGCACCACTTTCTGTCCCTTCAACCCTTGTTACTTCCTCTGCTTTGAAAGGTAACAGTGAAAGATGATTTTCGCAGTTCAACTTGTTTTAACAAGCTCTACACCCTCCTTCATGAAAAACAGCGAATCAGTGCGAAACCAGACTAGAAAATCTCATTAATGTAAACGTGAATCTAAAAATACCATCAATGAGAAGCATTTCTTCACACAAGGATGAACCTGCCTGGACGTGTTCCTGTGCGTTCCCGCTGTGGCAGGGAGACTGGACTGGATGGTATTTCGAGGTCTCTTCCAATCCCTAATGTTCTGTGATTCTGTGATTCTTGTCTTCTCCAATCACCACTGTTTGCACAGACTACACAGTATTCCTGAATTCAGCCCTGATTTAAAGAGAACTTTACATTCTTTCAAGCCTTTTAGGAAAAAAATATGCCAGTTTTAAACACATACAGCTGGGAACAGGAATCAGCCTTAGGAGTCAAATGGGTTTGATGCAGCTGAACTGAGACACACAAGGAGTAAACTGAGCGCTGAAAGGCATCTTAAAGCATCCTAGCAGTCACACAGGAGGCTGAACGTAGCCACTGCAATGCTTTCAATCCAACCGTGTATTTGGAAGAGTCAAATCTGAGATCACATTAGCTCACGACTTGCATTCATATGACCAGATTTTAAAGTTTATTTTACCATATTTTAATTTTTATTACCATATTATCATTTATAATCTATTTATATTCTCATTTTAAACTTGTATTACCCAGTATGATCTTTCAAGGTCCCTTCCAATCCCTAATGATTCTATGATAATATATTAGGTAACTGCTGGGATATAGATCCTGCTTATTGCTTGGAAAAATGATAATTGGAACTTAGGTGCCTGAACCTTAGTAGCCTAAATTTAAAAGATGAAAGAGGGGCGGAGGTTCCGGGCATGTCCAGAAGTGAACGAGAGAGGTGGCTGCCGCAGCTCGGAGCAGGTTGAGTAGGTGCAGTGGGCCAGACAGATTTTGGGGGTCCTCAGTTGAGGACAGGGTAGTCCTTTTCCCCTCTTTTTGGTACTCCCTCTCTGTTTGTGTGTCCGGGAACTCTAGTTTGGGTTTCGTTTTGGCCAGTAGCTCACTGCAGCCTGTCTGCTCTTCTGTGGCTCTTTGTCCCCCTCCTGCTTCACTGCCCACCCCCCACCTTTTCCCTTTTCATCTATCTTTATTTCTTCCAATAATCTCTCTCCTATCCCACAAAGCTTTCAGACTACATCTTTTAGGAATCGGGGGTTATCAGGTCTGGGCAGGGGGAGGGGTGGAATTAAGGAAGAGCAATTTTTTTTGTTTTTGTTTTTGTGTCCTTTCCCTTTTATTTTTTTTTTCTACTTAATAAAATCTTTAATAAAGTTTAATAAAGTTGAATATTTCTCATTCCAGTTTCCGGATGTGTATTTTCTTTACCTGTTTTCTCCCCTCTGGGGGAGGGAGGACATTTCCATCTGCACGGTTGAGCAGATTAACTTGGTGCTAAACCGTGACAGAGGTACTTTATTTCTATCTACTGGAAATCTCATTTGTCTTGAACACAGGTTAAAGGAGATCATCCTGAGCAGATGTTCTTGGGTGACATGAGCAGAGAATCCAACACACGAGTAAACTATTTCTGCTACTAAATGTCTCATTTTGAAGATGGCGTTTCCAAACATTATAGTTCAAAAATGCATTATATTCCTCTGAGCACTGTGATCCTTGCAGCCCACTTCAGTTTGACACTGGCACAGTTAATCATAGAATGGTCTAGGTTGGAAGAGACGTCACCCAGTTTCAACCCCCTGCCATGGGCACCGGACAACTCTCACCAGACCAGGTTGCCCAGAGCCCCATCCAACCTAGCCTTGAACACTTATCGGGGTCAAGCAGCCACAACTCCCCTGGGCAACCTGTTCCAGTGCCTCAGCACCCTCACAGGGAGGAATTTTCTTCATTTCTAATCTAGATCTGCCATCTTCCAGTTAAAACCATTACCTCCCACTTCTATTGCTAAAAGATCTTCTAAAAGGCTCCTTTCCAGCTTTCTTGTAGGCCCCCTCAAGACACTGGACTGTGATAAGGTCTACCCAGAGCCTTCTCTCCTCCAGGTTGAACAACCTCAACTCTCAGTCTGTCCTTGTAGGAGAGGTGCTCCAGCCTTCTGATCATCTCTGTGGGCTCCCCTGGACTCACTCCAACAGACCCCATGTCCTTCTTATGTCAGAGGTTCCAGAGCTGGAACACAGGACTCTGGGTGAGTTCTCGTAAGAGTGGAGTAGATGGTCAGGATCACCTTTCTGACCTGCAGGTTATGCGTCTTTTCATGCAGCCCAGAATGCAACACTCTAAGCTGCGAGCACACATTGGCTCACGTTGCGCTTTTCACCAACCAGCACTTCCAAGTCCTTCTCCTTAGGACTGCTTTCAAACCACTTTCTGCCCAGCCTGTATTTGTGCTTGGGATTGCTGCCCAACCCAGGTGCAGGACCTTGCACTTGGCCTTGTTGAACTTCATGCAATTAACAGGGGCCCACCTCACAAGATCTCTCTGGATAGCCTCCCTTCCCTCCAGTGTGTCGATCACCCCCACACAGCTTGGTGTCATCCACAAACTTGCCAAGGGAGCACTCTGTGCCACTGTCAACGTTACACAGCACCGGTCCAGTACCAATCCCCAAAGACCACTTTTCACTGATCTCCACTTGGACAACAAGCTGTTGACCACAATTCTTTGAGTGCGACAGTCCAGCCAACTCCTTATCCACTAAGTGATCCATCCACCAAATCCACGTCTTTCCAATTCATTGGCCAGGACATCATGAGAGACAGGAGCAAACGCTTTGCACAAGTCCACATAGATGATGCCTACTGATGGTATCGCACACAATGCTTAATCATGGAGATGCTCGGTGGCTCTCTAGTTGGAGAGCTGTCTTTTGAAATTTTTATCCATACAGGCATCTTCTTTCTAGCTGACGCAGTCTCAAACACAGCATGTTTAAACCCCGCAGCCTTCATAGTGTTCTGGGGTTTTCTGGAGGTGGGAAAGGAGAATCAGAGAAGTGAAGGATCAGTTTGGTTAGAAGAAATCTGAAGGAGACTAACACCAAGCTGACAGCTCCATAAGCTACTCTGTAGAATGGTGAACATACACGAGTTGACATGTAGCTTTGCTGTATGTTGTGCTAACCTTTACAAGCTGCCAAGATGACTGTACAATGATACCTGTTAAATTCAAACTAAGCACCCTATTGACGCTCCATTGACAGTGCTTCAACAGAGTCCATTTCCAAAAGCAAACTGAAGTTCCACAGCTGGTACATTAGGTTTTTTCAATGGAAACTCATTGATGTGCAAGTTCAATTAAAAAAACAACAGAACAAACCCCTCTCTGAATAAATTAATAAAATGTTTGAAGAGGACTCCATCTGATTCCAATGCTTTTCCTACAGACTTGAACTGGTCATTTTAAAACTATGTTTTTCAACCACAGCAAAAAGAATCTACTCCAGTAGTATGGAAATGGTTTCCATTCAACTTTGATAAGGCTATGCTTTATGAAAAGGTTACTAGTGCTGCCCATCTAAAGCGGACAGGCTGGGGCAGCAGAACTGACCTGAAGTGTTGTACAATTCCACAAAAAGAAATTAAAAATTACTGCATAGGTTGTGATGCTTTTTATTCATCAGAGCTGCCTACGTTTATCCCAGGTGGAAGAGAGCAGAACTTCAGATGGCTCAGTCTTCAGGTGAAGGTATTGAGGGCTTCTCTAGCATCATAGAACTATTAAGGTTGGAAGAGACCTCCAAGACCACCAAGTCCGAGCATCAAATGTCTTTCCATCCTGCTCATTACCACAGTTACAAAATTGGGAAGGAAAACATAACAGAAAATACAAGAGCATTTTCAGTATGCCTCAACTAATTCATTTGAAATATGAAAGTGAATTTATTGATGATGAAAGTCATCAGAAGATCATTCTCCTGGATTGAAAATATTTTGGTATTTTTCTTTGGAAAAGAAGAAAAAAAAATTAGAAAATCGATAGATGTTACCAAAACCACAGATGCTGTGGCTTTCCTGCCTGCCTCGCTCTCCTTTCACATGTCCATGCTGATGACAGAGCCAGTTCCCAACAGTCTAATCACTATCTAAATTAACAGGGTTATAGTCAGGATCATCTTCTTCATCCTCCAACTCTAAATCATCCATTTCTTGGAATAAAGATTCATCAACCTCCACGCTGTTTCCAGCTGCAAAGAACAGAGAAACAATTTATTTTAATGCAAGCAGAAAATGGCACCAAAACAACCAATCACACAACACTTTTTCATTATTCACCCTTCAGTGTTAACTTCCTGAATAGACCAAATAAACGTGGAGAAGGAAATGCCACGTTTTATCTTCTACAGCTAAAACGAAGTTTTTTTCCCCCCTCATACCACGAGAAATGTCACTCAGGACCTCAGAATCCACTGAAGGAGTGAAATGAACATTTACGGTTCAGAGAAGCAGATCCTTTCTCCCAAGCACTGTCAAACCAGGAGTACAGGACCTCACAGCTAGAATAGTTAGAGCTACCATAAGCCACAGGAACACGTAAGGATTATGAAAAAGCCAGCACACATCACTAATATGCCTGAAGACAGGCATCTGCTTTCAGATTTACATTTTGAAACTGACGTTTTCCTCTGCAAGAGATGGCTCTGGGATAAAGGATAAAATGTGATCCTTAAGAACAGAACTTGGGGACTACTGCTATTTTAACTGTGTCAACAGTGACATCTTCTGGTCACTGAACAAGGTTCTGGTCTTTCATGGGATTCAAAACAGCCTTTGCAACCATTTCGACCTAAAGAATACTGCCCTGCTCCTGTTTGAGCTGTGAAAATTAATACTGATGGTTATGTGGTGTTGTAACACTAAACTGCAGCTAACAATCTGCTGCATTTCTGGCAGAATGCAGGCAGCACTAAGAGAAAGAGCTTTTAATCACAGTGACAAGATCAGAATACATTAATCCCACATCATTAAGGCACAGAGCCCACACACAGAGGTCTGTTAGTCCCTTGAGAGTGCCAAATGTTCTGTTCACAAGATGTCTTCACTTCAGGAATTTTGGAGGAAGACAAGGTTAAATTCCAGCCTCTAAGTAAAAGAAACTCAACTCTTCCATTACTGCCACTTCAAGTTTGTAATAAATGCACCGGTGATCATACACAACTGTGGATTATGTTTTTATGCACATAAATTCCTGACTCTCTGCTGCAATACCAGCAGATAACACAGCTTCATTAAAGAAATACACCTACTTCAGGCTTCTAAACCAGGAAACTAAGAGGCAGTGAAGAAAATCAGACAAATACATGACCCCAAGTAGCTTTATCTGATTTACTGCCAACAGATGTTCCAAGTTAAACATCTTTGTGGCAGAGCATTATGACATTTCCAGCTGGGACCACGTCAGGCATTTTCAACGAGACAACAGACCAATCTGCACAACACCACAAAGCAACAGCAGGCAAACAGCATTAAATGTGACATCCAGGATGTTTAATACTGGTGTTGAGGTTCAGAGAGAACCAGACAGAACTTCATGGTCTGTGCTTGAAGGCAAGGGAAAGAAGGCTGCCTATGAAAACAAAAGGAAAAGCAGGGTCTGTCTGATTTGGGGGTTTGTTTTGTTTTGCTTGGGTTTCTGTGTTTTGCTTTGGGTTTGCTTCCAGTCCAAACACTTGAACAGAAGCAGAAGTAAGATCAACTGGGACTCAAAACTGCAAACAAATACACTTTAGCATCTTGCCTGTTTTCTGAAAGAAGTTAAAATAAATCTGTAAGACTACTTCTGATGCACAGGTGTTACCAAGGTGTGATAATAAGTTAGAGCCTTTGCTTAGGAATTTTGACCAATTTTAAGCCACTACCTTTCCGTTGTGGAAAAAAGGAGAAATTTACCTTCTTCCAAGAACTGGATGTCAGAGGTGTCAAGGTTGTGATCCATTTCAAACAGCTGTTTACCTAGAAATAAAACAAAAGCAAGTTGAATTTTGAAATAACTATAAACCTAAGGAACAATGTAAGTAGTTCATGTATTTTATGCTTTTCAAATTAACCAATTCAGTGGTTTTTTTAAAAGCTGTTCATTTCTTGCCATGTGCAGCAGCCAGCCTCTGTGTGGCTTCAGTTCAGCAACAGCATCCCAAACTCGTAAGTGTGCTCCAATAACAAATTATTTTGGTCAGGGGTTGGAACAGGCTGCCTAGGAAGGGCGTGGAGTCACCGTCCCTGAAGGAAGGGGTTCAAAACCGAGTAGATGTGGCCCTGGGGAATAGGGTTTAGTGGGCAGTGTGGGGTTGGGTTGATGGTTAGACTGGATGATCTAGGAGGTATCTTCCAACCTTAATGATTCTATAAATAATCTGCAATCACTGCATGATCCAGTGCCAAAGATCAAACCAAGAAAGTGTCTGATATAGATTCGCTCTGTTGCTTAAAAAATCCCAACTATTTTTGCCACAATGACACCTGTCAGTAGCAGCTCCCAGTGCCACACTGCCTGGCACAAAACCAGAGGAGCTTAAAGATACAGTTTGAGAACCCTGTGACTTTGGCAGGAATTCTGCATGTATTAGTTTTGCTTTTAGCCCAGAATCAGCACTCAGAGAGAGTTCATGCTGCACTGAGGATAATCATCACGTACTACATTAAAGGCTTATTTACACCATCACTTTTCAGCATAAGAAGTACTTTCAGGCTTGTCATTACAGTGTGGTAACACTGCACAAATGTCAGAACAGCTTTCAATCCTACCGCTTAATTTATTTTTGCCTGCTTGCTCCTCTTCTTTCATTTTCTTCCTTTTTATTTCTAGGAGTTCTGCATCAAACTTGGCTTTCCAATTTAGGAAGTTCTCAATGGTAACAGGAGTGCCATGAAAACGTTGCTGGAAGAACACAAAACAAGGCTGCAAACACAATTTGCAAAGCTACGAGCAAAGATGAGTGTCTTCTTAATTACTTAAATTACAGCTATCCAGCAGCACTGTTTGCTGTCAAGTACAACGGCAAATTAATCCTACCCCTGCGAATACACAAAGTACACTTCTTACTGCTTTCCTGATGAGATTCTCCCTTCAGAGAGCTGCACTGAGGTGGAGATTCTTATGGAAAAACCTCCTTTGGGACCTACTCTGCAAGAGTTAGTAATGCAGCACAGGTTACCCAGACACAGGCAATGTTGCTCACAAACTCCATCTACATGGAATTATTTTCCATTAAAACACACTAAACCTTCGACCTTGTTGAGACAAAGGATTCTTTTTTTCCCAGCTATTTTTCAGAAATAATTGAATCTGTCAAGTTCCACCATGCCCTGGCTATTTTGGAGGAAGGCTGACTCAGTAGTTGGATTTACGACAGCATATTCCATGAATAGGAAAAAAACCCCTATTCCACAGTGCCTGGTAGGGAGGACACACCATTCTTGAAGACTGGCCCCACTGCTGGGGACAGGAGACAGCACTTAAGCTGACTAAAGAATCTTCTAGTCCTTCAGTTATAATCACATCAACTTTGGGACATAAGTTCCTCTCCCACTGCAATGAAGAATCGCTCCTGCATCAAACATGAGCACTCCAAGAAAGTAGGAAATCTTTAGTTGAAAGCATTATTTTACATACTTTCTCCTCTTCTTCCGCTTCTCTTTCTTTTTGTTTCTTCTCCTCTTCTCTCCTTGTTTTAATCTGATCCACAATCTCGTTTAATTTATCCTGTACTGCCGAGACTAGAGTGAAGATCATTACCATTCCTAAATTTTCTTCTGCCTGTAAGACAAAGAAAGCAATCTCAAACAGATGGAGAAGCTCGAACTGCAGCTGAATGCATAAGCAAGTTTAGAAAGCAGGGTGCTATGTAAATGCAGCTAAGACAGCCAAGGCACCCTGCACCAGACTCAAAAGCTTGCTGCAAAATTCAAGTCAATTGGCCAGGTAACCGAGTTAAAGTTACCTCCCAGCTAAATGGGGGCACAGCAAAAGAGCATTCATAAACACCAGGCCACCAACATATCTTTCACCTGGCAGGCTTCTTCATGAATAAACCAAAACCTACAGCAGAAACTACAATTCCAAGATCTGAACAGCATAAATCATGAGGCAATGGTTCTTCAGAAACTCAATCCCATTACACGCCCCTCTGAAGTGGGGCAGTTTCCCAGGAAAAGCAAAACCCATCAGTTGATGGCACGAAGGTTATGTGGAGTACAGTGAAAAGGAAGAATGCCTACAGATTATGGCAATTTTCAAGGCTGGGAGGACTTGTCAAGAACTCCTGAAGCTACAAAAGTGTTTACTTCCCATTCCTTCAGAATGTGCTCCCATTGATCCCAAAGGCTGAAGAGTTATGTTCTTAAAAAAAACATCAAAAATCAACCATTTTTGGAACTTTCCAACTGAAATTCAAGTGTCTCCTTTCCACAACTACTGTGGATACAGTCAAATGAATTCACCTTAAGCTAGAATTCCAAAAAGATGGGAAGCCCAGGAGCACTTCCATGTCATTACCATACCTGCACACACTGAACTAGCCCAATATTTTCCTTCATTCAGTTATCTTACCTCAATCACGGAATTTACCCCACTCCAACCTGAAAGTCAGTTCCTACAGTGTGGAACAGCTTCAGGAAAAACCTGAATTGAGAAAGAAATACTGGCTAAAACGTGAAGTGATGCCAAGCTGTGATGAGATGTTCTGTTTTCCTTACCTGTTGTTCCAGGAGTTTTATTATGTCCATGACATCATTTTCATCAAGATTCTCCTGTGAGACAATTTCATACAGTGGAGCTTCATCAGGGTATTTTTCTCTATAGGTAAATTTAAGGGTTGTTTGGACAGCTACAAGATAAAAAAAACAAAAACCCAGATATTCCTACGGTGATAACTCTATAATTTTAATTGTAGGTTTTTCTACTGCATGAATGATGCCTGAAGACTTTAAAACATTAAATACTCTTGTCTGAAAGGAACAGTCATCATACACAGATGGTAGAAGTATATGAACAGTTTAAATATAACACAAGAGTTCTAAGAAACTAAGACGATTCTGTTTACACTTACACCAACTATCACAAGCTACGAATGTCTGAAAGGGCTTTACAAAGAGTGGAAAAGCTTCTGTGGTAATAGAGCAGGAATCTTTTCTCCCTCACATTTCACTTAAAGCTGGAGAAACTGAGGAAGAGTCCTATGGACAGATCTAGAGTGAACCTTAGCATATTAATGCTTTAAATTCTGGTGCCTGGCTGCAGTATCAACTCCTGTGCTGGGCTCCACATAAATCCTATGACAAGGACAGAATGTCAAAGAATCACAGAACATTATAGATTGGAAGGGACCTTGAAAGATCCTATCGCCCTGCCAGAGCAGGATCACTTAGAGCAAGTCGCACAGGAACATGTCCATAAAGGTTTTAAAGGTTTCCAGAAAATGAGACTTGTCCAGTACAAGTTAATAAGCAGGGAAGTGCTAAAGTAGAACATGTTCAACCTGAAACACCCAGAGTTGGGGTAACATGGAAAGAAGGCAAAAGAAAAGTTCCTGTCAGACATCATGACAGACTAGCAGAAGACTTCATTTAATTTCAGAATGACAGTTCTGGTAGCCCAGCAGTCTCCAGGGTGCAAACACCTGCTCTAAGCAAGACTTGCTCAGTTAAAACTGAATGAGACAGCACCAGTTTCTTCCTTCTGAAACAGTACAACCCAGCACAGCAGTTCCCTATCCTGGATCAAGCCCATGCAACTGCTGACACCCAACAAATATGCAGGGACTGCTATGCTTTAAATCATAGAATCATTAGGGATTGGAAGGGACCTCAAAAGATCATCTACTCCAATCCCCCTGCCACAGCAGGATCACC
>JAOXOE010000256.1:42804939-42867112 GCA_028565055.1 Phoeniculus purpureus
GTGGTGTCACCGACACCCCAGCAGGCTGTGCTGCCATTCAGTGAGACCTGGACAGGCTGGAGAGCTGGGCAGAGAGAAATTGAATGAACTGTAACAAGGGCAAGTGTAGAGTCTTGCATCTGGGCAGGAACAACCCCAGGTACCAGTATAGGCTGCGGACTGACCTGTTGGAGAGCCATGTAGGAGAAAGGGACCTGGGAGTCCTGGTGGACAGCAGGATGACCGTGAGCCAGCAATGTGCTTTTGTGGCCAAGAGGGCCAACAGCATCCTGGGGTGGGTCAGAAAGGGGGTGGTTAGCAGATTGAGAGAGGTCCTTGACCCCCTCTACTCTGCCCTGGTTGAGACCACATCTGGAGTATTGCGTCCAGTTCTGGGCCCCTCAGTTCAAGAAGGACATGGAGCTGCTGCGGGGTGTCCAGTGTAGAGCCATTAAGATGACGAAGGACATAGAACACCTCCCTTATGAGGAAAGCCTGAGGGAACTGGGTCTCTTTAACTTGGAGAAGAGACTGAGGGGTGACCTGATTAATGTTTATAAATATGTGAGGGGTGGGTGTCAGGAGGATGGAGCCAGGCTCTTCTCAGTATCATCTAGTGACAGGATGAGGGGCAATGGGTACAAGTTAGAACATGGGAGGTTCCATATAAATATCAGAAGGAACTTCCTCACTGTGAGGGTGACAGAGCGCTGGAACAGGCTGCCCAATGGGGGTTGTGGAGTCTCCTTCTTCTCTGGAGATGTTTAAAAGCTGTCTGGATGTGTTCCTGTGTGACTTGGTCTAGGTGATCCTGTTGTGGCAAGGGGGATTGGACTAGAGGATCTTTCGAGGTCCCTTCCAATCCCTAATGATTCTATGATTCTGTGAAAAGAAGGAACGAAGCAGGGCAACAGAAGGTCCTGGCCATCTGCCTCTGTCCTTGTAGCGACAATAAGTGTCTAAAGGAAAGACTAAAAGAGCTGCCATTTAAGGCCTCATTTTCTTTAACTTGCATGCTAAAAGCTTTAACACGCCAAGGCCATCACCCCCAAAGAGCACACACTCCCTATTTAAAGATGTACTCATCCTTTCCCAAACAAAATTAAAAAGCTTTCAGCAAGCCAAAACCTGTGGGGATGATTTTCAGTCACCGGAGGCAGTAGCAGGTGCCTTGATTCCTACTCAAGTCAGCAGAAATCAGGTGCCTAACCCACCCTGGCCTCCAAAATACTTGCAGCAATGGCTTAATGCAACACCAGGGAGAAGCGACCGGGTTTTGTCTACTGGCTGCTTCTCAGACAGAGGATATAAACTGCACGCGCCGGGCGGCTGCGCCGGTTTGACTCTGTGTCTACGTGCAAGTGGGAGCAACCTCAATTCAGACGTAGCGTGTGCCACTGCATGCCATGGCCTTGGTCCACACGGGCCACCTAGCTCAAGCATCAGTGAGGATAAAGAACACTGCAACACGCTGCCCAGAGAGGTTGTGGAGTTGCCTTCTCTGGCCTGGATGCATTCCTATGTGATCTTCAGAGGCTCCTTTCGATCGCTGCCATTCGGTGATGCTGGGGCTCTGTGATCAGTGATGGCCTCGCTAAGCATAATGCCCTGCCAAGACTCCCTTCCTTCTATCTTAAGAGCTAACACTAGTCACCTCCAAACCTTCTTCTTTCTCTTAAAAGCCTTTGTCTTCACATCCCAGTACCGCTGTTTGCAGCAGCATCACGCCTCTGCTGCTACAGCTGCAAAGCACACACCTGCCAAGCTGGGCAAAAGCTTGAGAACAGCATCCTTCTGAGGTGGTGCTACTTCAAGTGACTCTCTTCTCCCAGTGCCCAGACCTGTCCCTGCAGAGATTTTTTGGAGATGCTCAGGTGTTTCACTAGTGGGCAATCACCATGTAGCAAGATCACCCTTGGTTTTCTTCTGGTGTTACCAATTTCCACCCTTAGCAGGTCCACTGTCTAGAGAGCTGCCTGCCTACATGCAGCTCCATTACCAGAATGTGAGTGCAGGCTCGTCTTGGGTGGCACAGGTCCTAACAGAGCTACCACAATCCTCTTTTTCCTATTTCTTCTTCTTCCTGACAGGTTTTGGCCAGATCAGGTCTCTGAATTGTTCTACCGAACAGCAGAAGATTTGATCCTGGTAGAGAAAGGGAGAAAACGAATCCACAAAGACTGCAGGGAGGAGGGGAGGACACAGGACAACCAAAGACCTCCTTAGGGTCAGCTTATGCTGTCATGGAAAACACGGCTGCCGTAAGTAAAGCTCCTGGCTGCGCCCTGATATGTAGCCAACCACAGAGTGCCTGAGAACATCCCCTGGCAAGTTTCAGCCATGGCTTCAGATGAAAACAATCAAGCACTCCACATTCAAGGACGTTTCAAAGAGTTTTGGTTTGTCTTTCAAAACCATATAAAGAGCAAAATACAAAATTTAGATCCCAACCTTTTTGTGTAGTCCAAGAATTCTGGACTAAGGTAGGGGGCCACGTCAGGCACCTCTTAATTAAAAATCTCTTGCAGACCCGTTGAGCTTTTAAAAGGCTCTTCTGCTCTCAAGTTCACCACACTGCGACTGAACCACCATTTCCCACCCCCAGCTTTGTCTTCTGCAGTTCTCCCTGGGTGATAAATACCGATTTGTAAACACACTAGCATGTCGATGTGGGTTTTCATGTCACAGAAGAATTAAAAACTACTGCAGCATTTGGCACTACTGGAGAAACTTTCTGCACACAGCGAGCACCTGGGGAGAAGCATCCACTGCAGTCGGTGTGCTAAAGTGAGATCAGTCCAGAGGAGCCAGCACCTCTCCCTCAGTTGTTAGCACTTTTAAAAGGCTGAGGCTTTCAGAGGAACCGTAGACAATTAGATGATCCAGACTCATTGAATTTCAATTACGTTTGTGAACTTACTTCCTTCGGGTTCTTCTACAATCAACCCCTTTGCTTACACCTATAATCATAGTTAAGTTCTGAAGCTCCTTTGTGTGTAAACAAGTCTCTACTGAGGAAAATCTTTGGAGTTAACTTCAAACGCACTTAAGTATTTCTTGAAGTAAACACAACTTAAGCACATTTAGATTTAAGCAGGCACTTGCCTGCTTTTCTAAAGAAAGGCTAATTACATGTCTCCCTATTTATCTAAACAGGGGCCCTTCACCCTCCTATTGCTTTTTTCATGTTTTGTTAAACAAGATGCTCACACCACACTTCGGAGTTTATAAACTCAGTTATTTTTAGGTTCTTGTACTACTTGCAGGCAGAGACACGAGAGTACAGCAGACTCACTCTGAATGTACTCGTGTTCATCTGCAGAAAGCCGTTTACACATACCCGGTTTCACTACACGTTATATGATTAGCACTGACTGCTGGATGTGCTGTATTACTGGGTAATGCAATGATCTTCTAAAACCTTGAGTTGTAATCTTCAATAATCTGTCCCTAAACAGCAGCCCCAACTTGGCTTTTCTACGTGTTCTGTCTTACTGTATCTGACTTGTTAATAATCTTCTCAAGAGCTGCACTCAGAGGGCAGTAAAATGTAAAGATTCATGTAAAGACAGATGTACTTGGATTCATCAACTAAGTCATGCTTAGTTGAAAGACAGGCACTAAAGTACTTGCCAATGCAACTCAAGGAAATCCTTGACAGCACCTTATATAAGGTTTAAGGAAAAAAAAACTCCCAAAACAGAAGCACAGCTGAACACTCACACATGTGTATCTAACTTGCAGTCAGAGAAACTTGCACCTTGACTCTTCACAAGTGTGGTGCTTGGCCAGAGCGATGCCAGGAAAAGCCAGGCTAGGGTAAGGCAAGGACAGTGGCTGAGGCCAGCTCAGCTGCTAACATACTCCATTACAATTTCAGCTGCACCAGAGCGGAGCTTTTATGCAGGAAGCAGAGAGACTGCCCTTTTGCACATCTGTAATGCAATGCACTAGTAAGCAAAAATTAACTTAACACGTAGCAAACACGGTAAAACGAAGCACTGACTCCTCTGAAAGCACTATGTCCTTTTTAATGAGGCACAGAACAATCAACAGATTACCAGGACTAGTCCTGCACACAGTGCTTACGGCAGTGGGTTCCAGCGTATCAGTTTTTTATAGATGACTACGTACCTCAGATGACAAAGGTGTCATACATTAACAGCTGAGCCTACAGGGGCACAACATCTGGCCATGTCACTGGGTATTAACAAACTTGTACAAGGGACCTCCAAAAGTTTAGTACATTTAATGACATGAATTCTAGACCTCCAAATCTGTTCCAGAGCCCTTCACCTTATAAACGCTTGGTCCAACCCATTCACAACTGCATGGCTCAACCTCTTCTGCCACCTTGAACTCTCCTTGCCTCCACCATGTTTAAGTTAGACATTAGGAAAAAACTATTTACTGAAACGGTCATCAGGCCTTGGAACAGGCTGCCCAGGGAGGGTGCTGAATTGCCATCCCTGGACATGTTTAGAGGTTCTGTAGATATGGAGCTTATGGACATGGTTTAGTAGCAGGCTTGGTAAAGCCAGGTTAGTAGTTGGACTCAGTGATCTTGAAGGTCTTTTCCATCTCAAAGGATGGTTCTGTGTTGTGCTGGTCGTGCCTAACTTACCAGGCTTTTGTTGTAAGCCAAGGTACAACCAAAGAGCATTGCTAGGAAACCCTACAGGCAACCGCAGAATCAGCTAAACTGCATACAAAATAGGTCGCTTCTGCATTACTGAATGTACTTTGTGCAATTACAGTCAGAGAACCATTTTGAACCAAAAAAAAAAACCCCAAACTGGTAGCAAACAGAGAAAAGAGAGCCAGCAACAGCAAATGAGAAGTCCTATTCCTTCACAAGAGAATGGCAGGCACAGGTCATCCTGTCAGGAAACAGAACAGGCTCTAAAATGGACGTGGCTTTTATCACGTATTTAAAGGCTACAAGAAGACATATTTAGGTTTACCAGTACTGTAGTGAACATTAGAAATAAGAGCACGGAATAAAGCATTAAAAACTTGTAACAGCAGAGGAACCAGATGGGAGCTGCTACCGTGCAAGAACTGGGTGGGAAGCCCATCCTTCCCAAGAACCTTGCTATCTTTCCACAAAGCCTCCTCGTTGCCTGAAACTTTTCAGGAGAGCTCACTGAAAAGGAGAAGAATGTGGTTTGCAGGCTTTTAGCCTTTAAGATAGAGCAAGAAAAAGTTTTCAATTCCCAGTTCTTGAGGGACCGTGTATTTCTGAAAGACAAGTCTCTAGATTCTGTTCCCCAGTGACCATCAACACCAAAACATGTCTAAATATCCTGCTTAAAATTTACACCCAACTAACTAGTGAACAGCTGTTGCTGAACAGAGGCTCCTCCCTCAAGGAGCCACAAAGTCTTGTATTAGAGCTATCTTGATACATGAATGCCTTTTCTTAATGAGGCAGGCTGGCACAGAATGGGAAGATGCCAAGTGCGTTACTGGGCATCCCTTCCCACACAAAAAGTCCACTGGCTGCACTTCTTCCCCTCGCAGTCCGTTATGGGCTTAAGTCTTTCAGTATGTGAAAACACAAACACAACTTCAACACATTTAAAAGTAGTAAGGGCTCACCTTAGAAGTTGGGATTCTGGTTTGAATGCGATACCCAGGCAAACATGTGCTACAAGTAGTATGACTCTTACTGAGTAGCATTAGGGCTGGTGAAGAAGCAATAAAAAAGTATGTGAAAACAAAACTATTCTGCTTTCTCATTTTTAGTTTGAGAAATACCAGTCTGAAGATTACACACAGCGTAGCAGAAAGGGGCTGTGACTCCACACAAAGCCATACCGAGACGAATTCTTCCACCTCCTCCTAACCCTTCTGAGAAGGCAGGGTATTTACTTTTATCATCACCATCGTTCAGCTTCCCACCTTGACTGCTGGTTACAGTAGTACAGTATGTACTGTTCGGAGTTGCCCAAACAAAAAACAGATCAAGTGATTAGAAAACAAACAAACAAAAATAGACTTTCATTTTTTCTGCCTCCCCTCCTCCTCAAATAAAGCGACATCACAGGCTGTGAATCACGTTGCAGCCATCAATATGTCCGTATCAAAAGCCTTGTACTTGTGATTTCCTTTGCTGTGCATGTAGACTGGAGAAAAATGTTTCACTGAGAGTTAGTCATCATGAAGTACCTGCTGAGTCAAGCATTTATCTTTGCAGTGCAGGGGATCTCAAGATGCAGATTGCTTACAGATTGCAGATTTTTGGAGGATGGAATATTGACTAGGGAGAGGTTATGCTGTATGTTCCACCATATTATCTGTTGGCTTAGGAGCAGCACAGTTTTGGGTGACTTGTTCAGTTTTAAATTGTACTTATCAAAACAGTAAGAAATTTTATCTTTAAAAGAAAATCAAGGAATTTTTCTCTCTTACAAACACACCTTTTCTCATATACTGGACCCATAAGAGCTTCTCTCAGACTCAAACTGAGAATTAGCATGGTGTAAGCACCCCGAGCAGTAAGCAAACAACTACCATTTAAACTAACCTCAGAAAAACCGGAATCAATTTACAGTAAGTTTTCAAAATCGGCATTTAATTCAGCCATAAAGTCTTAAGTGACAGGAAGATGCTACTTCCAGTTACCGATACGCTATGGCTGTACCAAACGGCACAGCCAGAGTGGAACACACTCCAGCCAACTGCCTGCTGCCAGTCTGCTTCTCTCTGAAGAAAGCAAATGGCAGCATAATCAACTGCAAATGACTTCTGGGTCACAGAAGGAGGTGGAGAGGTTGAAACCTTGAACTACTGCTGCTGATGTATATTATCTTTATCTCCCTGCTGCCTATAGAAGGTAGTTATCTCAAAGGATGAATGACCTGCCTGCAATGAATTATGCCTGCTTATCTTCCAGACAGCGTATACACTAAGTCATTAAGTCATCGAAGTGCTCGACCCCAAGGGAATTACTGAATGAACGCAAAATCCTGTCCTGCTCTTAGCCCTCGTGTCAGACTTGTGTGTGCTTCTGCTGTAGGCACCAGGTGCAGTGAGGAGGGGGCTTGAACATCGCTCACCTGTTGGTGTGGTACCTGCTTTCTGTTGCTGGCTTTTTCTGTTTCTGCAAAGTTAGATGATGACAGTCACAACAGCAGCCATTGCCTTCAGAGCCCCTTCTGACCACCAACAGTTTCAAAACACAAATGAACAAGCTGGAACAAGCAGCCAGTGTGAAACTCGTGGTGCACTCACAGCTACGCTATTTGTGTTGGGATATAATGGGGTTTGTCCAGATGAAAGGGAGCAGCAGTTCCTCTAAAGAGCAGCTTTTTTTTTTTAATTAAAAGAAATTGATTTAGTGACAGGATTTACAATAGGGTATCGGACAAGCCCACTGACCTTCACACATACATACAAATGACTGAGGCTTGATGCATTCAGGGAAGTGGATTCTCACTTGAAACAATAAAACCCTTACACACTGGAATCACTGACTCCTGCACAAACCAAGGAGCACCCCCTACAAGCAAGGTGTGTCAAAGGAGGCTTAGGGTAAAGACTCATCTGAACAGTGAGTCTGTCCAGATAACATCTCATGAAGTCTGAGGGAAAAATAACCTCTTTAAATAGAGAGGAAAGAGCATGCCTGGCAAAGGATCACCCATACTTCATCACAGCCTGGCAAAAACCCCAGCTCACCATTTGCCTGGGATACTCTGTTTACTGTCCCCACTCCCATTGCTCCTGCTACTGAGAAAGTTGTGCAGTAGTTAAGTATCTCCTTTCCAAGTATTCTCAGCACCCACAAAAGAAAGTAGCTCAGCAGCACTAGTAATGAGAAGGGATCACATCAGCACCTCCAGACAGGGCTAAACTATTTGGCACTCATCCTCTAAAGCTGTTTTCTAGGGGCTGTTGCTCAGGTTTGGTTTCAGTTTCCCATTATGTGCAGCCAGGGCAATGAGCACCCTAGGAGGTGTTTCCATGGAACTGGTGGTGCAACAGACTCCGCGCTCCACCCTGGCTGAATGGCAACTCAACCTGAGCTTTTACTGAGAAGGGAAATAAACAGGTTCCTCCAGAAAAGTACAAGCCCTTGTGAATGGAAGTCTCTGCCTTACAAATGGGCAACAACAATCTCCGAGCTCATAAAACTTAGAGGCGATACCTATGTTGTACGCAAAGAAACGATGGTCGACATCACTTCAGCATCTCTTCCTAAATTTACGATCATAGAATAATTACAATTTCAAAAATAATTTTGGAAAAGCTCCGTTTTCTTCTTGACTTGTAGACTGTACTAAATGAACACTCTTCCCAGCCTGGTCACCTTGATAGGTCTCCCTGAATCTCACCAGATAAAAAATAAAACCTAATCCTTGCTTGAATATTCCTGGTATGAGGCCAGGATATTTATATCTTTCCAGGGTAAAACTCAAACTAGCACTGTCATCTATGCCAAGAAAAGTCTTGCTAGGACACGGAAAGAGGAAATTGCTCCCGTTTCCATGTGGACATCAGTAAACTCTGTCTGGAAACAGAAGATGCCACACAGATGGTCAGAAAGCAACCAGATTTACTTTAGAAAGCTCTGCACACCACACTCCTCAAAACTTTTTTGTAAGTTTTGAGCATTTAGGCTTGCTGGTTTTCTTTTTTAATCAGAACATTCCATATGAATAAAAGCCCCTAAGTAACTCATGTTTCTTCTTCAAACAGTACTTCACATCCAGAGGCATCCTGGGCACCTGGGAAGCATGATTTTAATCTGAGCTTCCCATGCACGGTGCTTGATTTTTGTTCTCTTATATAACACCCTTTTTTTTTTCCCCCACACACTGTGCCTCCAGCCAGTACCATAAATGAGGAGTTAAACTGCATGATGGTGAAAAGATTTCAGCAATAGAGTAGCTTCCAAGCTTGCAAGCAGTTTGCTAAAGGAAAAATAAAAGCAACAGATTTTCAGTTTTAGTAGACAAGGACAGCAAGGGCTCCCTTGTTAGCTTCTATTTATGGTCCCACAGCAGATGACCTGAATCTCCTCCATACTCATCCCCCTCTACAGAGCCTATAGCTTAGATTATTCACTTCTTAATGAAAACACCACCTGCCAGATGGACAAGAGAATAATTACATTACACTTACATTAATACAATACATACAAGTCCTGTTTGCTGTGCACAGAGAGGTGCTTTACATCTGGATCTGTGCACACTAGGAAGACACTCAGAAATGGGACCTTTCCTTCCTGTATATTGCAGCAATGAAAATCGAGATCTCATTCATGCAATTGCCTGATGCAAATCTACTTGATGTGGGAAAAGCAGCTCTTGGAGTAATAGTGTCTCTCCTTATCATCTGAGCTCACTGGCTTTTGTAGGCCAGGGTTCAGCTATTGCATCTGCAGTGCGTGGCCATTCCCACCTGAAACCCCAAGCAGCAGCAAAGAGACACTACCAAGAGCTTCACAGAAGGACAGAGCTCTAATGGGAGTCAAATAGAAGCAAGGACCAAACTTGATAAAAAAGCTTTAGATTAAATTTTAGGGGTGAGCAGAAGTTCAAGCCAGTTATGCTCACATTTCCCAAATACTATCCACAGCATCAAGCAACAGCCATGTCCTCCCTACCAGGTGGTGTGTCTCGGGGAGCATTTCCACCTCTCTGCTAAAAGCCTCATTATTCATGTTTCTGGGAACCAGGAGTAGAGAATTAGAAAACAAAATGCCTGCATGGGTGATGTAGCACATAATAGTTTCATCATTAAAAAGATGGCCACAGAATGAGTCACCTACTGTACAGCAGTGGTTGCATCTGTGTGGAACTGAGGAGTGCACAAAATTGATTTACCCTGCCCAGGAACATCCTGAACCTTTATGGCTCTTACCCAGGAGGGCTAGAAGACCAGCAGATGCTTTGTGCTGGTTGAATCCCTTTCTGTCTCCCCAAGAAAGGCTACGTTTATAACAAGAAAAGACTAAGTTGGGGTTTAAGTTTAACCTCCAGAAGTTCTGGTAACAGTGGAGTTTCAGTGATCTGACTTTTTTTTGTCTGTCCTGCTACTCCAAACAGAAACAATTCTCTGGGGCAAGTGAGACTTTTCCAACTTACTCCTACTTTCTTGGCTCTTGTTTCCTAGCTGAAGCAGAACTGTAGAAGACCCCTTCGGGACTTACAAATCCATGTTTACAGACACTTGGGGAAACTACTGGTTGCTTTCACTGAAAAATTAATTCTGACACTCAGTTCAATGGTACCAAACCCACGACGTTGGCATCTCTTGGATGGCAGCTGTGCTCACAGGGTGAGAGAACCTGAGCACTGCCTTCAGTTTACACCTGGCTCACTCCCTCTGCTAGTGACAAAAAAAGTGTCTCCTTAAAAGGACTGTTATGATTTGGGGAAGCAAAGAAGACAGAAGACGCCCAGAGCTAACGCTAAGCAATGCTGCAAAAGCTGCGCACAAACACACAAGCCATCCTGTCTTTCTGGCTGACGACTAAAGACCTATTTCCTTGAGGGAAGAAAACTTCTCCATCAGTTTGCCTGAGACATGAACATCAGTCCTAGCCAGACAACAGTCCCAGTCTCACCAGGAGCCAGACTCCAGCCCTGGATGGTTTCCATTACGATCGCATTAAGCCTATGCATGTGCAGCTCGCTCTGAATCCGCAAGAGCCACGTGCATATTCAAGAGCAGATCTGACTACTGAGTTTGGTTTTGGCTTTGTCATGGTTCTCATGTCCACTAAATAACAGCCCAATTTAAGAAATTACTGAATTTCCAGAAATACATTCACAAGTTTATTCCTCTGATCTGGCAAACAGTATCGAAGCTGTCAAACGTCTGTAGCTTTTGTTTTTACTTTTGAACACGAAAGGCTATTTTCTCTGAAGGAAAATGCTGGTTAGACAGCATGCTTCAGGAATCTTTCCCTTCAGCATATCAATGTCTATTTTCCCTTTAGCATATCAATGCCTACAGAGGTGCTGCTTACATCACAACTCCTGGATTGTCTCCTGCATTCTACCACATTAGTCTAAGCAGATGCAGGGTGTCACACAACTGGACTAGCACCTGTGTTGCGGATCCAAAGTTACCTCAGAATATAAAATAGGTAAAGCAGAAACAAAGCGTGCACAGGGTCTGGTTCAGGTAGCCCGTGTCACAGATCGCCCGCAATCCCAAGCAATCCCCAGCGTTCCTGGCAGAAGCAGGGTATAGATGTGGATTTCCGAACACAGCAATGTTTATTGCACTAGCTCGGTGATTCACTAAGTACAGGATGTGCCCAATTATTCTGTGTGTTTTTCCCATCCTATTTCATAAACTTCAGTTGCACAAGCACGGCGATACAGTCTTTCTTGCCTGTCCATTAAAATTCATTTTAAGAAAGGCCATCTGACTCCAACAATAAAAATCACCAACTGGCTATATGCACGGGGTTTTTTGTTTTGTTATTGTAACCATGGAATCAAAAACCTCGGCTGGTAAGTGCATATATTCTACAATACAACTGCTTTCTTGTTTGTCTCAACCTGCTGAGAAAAGTTTTTGCTTTTAACTTAGGATGCTGGGCTTGTTCCAAATCCAAAAATTAAAAACAGCCGTTCTGAGGGATGCGGAGATCTAAGCCAACAACATTTGGCTGCCTAACACAAAAATTAGCAGAATTGTTATTACTAAAAACAAACCATTAGATCTTTCCAAGATAAATAGAAACTTAGAATTCTGACTATCAGTCCACAAACAAAGCTTCTAATTTAGTTTGTTTGAACAGCACACCATACATGAAATAGATACAACAATTTCTGCGTCTCTAAAGCTAATTTCACTACCTTAAGCGAGCTGGCTGGAAAGTGAAGCTTCACTTCTTGTTCCTTCTAAGATGAGTTACTACAAGTAAACACAAACGTTTCTACTAGCCCTGAAATATCATCACGGTTGCACAGCTGACAGAAAGCAATGCCTTGACGAGCATGTGCCATGTGCAGGACTACACGCTCAAGATTATTTTATGAATGAAGTGTGAGTTCTGCTGTGGAAGTAGCAGAGATGACAATGAGGAAGAAAAATACGGTGCAAGGTCCCTATCTCCCACCACAACACACACACAATATTTACAAGAACTCCAGCAGTGAGTAGGTATTCTGCTGTGAAGAAGTAGGTACTGACCTGGGGAGCTCATATCACCCTGCTTGAAGGCAATGAGGTGGTTTGAAGTGCAGCGGCTTCCCACCACAACACCTGTTAGTGCCAGAGATGTAAAGAAAACCCAGAATTCCTAAGCCTCTGTCTAGGATCACCCTGGCTGTGTCCACATGAGCAGGGGGTCCTGAGCAGCTCTGAATCACCCCCAGGCATCTCACCTGTTGCCAGCTGGCTTTGTTCACAGGGTAGGTGTGCTGGGCTTAGCTAGAGCCTTTCCCAGAATACTAAACGGAAGGTTCTGGTCCATGGATGCACCAAATGCCTTCCTCTCTTTTAATGGAGATTGAAGGTTCTGAAGTGAGTGGTCACTTGGACAGATTCAGCCTACATGTGTGGTGAGGACATCTGGTCCAAACATCCAGACTAATCTGGTGTGGAATAAAATGTTGGTTTGAATATAGCAGAGCCTCTGTACCTGCTGCTTTGATCTACTCATTGCCTCCCACTGTGCCAAACAGCACAATAAAGCCCCCATCTCTAGCAGAGAGCGCTGCCAGGCCAGACAGCACCTCTTGCCATTTCTGCAGGACAGATGCCTGCCATATTTTTCTTGGACAGCCATGTATTGCACTAACACATCATTTTATGCACTAAATTTGATGAAGAAAGTACAACCTTCAAATTCCAGATGACAAATTCACAAGGCAGATTGGATTTGTGGTTTAATGGGGTTGATAATACAGGAAAGATTTTATGCCCTAGCCGAGCTCACATGTGCTCTTCTTTGACAGCACCTGTGCCGTTTGTTGAACACCCCCACGGCAAGTATGCTGGAGCAGTACCCTCCTGCAAGCCTGCAGCATCTATGCTTCTCCTCAAGGTCAATCAATACCTGAAAGGGAACGGTCATCATTTGATGTGACACCACTGCAGCTCAGAAGGCAGAGACCGAGCTGCTCTGAGACACCAGGATCTGACTGAACAATGACACTTAAACCAGGTGGCCAGTTGGAAGCAACCCACTCCATCCCTCTCTCAGCAAAGTTTTATCCCCAGCAGCTGCTCAACACTTCAAGGAAATTCGTGTCACCTCACCCCTCGGTGTGCACACCCCACAGTCACTCCTCCGGCTGTGCAACCTCACTGGTGAGAGACACCAGGGCAACACAGGCCAAGTTAAAACCCTAAGCCCATTAATCACACCCTCATGACTCCAGATAATGGAACATGCACCATATGCTTATGTAGGTCTTGCCTTTGACCATAATCTAGATTATGGAACGAGCTAGGAGCTGGGCTGTGGTGAAAAAAAGAGATCAAACTGGTGAGGAGGGGTAGGCAGGGCCACGTGAATTCACTCCCTCAACTAAGGACAGGTATGCAAAGAGTTCATACCTGAACTCAATTGGCCCAATTAACATTCCTGAAATGAAACTCAGCAATTCTCCACGCAAAATGAGGACAAAACTGATGGCATGTACCCACTCTTTGACATGCTTAACATTTCAAGTGGACTTTAAGTGGACCACGGCAGCTTCACAATGTTCTCTGTGAAGAACTGTCGAGGAGCAGGATTATGTGAAATAGCACTTTATCATTCCTGTGATGTGCAATTCCAATGTGCAGTCACAGAAATGGCAGTGGAGGAATGTGGTTGAAGTAGTTCCTGTGACATGCTGCAAGGCACTGCAAAAGCTCTTCAGCTTCACCAGCGCAATGCAGGTGAAGTGATTTCATGCCTGTATCTCCAGACAATGCTGGGTGATATTCTAAGATCTGTATTAAGAGAAATCCTCGAAATAAAAAGATCTAATGCAAACAGGACATACTCAAAGCACTTCATTTCCATGCTGTGTTATGTATGAATTCTGTCTGCTGTAACTGTAGAATATTTCACATAGGAAATAAAATAATTTTGCAGGAGAAATGAGCCACGGCGGAGGGGTTAGACTAGATGACCTCCAGATGTGTCTTCTACCCCCCACCATTCTATGATTCTACAGTTCCTTACGACTGTAAGGTTTGTCTGTGCTCACAGCCAAACCAGAAAACATCCAGCCTGCTTCCCTCTCCCTTGCACCAAGAAGAGACCTTTCCTAAGCAGTTTCATGAACACAAGACGCTAAAGGAGCTTGTTACCTCAGACAGCAGTGGCTGTGGAAGACACATCCTCCAAGAAAACACTGATAAGCCCTCTTAGTGTCAAGGCAATGCTTTGGGCTGCCCACCGTGCCAGGTATGGGACAGCCTGGTGTACAAGAGGGATCTGTTTCTGATTTGACGTGACTTTCAATTCTATCACTCAGAGGTAGAAATCAGAAGCTAGATACTCACAAATCTTTCCATTTCTTCAAGTTTCATTTACATAGGGAAGCAAATCTGCCACAGAAACAGACCAGTGCAGAGACCCTGACAACAGGCATGAGAGGAGGATGAGGCAGAGGAGAGGAAGAGCCAATCTGGACAATGCATGTTGTCTGGATGCATGCTTCCCCCAGTTACCTCAACCAGTTCACAGACATCTACACCCAAGTCCTTGCAGAATAGGATTTATACTGGGTAGAGGTTAAGTCCCAGAGAGAAGCTGCCCCTGTCATAACATTCACCATGTTCTGGCAGGGGGACTGTACTGGACGATCTTTCTAGGTCCCTTCCAATCCCTAATGATTCTAAGATTCTGTGACTCTCTCAACAGCCTTAGTGTCCACATACAAAGGACCTAATTTTTATTCTATCTCCCAGAATCTTTTTTTTTGCCTGCAGCTAGAGAAAGATTGTTTCTAGGTGATAGAACTGCCTTAATTCCTGCAACTCTACATGGAGGAAACCGCAGAACACTTCAAACAGTGTGGTTTGCATGGAAATCGTTTACCTTACAGGGGGCTTTAATGCACACAATAGAAAGTGTCTTTTTATCTTCATCAGAGACTGCTCTCAACTCAAAATCCCATTAGCTTAGCAAAAGAGGGCATAAAAAACACAAGGACAGAGTGGGGCTGGAGTGGGACAGGAACTGCCCAGAACCTCTTACGTATTCCAACCTCTTGTGTATTCAGTCCACCTGAAAGCCTAGAATGGTGCTAGAATTAGGAAATTGTCTTTTTCTGACCTACAGAGACCAGATTTAGATAGCTGTGGCAGCTATGTAGTAGCCTAAGTGCTGTAATGGGAAAGATGGGGAGTAGAGGGAGTTTCCTTGAGAGCAGAATTCAACCCAGCAGAGATGTGAGCAGTGATGTGGAGAGCCCTCTCCTGCCTCACTCAGAGAGCTTGGGCACACACAGCCTTGTTGGGGATGCAGTAATGGCCAGAGGAGCTGATGGCAAGGAGGCAGCACCAAGTAATGCTGCTTCCCCTGACAGAGTACTGGAGTACGAAGGACACGGTAAGGAAAACTGCAGAGGTAACTGTCTTGCCTGAGCTCTTTCAGTTAGAGCAATCTTAGATAATATGAGTGACAATAGGGGGTAGTAAACAAATGCCTAAACACCCTACCCTAAGCCTCCTGATCAGCTCTGATCCTAGCTGGCCACGCCATCAAACACTCGCAATGCTGCAACTTTGCCAGGAGGCTGGAGGGAGATACCGTAACCACAGCACCAGGCACACCATGCCATACTCTTACTTTGAGGGTAACGGGGCACTGGAACAGGCTGCCCAGACAGCTTGTGGAGTCTCCTCCTCTGCAGACATTCAAAACCTGCTGGGACATGTTCCTGTGTTTTCTGCCCTAGAAGAACCTGTTCTAGTAAAGAGGTTAGACTACATGATCTCCACAGGTCTCTTCCAATCCCTACCATTCTGAGATTCTAAGGCACCCTGCAGTGGAAACTAACCTGCACTAGCTGCTGTGCTGAAAAGGAATGCACAGAGCGGGGAAAGAGGAGAGCTTGTCCTCCAGAGCTGGGGCAGGCGTTCTGTCTGCCCAGCACAGGCAAGCCATATTCTCTCATGTTTAGGGCAGAGAGGGCTCAGAGGATAAATATCCTTCTTGGACAGGGCCTACAGGCACAAACACGGTTTTTATTAGCAATTCCTGTGCTTCAGACTGACACTTTCTCTAAACACGTCAATACACACACGGCTGGAAGCACATGATGACTCTACCCCTCCCCAGCCAGTCCTGTAGTAAAACACAAAGGCTCCCTCTTAAGCAGTCTTCCTCATTTAACTCTCCCTCAAGCCAACAGCAGCAGCCAAGCACTAAAAATAGTTAAAGGTAAAGAGTGCTTCACAAAGGTCCTAGAGACAACAGCAGAACTGTGTGCCTGGAAGGAATCATTTGTTCCTAACATCTCAAGCATTCAGACAGAGATGGACAGAGAGACCCTGGGCTTAATGCTCCTTCCACTCTCGCCTCCCCTCTTTCTTGGAAGGGTATTGTGGTTGAACACTTTGCTTCGAGTACCCGTGGCCATCCCTGGCTTTAAATGCTTCTCTCCTTCAGGAATCTTTTCAATGTAGGCCACTCTATTTATGCTGCCCTTCTATAACCAGGGGATGAAAGAATATCGCTTGCAAGACACGCCTGCCTGGTTCACAACCCATCTCCAGGCAGTGCCAACAATAGGACTGCTTACAGCTAATCCATTTACTTGGCTTACCTGTTGTACTCCCATCCCCTTAAGAAGCACTACACAGTGGCTTCACCCAACTTGGAAACTGCTAAGCAACCTACAGTAACCTCCTCCGTGCCATGTACTTGGAAAGCTGTGACTTTAGATTAAGACAGAAGCAAACCAAAATGGTCATGGAGTTTCCAGTGGCTTGCCAGGGCAAGAAGATGACTATGTTCTTCCTTTTATGAACATAGCACTGTATTAGTCAGTGGATGCAAGCATCTCCCTCTCCACAGCTATCCCTGTGTCCAGTTTTGGGCATCTTAATAGAAGAAGTTCATTGAGATGCTGGAGCAGGTCCAAAGAAGGGCAACAAGGCTAGTGAAGGGCTTGGAGAACAGGTCTTATGAGGACCAGCTGAGGGAACTGGGGCTGTAGAAAGGAAGGCTGAGGGGACACCTTACTCCCCTTATAACAATCTGAAAGAAGGTTGTAGAGAGGTGGGGATCTGCCTCTTTTCCCAAGTCACTAGCGGTAGAACTAGGGGCGGAGAGAACTGGGGCTGTTTAGTCTGGAGAAAAGGAGGCTGAGGGGAGATCTTATTGCTCCTTGTAACTACCTGAAAGGAGCTGGTTAGCCACGTTCAACCGTGGTTAGGTTAGATATCAGGAGGAATTTCTTCCCTGACAGAGTGGTCAGGTATTGGAATAGGCTGCCCAGGGAGGTGGCAGAATCACCATACCTGGAGGTGTTCAAAAAAAGAGTAGATGGTGGCCCTAGGAAACATGGTTTAGTGGGCATGGTGGGGTTGAGTAGATGGTTGGACCTGATGATCTTGTAGGTCTCTTCCAACCTTATTGTATGACTCTATGGCTCTATGATTCAAGGAAGAGAAGCCACACATGACACAAACTGCAGCTCCCTCTTCAATGCCTGAAAAAGAATCACATTATAGCATACTCCTTCAACTTTTTTTACACCCTCAAGCAGGCAGAGACGGTTGCCAACATAAAATTGGACCTTTAAACAAGACCTTTAAAAACATCAAGTCCAACACTGCCAAGTCCACAATGACATCCCATACAGCATAGTGTGGTACACCCTGCCCAAAACACACGACTGACCTCACTAGTAAAAGAGCTTCTAAACCTCCTGCAAGTCACTCTGCTACACCAAAGCTCATCACTTCCCTTCTTCAGGATCTTCAGTGCCACCTACCCCAAGGTGCAGTTTGCATGGGAAATGGGCAAACAAAAAACAGCACAAAAAGGAGGTTGGAGCCTTAGTGGTTTTAGAAGAGCTGTAGTTCCAGCATCTGCTGTGCACCACAGGGACAGCACGGTAGGGAAGTGGATGAAGAATACAGGAAAAAGGATGAAGGCTCACATTATTTTCAACTAAGTCAAAACAAAATGCTCAGCGTATCTGAGTAGGCAAAGGAATCTGTCCTGAAAAGAGAGGGGACAGGGGATTTTGGAGTGCTGACACAAGAAATATATTCCATTACAACACCAAAACCCATAAAGCAAATTCAATTTAAAAAAAAAAAAGCCACCAAATTCAGAGTGACTAAAAATGAAAGAAAATTTCTAATACAAATTCACTTTCATGGAGACTCCAGTTACAAAGGCAGGTCACAACAACAGAGCTGTAGAGCAAAAGAAGATTCAAGTCCTATGAGATGACTTTGCAAACACTTTTCAGGAGGTATTAAAGTAGGTGAGAGAGAAGAAAAGGCAGAGGCCAGATCATATAATGGTTTGAAGCTAGGAAAGGGTAGATTTAGGCAGGACATCAGGAAAAACTTCTTTAACCTGAGGGCGGTGGATCGCTGGAACAGGTTGCCTAGAGAGCTGGTGGAGGCCCCAGCCCTGGAGACGTTCAGGGTCAGACTGGATAGGGCTGTGGGAGATGTGATCTAGTGAGTGATGGCCCTGCATGCTGTAGGGGGTTGGACTAGGTGACCCCTAGAGGTCCCTTCCAACCTAATACACGCTACAATTCTATGCCAAGCTACCAAAAGGTCCCTGCAGGTATAGAAGAAGGGCTCTGCTTCCACAAACTCAAGATCAATGTGGGAAAATGCCTCCTCCTACCACCAGCTTCGGCCATCCAAAAGTCAAATGTCAGTACAAAGCCAGGGGTCACAACTGCCTCAGCTGATAATAAAATTAGGAGAAGTGGCCCTGTTTCTCCTTCCACTGACTGCACAGGGACCACTGGCTATGGATTTAGACTTGGTGCCCCCACTGCGATTGCGAAAAGTAGGCAAAACAGAAAACCTGACACCCTCAACATGTCTGCACAACACCAAGATGCTCCAAACGTCATCAATGAAACTGAAGAGTAATGGGCAGTGTGAGTCCTAATGACCATCTAATGTAGAGTTTTGGTATTTCTCGGTTCAGTAATATATTTATCTCTAATATCTCTGTTGAGTAGTATCTCTGAAAGTCCTTCCTGACTAGTATTAAATCACTCACTTGGTTCACACAAATTGTTAAAATACAAGACAAAAAAGAGACCAGTAGTACTGAGTCTGGCAGTTTCCAGTGCGGAGGACATGGGGCTGTAGCACTGCAGCCAACTGAGCAGAAGGAAAGCATGTTTGTACCTTCAACTTCACCGTCAAACCGGACACAAAGATCCTTGATCCCTGTGAGAAACACTCTGTTCATGGTCTGATGGATAAAACAGCACTTGACATGACAGAGGGCAGCTTGACTGTGTAATTATTACCTGTTAGAACCTACAATTTATGCTGAACTCTCAACCTCCAGATAACTATTACCAGGCAGGGAAGGGACAGGGGAGAGAAGTTAGAGGGAATTTTCGAAAACATGAGATATTTGTTTCTCATCCTATCACCTATCTGACACGCACCCCTCCCAACTACTGCAACAGCTAAAAACAGACAGTTCCTCGGTCACTCGGTGCACAAGTAGTGGCCTCCACACCCACCAAACACAAATTACACTTTGTAGTGCCTACAGGTGGATGTGGAATGGACTTGATGGAACGATAAATTGAGTTTTAGAGAATTATACTGTTTCAAAAAGCTTAGAGTAATAGAAAAAAACCCCAAAACCAGAACAAATCCCAATGAGCAATACTTACATAAACAATATTAACAAGAGTAAAGGACTATCAGAGTAAAGCCCTGAAAGACAAATCTTTCAAGGAGGGCAGGAGAAGTGCAACTGGTTCAGGTTACCTAAGATCAGGCCACCAGGTGACCAGGTCACAGACACTTTCACCAAGCAAAGCTCCCCGATGGCACACATCAGCTGAAGTCAGCACACAGAATACTCAAAAACCCAAACAGTGGCTTGACAAACGCAGAAAAAGTAGCATCAAACTGTTGATTAACTGAAAAACCTGTAATTAATTAACCACTACCAAGAGCTTTATCACCTGAGATCTTTAAATGAGGACTGGATGTCTTTAAAGTGCTGTGAAGCTCAGCCAGCATGTGTGCACTTGATGCAGAGATTATTAGATAACATTTGATGTCCTGCTAGATGTCAGACAATGTACACAATGGGTCTCTCTAGCTTTAAAATCTATTAATTCTACTTCATGTGTGCTAGGAACTCAATTACATCTTGTAACTACCAAAACCTGTGCAAATATTATCACATTGCTGCAAAAGGCAAGCAGAAGAAGAAACAGTGCGTAAGCACTGCTGAATGGGGTTCCTTAATGCACCGTAAGACAAAAGTGCAATAATAAGGTACAATTTAAAATAAAATTACAGAAATACCTCTGCTTTATAGAGCTCCTCTAGAGCTAAGGCAAGTTTCCCCTTGCACTAGTCCACTGTTAACACTTGATTTTTAAAAATCAAAATTACTATTGATAATTATTAAAAAATGTGTTCACCTACTTACTGTATGTGACTGGGGAAAAAAAACAATAAAGACAATTCTCTTGTCTCATTCAACACCTGGACCATAGCTGGTAAAAAACTACTCTTTATAGAGGTTTTACTCCAGAATGCAGAAAAAAAATATCTGATAATAAAATTAGTTCAAACAGCCAAGTAAGCCTTGGCTTTCCTAGTTGCATCCCTACGTTCTCTCACTAGAGCCTTACAATCATCCCCTCCTTCTATGATCTATAGACTTCCTTCTTCCTCTTTGAGTTTGCCCGGCAGCTACCTGTTTAAGACACTACAGGAACGACACATACCAAGAGATGCTCATTTTTCTCAGTTTCTTTGGAGTAAGCTGTCACTGTTCCACATCTTGAGGAAATGGAGGCAGGTAAGCACATTTGCATTGCTCCAACATCTTGCCTATCCCCTTTGTGCCATCACCTCCCATTCCCTTCTTCCTAAGGTCATAGAATTGTACAATTGTTCAGGTTGGAAAAGGACTTTAATGCCATTGAGTCTAACCATTAACCTAACGGTTCCAAGCCCACCCTAAACCACGTCCGTGAGCTCCAGATCTACATGACTTTTAAACACATCCAACTATCATGACGAAACACACACCCCTCCCCGGGCAGTCTGTTCCAATCCTGATGACCCTTGGAAAAAAATGCTTTTCCTAATGTCCAACCTAAACTTCCCCTGGTGCAGCCTGAGGCCATCTCCTCTTGTTCTATCACTAGTGGCTTGGAAGAAGAGGCCATCTGTCTACCACCTCCTTTCAGGTAGCTGTAGACAGCAGTAAGGTCTCCCCTCAGCCTCCAGTTTTTCAGACTAAGTAGCCCCATGGTCTAGCAATCTGTAACAGTCAGTGTGCCTATTTACACTTGTGAGTTGATTAATCAAGGCTGCTGCTACATAAAAGGAAGTTGATAGGGCTCCATCATATTTCTGCATTAATGTCACTTCACTTAATCTGATCTCTTTATTACACCAAATCAATAGTCACAGTTTGCAAATTTGCAGCTAATTATTAATAGAAAGAATTTTCTGGTGATTTTTTTTCCCCTAACAAAACAGAAAGTCTGCTTTTTTGAGAACAGGCTTTTTCTTAGTAATAAAAAGGATCATATGACAACAGTTTTGCAGTGTGTCGTGCAAGCTCTGCTGGAGTCAATCCAATTTCTATACAAGTGCTGCCATTTGGACAACAAAGCCGCCTTATTGAAACAGGCAGGCTTCATCTTAATTCTGGCACTACTGAATGGAGAGTACACACTAGCAGGGGAACAATGAACCAAGAAAAGAGTTACAAATCTCTCGTGACAACTGCACGCCAAGGAAGAGAAGATGCATTATCATAGTGTTGTTTGCTCCACTCCTTCCCAAGCCCACTTTTAAACAAAGATGGCTTTTTGCACCCAAAACTGAAAGTTCTTTTCCACATTCTGCACGTGTATCTGCCAATCCCCACCACCCTTTCTGAGAGAACTTCTAGCAGAGCTCTGCTCTTTGGACAAGGATGTGAAAAGAGAGGCTTCTAGCTTCCCACTCCCTTCCTTCTCCTCCCATTCTCGACCACCACTCCTGCTATTTAGAGCATTCCCTGCTATCTTCATGTTCAAGGCACACATATCCAGACTATCACATTGTTCTGGGTTAAATAATATTTGCCCTTTATTTTATTTACATAACTTACTTCTCAGTGAAATTTAACTTCTGAATTAATGAGATCTCTTGAAGTTCATCTTAGTCCAAAAAAATGCCTGCCTCTATCTCAGCTCCTGCAAGGAACGGAGGAGCTTGGCTCACACTAGTCTCCAACTCACTGGGGGAAACAAGCTGAACCCATCCTTCTCCATGACATGTTCTGATGCACCATCACACAAGGCTGAGAATTACATGTGAGGTGAGAAGACACTGTTCAATAGAGGGGACTGAATTCATTACAGAACAGGTTTGAAAGAGCTGTCTCCTACCTAGCATCTCCTTCCAATGGGTATTTCTGAGAGGGAGCACAAGCAAACAGTGTAACTCCAGAAGGGGAAAACAAAACAAAATCGGATTTCAAAGCAGCAGAAGATGACCCAGGCACCTTCATGCCAGCAATCCCCATGTGGTTGTGTGCGGCATTACTGAGGGGAACACACACTGCTAGGCAGACAGGGTTGGTGACTCCAGTTCTGGCTCTTGCTTGCCACAAAGCTTTTCCACTTCACTTCAGTTTGCCCAGGAGAAAGCATCACACCATCCACAGGAGAGCAAATCAGATCTTCTCAGGCAATTCAAGACAGTTTTACCAATGTTTGCAGTAGCTCTAGGAAACAGGGCACTGTGCACCTACCCCAACCAAGGCTGACGGCAGCACTTGAAGCTGCTTGCTTTTTGCTAGGGTAAATGTAAGGACACACAAACATCCATATGAACACAAATACACACAAAGATAGGACAAAACCTTGTGAAACCTGAGAAACAGGCCAGCTCAGTCCTTGAGCTTCAATGTAATGAGTTTCTTAAAACCTTTCAGGTATTTACTCTGGCAAATACAACCTGATAATACAGGTATTTGTAATACAAGTCAACTACAGGTACGTGCATGTTGTTGGCTTTTTTTAATTAAAGCAATTACAATCTTTTAAATATTTTAATATAAAGCTTTGCTTAGTAATTCTGGTAAGAAGTTTAGGAAAATACTAGCTTCAAAGACTCTTGGAGAGAAACACCAGCTCATCACAAAGTGCTAGGCAGTTACAGAGAGATTTTTCAAGGAGAGCAGCAGCGGCTTTTTCTTCGTCTCCCGGTGTAAGCCAACAGGAGCTGAGGGGCCAACCCTTCTAGAACACCTGACGGTCTCCTCACACAGAAACAGTGGAAACCATGAATGACTTTAAATTCAAAGGTATTTAAAGTCATTTCTGAGACACCTAGTTTCAGAAATATTCTAATACTTATTTACAGAAAGCATGCATTAGAAAAAGGGGGTGGAAGGCCAAAAGCAGGACTGGTACCCTTCATATGCCCACACACACGTCAGGAAAGAGAAGAGAAAGCTGTAATGCTTCAATTTCCTTGTTAATAAATAGCTTTGAATTCTCACTCAGCAAAAGAGGAATTAATTTTATCTCTGGTGGACTGTAGCATCTTGGCAGCAAACACAGAAAACAAGTTAATCTTTCTAGACCAAGTCCTCATGCTTGGATGATGTGAATGAAAGCAAGTAACGGGAGGTTTTCTCTCTGCAAATTACTGCATGGGAGGGAGATGACACCCGGATAGCCCACGACGGGGATAGCCAGGATGAACAGACTTGCTCAGCTCAACCTTTCTGCTATCCAGAAAGCACAATTTTGTTTTCTTTGGCAAAATGGGATTACTGCTCAAATTTCTTCTAAGACTAGAAACCTAGGTGCACACCCCACAACAACCATGGTCCGCTTGCCTCTAATGTTAAAAGTCAAAGCTTTGGAAGCTGGGAAGGTCTGAGAACATTGGAAAAAAGGATAAGAAGTACAAATGCCAGTCAGTTAAAGTACTCACAAAAGGCCCTGAAACTAGAAGGAATGTGTTGTAACATGGTCCAGGTCGGGGGATATCCTCCAGTATCACTAAAGCAACTGGCATGGACAACAGACCTGTGCCTAACAGGAATTCCTACCAAAAATGAATTAAAAAATATGATGTGAAAGATATCAATGTGCTAATAAAGGCAAAGGCTGACTGCATTCAAAAAGGGTTTTTTCTGCTTGAAGACCACAGCTAAAGCTGTCCTCACACAAATCAGTCAAGAGTTCACCTTTCTGTCCATTGGAGCCATGACTCACGGTGCTTAGAAATCCATAAATCCGTGTACACCACAGTACAAGGACGTGCACATCAAAAAACAGCCAAGGTCTCCAACAACTGTCAGGTATTCTGGGTCACACAGAATTCTGCATTTGACTCCCAGAAAGTGCATCAGTACCAACACAATTTGGGTCCAAAAGCTTGGACTACTACAGGGAAAAAATCTCCAAGAAGGTCTTGTCTGAACAGTGTCAACTGTTTTAGAAGAAAAAGTCCTTTTAGCTTGCTGCTGAGAGAATATACCACGTCCTTCAATCATAGCAGTAAACAAAAATGTGCATTTGTTAAGAAAAATAACTTGTTCCCTAAAGCTTTTGACCAGAGCCCTCAGAGAGGCTGCTCTGGTGAACACAAGCATCTCCCCTTCATAGCTGTTTAACACATTTAAAGCTATAGCTATTTACGCTAACAAAACAGATCACATCTCAAGACTACTAGTCTACCACTTCCAATTTCTAAAAGAACCTTGGAAAACAATGAACGCTTTGCAAACTTACCGTAACAAGTGCCTAGACAAGAGGTAACAGGGTACAAGGTGGTAACTGCCAACCCCATCTCAAGCAAAGGAAGAAGGAAGGCAAGAGCTGTGGATTCAGCCCTGCCGTTCTTCATTCGGGTGCCACTGACTGAGACATGCAGTGCAATTCAAAAAAACCGAACAAAGCGAGTTTACACACTCTAATTTTCACTTAAATAATGACATGAACAATCTAAAAGGAGAAAAAAAATGCAGCTTTAGCATAAGCTCTTTTTTTGGTGTGATCTTTTTTGTTAGAGTACCGTGAAAAGCAAAGATAAATTTCCAGCACAGTAACACTGGAAATCTTTTTCTGATCATGAATTCCACAGAAGAAAGGAGGGGAAAAAAAAAAATAGAAGTTGTAAATAAGGAGACATTTAGGAGTGCCCAGTCTGTGCAACGGAACTTTTAAAGTTCAAGAACGAGCTTTTGTAAATCTTCGGGATTTGGCTGTTTCTGTAACGATAAATTCAGCCCAACCAAGGGAAAATGAACACAGACTCAGAAACAAGTGTTGGGGGAATAAGATGAGCTCCTTTATGTTTTCCAAGCAAGGAGAGGTCACTCTCTAAAACGATGTAAAATATGGCATTAATTTCTGTCGGTTTGTCGTAACATACTAAAGGTCTGAGCTACTTTCCAGCAACACACTGAGCCAGACAGAAAACAATAATAATAGAAGTCCAAGTCCCAACTCACATTCTTCTTGAGCGCAGCATCTCCTGACAGACAGGCAGGCAACAGAGACTTCTGACACCATACAAGCCAGCTTTTGTGCTGCCTTCACACCACTGCTGTCCTAGACGTTCTACGTCCCAAACTGCACAACCATACTAAGTTGGTGATGTCCTCTCATCTTGTCTCTTCCCACCTCAAGAAGAGGATGCTTCTGAGAAAACATCCAGCTTCTTGAACAGAACTTGCTTAAGCACAGACTAAAGCCTCTCTCAATACCCAGCCATGCTGACTCACAAGGAGCAGCTGTAAAATCATGCCTGAACGTGGTAACAAAAAGTAAGTTCTCAATATGCTTCTTCATTGTTTGGGAAAGTATTCCACGTTCCCTTAAGAGTCTGTGGAGAAACAGAATTCTAGTCTAAAGTTACTGTCACATTATGACATTAAGTCCATCTTCATTCCCTGCTCTCTGAGTAAGACGATGCATAAGAACATCCTAGATTAAATCAAAGTATATGGAATATTTGGTACAGGTGAGGCTTCTCTGACATAATCTTGCATCCATGGTTGGATAAAATCCAAATAACAAGTATGCAATTACAAATTCATTTTCCCTTCTTCCTGCTCAGAATCCAGCTGACTCCTGTCAGGCAGCAAGCTACGACCACCAAGAGCACAGGACTAGCATAACAACCCCACACAAAACGATCTGGTGCAGACAAAGAGAAGGGAGAGCTTACTGGGGGGCAAATAAACCTAACCGTTGACAAGTGTGTTGTCTAAATAAAGCAAGGGCTATAAAATAAGCAAAAAGGATTTACAAAGCTGTTCTGAAGCCTTATTCATTAAATCTGAATCCTGAAATGATTTCTGCTGAGGAGGAACCATTTCATTGGGCACATTGTGCCCTGACAGAATTGTTACTACATCTTCATTGTGCCAGGGAGAAGTGTTCTCCAGGGAGAACCGTGATAACAACTACTACTAGTATTTGCTACAGGAAAATGACGTGCAAAATACGTGGCCCGTTGTCTGCTTGTTCTGAATACACCCAATCACCCACAACAGAATGAAAGTGTTCATTGCAAAGGAAATGTTCAGGCTTTTGAGTTATCTGCCTAAAGTCTGCAATGAGAGGAGCCTTCTGGTTACTTGGTTCCAGGTGACCTCACCACCTCCTCCCTGAGGGGGCACAGCTGTGAATCACACCCTGTGAGACCATGTCAACGTCCTCCATCTTCAAATGGCCTGGCAGAATCACCCCATACCTGGCAATGCTTGCAAGACCATGTAGGCAGTTGTATCTCAATCTCTAGGATTAAAATTTTACTGGCCCAACACTAAGAATTCAGAAAGCCTCCTAAAGTACATGTCTTCAAAGCAGCATTGTGGAAGAGGCCACAAGGAACGTGGAACATCTTCAGACTTTGCTTGTCTTGTGGAATTCTGAGCATTCTTAATTGTTTCCCATACTAGGTACAACAACAGAGGAGCTGGACTGACTTTTGTGTTGCTGATTTGAAACCAAATCTCACGCAAAAAAGAACACACACAACTCCCTCAATAAAGTACTGACTGGAGGTGGCCAAGGTGGGAAGAGAGGACAACTGCGTCCCATCATAAGAAATATTTACTCCTAAAGAACGAGGTCTGCTTTCCCCAGGTGGTTGGGGAAGGGAGAGGCAGAAGGTTCTTACAAGACAGGTTGCCTTTGATGCTCTTAATACACTAAACTAAAACAATTTCATTTCCTTTTGCCAGAGGTCTTGGGAGCAAGAATATCTTGGTTCGCTTTAAAATACTTAAACAATTCGGTCTCATCTCTTGCTTTTTATTCCTTTAAATGACAGTGTTAGGTACAAGAGGCTTGGTTCCTGCAGCCAGAGGTATTTAAATGCAAATCCCATCTGATGGAAGTATCACACACATTTACAATCTTCCTTTTACAGCTCTCCAGTCCCTGACTGGACTCCTCCCCACAGGAAGAAAGCGATGCTGAGGAAGACAGGAGTTTCACAACATTGGGTCTCCCAAAAGGCTGCAGAAGTCTTGGTAGACAGACACAGCACTCAGGTCCTGAGCAACCACTGTGACTCCAGTGTCTCAGCATTGATGTGTTCTACACACTGAAACCAGATGTCCCAGCAGCTCAGGGTGTGATGGCCTCTATCCATGAGAAGAAAAGAAGTAGCAGCCATCTACTATCATTCTGTCATAATAAACCTTCTGACATTGACGAGTTTTCCCATTATTCACACTGTTTTAAACAGGGAAGGACCCAAGTTCACCGACATGAGTAGTAAGGGCACGATGAAGTATTAGCTTGGCTTCGGCTGGTAACTCAGAGCCAAGAACTGGAGAAGACGGCTGGCCTGCACAAGGAGCATGCCAGCCCAAAATGCCTCTGTCCTCATGCCCCAGTGGTTGGTCATCATCTCGCCTTTAGAATTTGCCACACCTGCAGCAACAGCCTGATCCTTAGTCGTAGCAAGCACTCCCCTAACCCTGCTGAAGTACCCATCTGACAGGGCTCACCAGGAGGCAGCCAGCAAAGGAAGGAAGCACCTATGGAATGGGTAGTGGGGATGGGTATTTCATAAACCACCACACACAGCAGATGTGCCCTCATCTGTATTTGGAACAGTGTACTGGGGAGTGCAGACCCTTCTTTGGTTGTCCCTAGAAGAAATGGGGAGGGTCCAGCACACCGAATGGAAAGTTGCCAGCATCCCAGCTAAAGCACCTCTGCCCAGCCTGCCAGCCTAGTCCCACAAAGGCCCCCAGCAGCAGGAATACCCCTGAGGTGCAACAGCTGCCTCAAAACAGGAGAAAAGTCTCTTATCTGGTATAGCATCGCCTCAGCAAAGGAGCTTGCAAAAGGCATGCAATAAAAACAGGGTGGTACCTGTAAATCTCCAGGATCTTTTTGGCTGTGAGAAGCCCTTTCAGAGCCATAAGGCAAGGCACGGCTGCTGCTCCAAGGGACCTGGAACCGCACTGGGGCTGTTAACCACACAAGCACACAGACACAAACGGGTGCCGAGCTAGAGAAGCCAGGGGCGAAGGGGAATCACGTTTAAGGATTAAAAAAAAACAACAGCAGTCTAAAACCTTTCTTTCCTCACCATAAAATCATTAGAGGGTTCTGAGGCACTTCAGTCATGGCATTTTCACACTGGCTTTGTTCAAGTAAACAAATTGCTTTTAATGAACTTTATTAGCCCTCCCAAGCTATTCGGTAAAGGCTGTGTAGTTGCAAAATGCAGAGGTGACAGGTTGGTTTTTCTCAAGAACCTTCTTCCTCTAGAAAGCTCCTTCACTTGCTGCTAAAATCCAATTGCCACTTCAGACCACAACCACCCTTAAAAATCCACTTTGCTCTTTTAGGAGAAATAGAAGACAAAGTCCAAACTGTGCCTCCTTCAGAAGAAAACTCCAAAAACATGAAATACTAAAACTTGAGAGCTGACTCTTACAAGGTTTTCTATACATCACCAAACAAACCAGTGCTGTCTTTTCTAACCAACTGAGCCAAATGCAGCCCTTGTAGCACTAGCCCAGCCCTCTGCTTCCCAAGAGATGAGACAAACTTTAGTCCTCAGATACATCATCAACCATCCTGAAACCCATGGAAAGCTCCTCCTAAAAACTCTGAAAGCTCTCAAAAATATTCTGAGCAGCCATTTTAATTCCCCCTCCCATTACACTTACTGGAAAAAAAGAGAAAGGGACACTCCACCTTGCCCTCCACAGAACAGACTTGCAGAGCTGCACCAACTTCAGGCAACCAGCAACATTTAAGAGGAGCTGGGAAAGTGCCAGATTAAACAAAGCTGGGTGCAGGACAGCACAGCAGCTGAGCCCAGGTTGCTGACCTATATTCACATCCCAGCAGCTGAAGGGGTTCAAATAATCCAGCCAGTGTGGGGTGGGGGAAGCAGCTGCTAAAAACTTGCAGGCGAGCAGCCCAGGCAGCCCAGCCCCAAATATCTTCAGAGACATAAATAGAAGATCCCGGTCACTGAACTAATAGTTGGTTCACCTGCGGCACAGTGTGGCTTTCACGCACAGGATCACACATCTTCAGCCTTTCAGGAGACCTCAGCCAGCGGGGAAAATGGTTGGGCTGGGTTCGCTCTTGTCAGAAACCACACACAGAGCACAGCGATGGGACCAGTGATGGGGAAGGGCCTTTCATCTCCCCAGCATCAGATCAAAATACCACCCAGGTCAGCTCCTGCTTGCTGCCTGATAGCTGTTAAAAAGCCTTCATAAAATGAGTCGGCTGGTTTAATCCAGTTTCAAGTGGATTGTGCTTAGTTCCTAAGGTGGTAAAAGCTTTAGCAATCAAGTGGACAGGCACACACATAACGCTTGGTACAACCAGGACTGATCAGAAGCAGCCATACAGGACAGAAGCCAACGACAGTGAGGAGGCTGGAAGTCTAGTTACCCACTGCATTCCTAGAAATGATTCAGCTAGACCGGACTTAGAGCAAATGGGCAGAAACACAAGAAGTAGCTTGTCTTTCCTCCCTATGTTTTACAAATAAGTATTTCAGCTTCTGAACCCTTGATCTTTCTTCCCATAAAATGCTGTTGCAAAAGCCAACTCATATTTTCCACACACATGGAAAAGAATTTGCTATCCATTCAGTTCCTTAAGTAAACATGCACTTGCTCACCGGCTTTCCCCTCTACCTCCTTTGCACTTCTTCCTTAAAAAAACGCTATGCTTTCTTCTTTTGGGGTCTTTCATTTCCACATCAGTTAGCCATTGCTAACTTTCAGAGGGCAGCAGATGACTTCAGTAAACCAATAAAATGAGTGGTAGGATTTCTGCTTTCAGCTTACGGTTTGCACAGGGTTTTCTGCGAGATCCCCGCTCTAGTAGACAACTGACAAGTGAATGAGAAACTCATCAATGGCTTTTCTGCTTTGTAACAAAATTAATTAGAACGAAAGTCATAAACCCCCTAAAGGGGTTTAAGCAAACAGGAGGAATGAAGGCGGTGTTTTGGAAGTCCGACAGGTGCTGTAACTGTGTTACTGTAAAAAACAGGCGGCCAGCTGTTATGTACAAAAAACAGCTTGAAAATGAAGCCGCAGATGAGGTGCCAGGACCAGTCAAAGCTGTGGGCTGGCGGGGCACTGCTTAGCTGACACCGTGTACATGCCGTGCTGTCACAGAGCGTGCTGGTCCCTCCCGTCCTGGTGTGTCACCGGCATTGCATCACTGCCACAGAAATAACGCAGCTGCCTCGGCACTTTTTTCATATGTGACAGCAAATTTCAATCCCTGAGCCTGTGTCCAGCTCTGTCACCCAGACCGGCCAGCCTCACTGTGGTGCCCTGCTTTTCGGGACTCTTCTGTTACTCCTGACACTGGGGAAAAAATAACCCTCTTGCCACCTGAAAGATGTCGTGATTAAGCTTAAAGACTGGCAGCCGTGTTAGTGCCTGTCATTAACCTCTTACACCTCCATCACCGGCAAAAGCTTTCACTGACCATCACCGGCAAGTTCCCAGGAGCCACCCCATGTTAAACGGTCTCTCTGATGGCCCCTGCAACCCACCACAAATCCCAAATGCTGCTAAAAGGGCCCAGCAGCTGCTGACAAATCCCGGCAGCAAAACAGGCGTTTTCTGGATGCTAGCACAGAAGGGGCAATAGGTGCACTAAGTGCTGTCACACTAGGATGCTGCCCTTCAGTGCTGTTCGGCAGGCAGGCTGCACACGTATCTTTCAAAAAGCATCTCTGGTGCCAAGACCACAAAGCAGAGAAGTTCCATTTTCCAGCCTTATCCACAATCTACCCATGCAACCCTGCCCAGTGCCTCTCTTTACAATGGCACAGCTATCCATGACCACTGTTAGTCATTTTGGCTAGCCGCCAGAGTCCACCAAAACATCTTAATGTACAGGTCAGACATTAGGAAAAGCTTCTTCACTGAAAGTGTCATCAGGTCTTGAAACAGGGTGCCCAGGGAGGGGGTTGAATCAGCATCCCTGGATGTGTTTAAAAGTCATGTAGATAGGGAGCTTAGGGACATGGTTTAGGGGTGGGCTTGAGATAGTTAACGGTTGGACTCAGTTAAAATCTAAAGATCTTTTCCAGCACGAATAAGTCTATGATTCTATAGTTCAACCACAATTTTACAAAAACCACTGCAGTTTCCTTCAAAAAACCCCCAAAACATTGCATGATAAAATCTCTTTCTTTTGTATTTTAACAGTGTAGGAAAACCCGCCTTTGGACGAGCTGTCAAGAGGGTTTCCCAAATGACGGGCATGCAGAACCCAGTGCTGGCTTCTCCAGAGCACCCATGTTACTTTTTTTGACAATTAAATGTATTAGCATGAGGTTCAGCATCAGCTGCAGCTGCGAACACTCTAGCCGAAACCTGCACGCTACATACTTGTTCTACCAGATTCGTGTTATTATCTTTTCTCTTTCTCTTCATTGTGGCAGGAGTAACAATTTAATTAGATGGGGAAGAAGGAAAAAAAAAAAAGCCCATATTATTTATAACCACACCATTATTTTTAGCTGAAGAAAGCGAAGAAACAGTGCCCAGACTGATTTTTCACATGCAACTTCCTGAATTTGTGATTCAGAGCCAAATTTCAGGGACAAGTTTAACTTAGGTTTTGATCCTTTTGACCTCAACGTGTTAGTAAGAGCTGTAGTTTTAGTGCCTGCAGCTTCACTGCTTGCGAGCTCTATAGATCTAAAATCCAACAGGTGTATCGGCTGCAAAACTAGCTACACTTCAGAAAAGGCAGCCTTTGGAGAAACAAAGCTGTCAGGCTCCTGCGGTTGTGGAGGAAATTTGGGAGGTGGGGGAGTGTCTCTTCGGGCACAGCGCTGTGCTGATGTATCCCATTACGGGAACTGCACGTTCGCAAACAGGCGCTAGAGTCACAGGCTGTTCTGTGCCACGTGGCAGAGATAACACGGCCAGGCTTCAAGCTACAAATCCACCCTCCCTGGCAACTTTTTCTTCTTTAACCTAAACTATATTTGACTTGGCTGTCAAGTTTTTCAGTGCAGCTGCTATTCTCAGGTTCTCCTAAAATACACAGCAGGTACTGTACTACCGCACGTATAAACATCTATCTCTCTACCACAGCTATTTATGATTAAAATAACTTTTTCTCCATTTCGCATTTAATTTCCTCTCTCCAAGCCCTGTTCTACATTGCACAGGAGTTGCTTTCAAGACTGCACCCAGAAACAACCTCCAGCATGAAATAAATAAAATCGTAGCCTAGTGAGAAGTTTAGAATTTCATGTCCACTTTCCCTTGTGGGTGACCTATAAACAGGACTTGATCTCTGATGCCTCAGTTTAGGGCAAAGAGAGGACTGAAAGACAGCAATGAGACGGGGGGGTGGTGGTGGAGGGGAGGTGCTTGTCGTCTGCTCTTTCCTTCAAAACCACCAGTGTTGGTTCCAGTCTTTGCTGGGCTTATTACATATCTTACTGGGGCTTGCACAGGACAAGTCATCTCTAAAGATCCAACATAACTGCCGCTATCACAGTCAGAAACTGTGCAGTTGCACAACAGCTACACTTAGCTGTGGTGCATCTTATCCCGTCTGCAAACAAACTCCTTGGGTAGAGAAGAGCACACATGGCTTTTTGGCTGTGCACATGGCAGTGTGCAGTTGAACAGGTAGCTTCCAAGTTTCTAGGATGCTTCCACAGTTCAGGAGGTTCTCCACTCATGTGATGCATAACAAGGAGCCAGGGACTTCTCCACATTGAAACCCACAGCATCACCTCCTAAGCAAGCAGAGAGTCTTCTTCATGCTTGTTTCCATCCACCCGTGTGCCAGGGAGGAGGATGCTACCCTGTGGAGGTATAAGTATGAACACCACAGTTGCAGAGCTGAGGGAGCCATACACGGAACAGCCACCTCCTCTGCCTCACTCAGTTTTTAGCCGAGCTCCAAGTATCAGAGCTGCACCAGCAAGTGGTAAATATCTTCAGACAGACATTCCCAGCACCTTGTCAGCATCCCAAACCTCCCTTAGAGGTATCCATTCCACTCAAGAGGACCTTGTTCTCCCTGCATGCCTTCTGTAATTGAGTATGTTCCAGCACAAACCTCCCAAAGCTTTTGCACAATTCACAACTTCAGCGTGACATTAGCTCTGACACTCCTAACTCTCCAAAACTTTACTTTGGACATAGTTGAGCAGCCTGGTGCCCTGTCTGTGACCATTCTCCCTACTCAGCCAGCTATTAGCAAATAATTAACCCACACTGAGGCAAAGGCTCCTTTCTGCCTGATGGGATGGGGCCTCAAGTTTTCCATGTGAAGCTCCTTTGTACTGGACCAAATATGTCCTAGAAACCTTTCTGAGGGCAGCTGTACAGCACTGAACAGTGATTTCAACGACAGAGATTAATGGAGTTTATCTCTCACTGTTAAAGGAAAACCAATACAAGTGTTGCAAACATTCTGAGGTGATAAGGGGTTTGGGGTGGACAACACTGAACCCAGACTCTGTGACCCTGACGATACACGTCCAAGCACAGCAGAAGGAAGGTCTCACCGCAAGGCACTGGATACAAACTACTCGGTTTCTGAAGCTGAGCTACAACCCACCCCAGCATATTCCAGCCATGGGCACAAGCACTGGTGCTGCAGGGCAGCACTTCAGCAGCACTGTGCTCCTCTTCCTCTCTGCCTCCTGCCTAGAGTCACTTTCACTCTTTTACCAGTGCTTAAAATTGGCTGCATGACTGAAGTTGCCTTGAGAGACAAGCAGAAGCTCTACTTGGTTTTGGGGGAACACAGAGGATGGGAAGCAACTGGCACTGGGCTATGCAACTTCAGTTTGTCTTAGATGCTAAGAAAAGTTGCCTATTACTAAGATTCTTGCCATTGCACTAATTCAGAACTGCAGAAACACGTTATTTATAGGGCCCCTTCCTCAAACATAACCTAAGCAAGAGCCTCATTCTGCTGGAGTGGACACGGTGCAAATTCACAATCCCAAGTGGCATGTCGCCCTCCAACAACCACAAGACAGCTGCCTTAACCCTAGGGTTGATCCCAGCCAAGCAGCTGGATACCTACACTTGCTTTTAAACTCCCCTTTAACTATAATTAAGGAGGACTTTACAGGAATTTGCATGTCTAGGACAGAGAAGTGAAATTTCTTATCAGATGCTCTAGATCAGGGGCAGGGTTAAAAGAAAATTACCAAGTCACTAGGTGCCTTGTGCTGTCTGTTCTGTCTGCTCCAATGCCCACTGTTGGATATGTGAGGGTTGTGCTTCTACTGACCTGGTGCTCCCAGCTCCCAGAGCACGGTGGGATACTCTTCTGACACTCACCCATTTCAAACAACTGCTGCATTTGTCATCAGAGGAAACCCCTCATGTTTGCCCCACTGGGCCCTCAAGATCAGCCTGATAGGGAAGGCTCTAGGAAGGGTTTTATTTTTTTGGTCCTGACTTCTAGCATGGGATCTTCTGGACATCTCATTTAACAGACACTCTGCAGCTGCAATGCCACCAGTGCATCCTGCTCACTGCCCATAGTACAGCAGTGTTGTGGCTACTCTTAACTACAGGGTGTCATAAGGTGAGAGAAAAGTGTCTTGCCAGACCTCTGAGGCTCTTGCTCACTGGCAACGGTGATTCATCCAGACTCACCAAACTCCAGGTCCATTAAAAAACTCTTTCTTTGTAGGAAAGAAAGGTGACCATATATTGCAAACACAACTTACCAACATGGCATAACTCAAAGCCACGTGGTTTTCTTTGATGTTTTTTCTACCTACTTGTCCCATCTTTTTACTGAAAGAAGTGGTTTACAACTCAGACACCTGCATCAAACAGAACTTTGCTTGATAATCTTATCTCGACCCACAGCATGTTAATCCAAGGTTGTTACCTCTCCTCCTCCTTTCCTCACACACTGGAAAGCGTGTAAAACAAACACAAACCACAAAAGGCACATGGAAAAGCCTCGATGCAGTACAGACTGATTCACCTGCAAACTTTTCACTTCTTGTCAGGTACCAGAGGACAGTTACAGACTCTTGTATCCACACTGGCTGCCCATTTCTAACTGGTGTAGGCTTCAATACACAACGTGCAGCACAGAAAACCGAAGCTTATTTAAACTCCTCCGCCCTCCACAAAGGCACGGGGAAAGCTCAGCTGGCAGGCAGTGTGCCGCAGTATTGACACCGCTTCGAAAAACTGGCCCCCAACGTGTATTGCAGCGGAGGCACTTAAACGTGGCCATCTGAACGTCTCTGGACGCGCAGAAAGCACACGACGGCGAAAGGAAAGTTTTAACCCAACGCGGGGCATTGTGTAGCCAAAGCTTCGGCCGACAGCAGCGGCTGCATGACCGAAAAACTCCATCAGGACGGTGCTACAGCTCTGCAAAACTGTAAATGATTACAGAATAACGCCCTGCAATCACAGAAGAAAATGTGTGCTGCACACTAATCACTTTCCAAGACGGGAAAGAAGAGATAGGCTTGAGAGATAAATCTGGCTAGGGTGTTTATGCAAGCGTATCATGCTCCTTAGTACTGAATGTCCCAGAACTTACAGAGGAAGTAAACAATGTGCTGGGGGGGGGGGTGTGCGGGGGGTGTGCGAGGGGTGTGCGTGTGCCCGCGCTCACAACCCGAAATAGGACAGCCTGTGAAGAATGCCTAACTTCCAGTTATGAAACACCCGCGTCAGAGGGCCCCCGACTGCCAGCGACATCGCTGCTGCCTGGGAAAGCTAAAATAAGGGCTTGTTCTGATACAGCCGACACTGCTCCTTGGCACTGCAAACTTTCCTATACAACTCCATGAGGAGGCCCAGGGGACTCCTTAACTCTGTCCCGCAGGTCACCTCAGCAGCCAGAGCAGCCAGGGACTGCACAGCACTCTGGTTGGGATTTACTTCTAGAGGCACACTCCAGCAACCCACATTTTCAGTGTCCCTCCGGCGTATCATCCCGCTGCTTTTGGCTGCTTAAGCGATGCCAGCTTCCGTGCATTCCTCACTGTTTGTGTAAACATATTTAGATTTGTAACTCCTAACTGGTTTAACGCTACACAGGCATTTTGAGGAAAACCCTACCAGCGCTTGAATGAAAAGCAGCACTTCGACAGTCAATGACTAATACAGTAAAGCATGAATCAGCTGAACTAGGGGTGCTGCATCTCCACGCGGGGCTGCCATGACTTCAGAGGCCAGGCAAGCACGCTCACCTAAGCAAGGCTTCATGTCTGTGAGAACACCATGCTGCACCAGCACAGAACTGAAAAGCAAAAGAGAGAGGCAGCCCAGAGCCTGACACCAACCACAACCTTGTAAAGCGTAACCGTGTGGGCTGATGAAGAGGGGTTGTGGCACGTTCCTTCGTCAGCTGCAAAGAGGCACATTCTGCTAAGCCATACGTGAGAAGTGCTTGAGCACGTTGTGTCGTGACTCCTCCATGCCACCTGGCTGCAATGGGTGCAGAAAAGACTGGCAACTTGGATTCAGAGCAGGGCATCACTGGAAAAGCCCCTCTGCAACAGCTCATGGGGGGCCTACACCGCAGCATCCCAAGTGACAAAAACCACCAATTCCCCTAATTGTTATTCAACACATTACAAGAAATGTATAAAAATCTCCAGATGGAGTTTCAGTTGTCACCAACAGCCTTGGAAGAGGTTGAGGCACCACGTAGCAACTCCTCACCTGTGAATGACAATTCTACACCAAAGAGCTGATAAAGATTTCCCCAAACCAAAAGTAAGATGCGGTGCCAGGGTCTGCCCTGCAACAGCACTGCACACAGGGGAAAACATGCCACAGAAACCAACTATTTAAGGTCCCTCCTCCCCACAAATATCTGGCTCTGTATTAAAACAAATTAAGAATACTCTACCAATAACAAGACTGTGATGTAGCTGCGAGATTTCCCTCCAGCAAAATCCTGCCAATGCTAGTAATTGATTCAGCAGTGTGCACCAGCCCAATGGCACCAGCATCTCCAATTCTTGGAAACATTACATCCAGTCTAATTCCCCCCCAAGGTCACCACAACCATCAGCAAGTCCCTGTACACCATGACCCAGAGAGCTGTGACTAAATAGCCCTTATCAATAGCCAGGGAAGCTGAACTGTTGTAGTTGAATGGAATCAGCCATCATCAGTGGCTGATGGGGCTGCTGAAATGGTTTGGGGAGCAGTGGGGGAGAAGAATCAGCAGGGCATGCTCAGTTTGCCTCTGTGCTATCTGTTGCAATGCATGTTGGCACACACTTCACTATGATGTCAAGAGGACAGGCCATCCTACTACCTGATTAAAGTTCTGACCTTCATCACAAAGGAACAAGGGACTCCTAAACCAAACACTCAGCATAAGTTCTTTAGAAGGTCAGCATAAGGTTTTTCATGCCATTAAATGACCTGATCTGGCACTAAGTTCATTGGAAGTGCCTCCTGACTATGACAGAACTAAGTCACACCCAGCAAAACCTGCAGAGGTGTCCATCTTCCCACACTCCCAGACATCACCATCCAGTTTCAAGCAACAATTCAGTATGAGGTTCTCAGTCTAATTCTCATAGCCTGGGATCCGCCTCCCACCTAGATGCATTTACCAGAATCACTGAAGACCAGGCACAGAGTGAGCAGCAGAAGATACAAGACAACCATGGACCTGTGTAAGGAAAAGGCTCTCAATGTTTTCTAAATACACCATAGGGCATCTACTAGAGAGTGCAGAATACAGTATGATTATGGGCTGTACACTCTTGTCATACACTGTCACATGAGAAACTCCTTCCCATCCATAGGGAAGGGAAAGGAACAGTCCCTCACCATGGAAATGAGAGCAATTACCCCACATGCAATTAAATATTTTAAGCACAGTTCAGTAGCCCCATGAACTGCATTACTTCACACACTGTTCGCCGTCTAGTTCAGGCCACAGGAAAAGAGAAATCAGTTACTCTTAAGGCTGGATCCTCCATCTCTTAACACAAATGAACTCCTCTCTGCACACAGGATAAGCAGAGGGAACAGGACTACCCCAGTGACTAAGTACACGCTGACAGCACCAGCACTGCTCACCTGAGGGTGGATTAGCCAGAAGAAATAAACAATGCTGTAAATTATAGATGGTGCTGTAAGCTCCACCTACACCCTGTATTGTCCAATACTTCCTACTATAAAACTCTGCTCCCTGTCACCAATACCTTCACAGACGTGAACTGAAAGAGGGGTCAGAAACAGGGTAAGTGGCCTGGGACAGGCAGCACATGGGAAATAGGGAGTCCTGAAGCAGGGGAAAAACATGGAATCAATACAACAGGCAAGCTGGACAAGTAGAGCAAATGTGAAAGACATGGCTGGTGTGCAAAGGGCGTACAGAGCTGAGTGCAACACACACAGCACCAGGCCCATACCAAGATCATGGGGGATGAGCCAAAATCCTGAATGCCCCTTGAAGCACTCAGCGTGGTAAGGAGAGTGCAGGTGTGCAAGTGTGTTACTAGCAACAGGGTCACAGCCAGAACAAGAAGCAATTTCAAGTGTTAGAGGCAACTTTATTTCTGACATTTATATTGAAGCTATTTTCTTGGTGGAGATTTTCGTATAAAAAGGCTCTTATATTTAGCATTCTTGCTCAGCACTTCACTTGGCAGTGAGATCTATCCACAGAGACTCTCCAGCCATCTGCGGTCAATGGTCAAGCCACACGAAGCCCAACTTCCCTACTTGCTGTCTGCTCCTGGAAAATAGGAAAGGCCCATCACTGGGATCACTCAACCCCACGTGCTACACTGCAGTGCTTCTAGACAGAGAGCTGCTGGACCCAACAGGGTGCCTCTACCCACCTGGAAGAATTGATGGTTTGATACCCGACACAGTTTTCCACAGAAAAGTCAGGAAACTTCTCAGCACATGCTGAGCCTTTTCAATAAAAAGCCAAAATGAAAAAAATCCAACAAAAATGTCAAACCAGAAAGCACAGGCACTCAAGACTGGGTAAATTTAGTAAGATGTCATGATTCCACACAATTGAAGGAAATCCATACTTAATTTCTCAAACAACTGCTATCATACTGCTCAAGTAAACCACTTTTCCTTCAGGCTGGGGGGACACCAAACCCCCACTGTTTCTCAGTTTACTACTTGCTCACTTTTTTCCTTCAAGAACACTGACATACTACAGGCTCAGTACGAGCCTGAATAAAAAAAAACTTGACACGTGAGAAGGTTTTGCCAAGATTCAGTCCCAACACAGCTGTTGGAAAAACCCAAACTGAACATTTTATCCTGGCCAAACCAGTGTTCTTCTCACTATTTACACTCTTGGATCCAGCAGCTGCAAGTGATGCTACAGGTCATGTTGTCCTAAATGGACAAAGAATCTGAGGATACTCTCAAGTTTTGGACACTTGTTTGTACTTCTGTTCTCCCTCTTGATGTTCTGCAACACTACTGTGCCTATGCCAATCTGCAGGGACTTTAAGTAGGGTACCAACCTCTGGATGGAAGAGATCTTTCAGGTTCTTTTATCTTAAATAAAGAAGAAAAAAAAAGTCTGTTTTCCCTGCTTCCATTTTTCAGCACCATAGGATCAACACAGGCTGCTCAGTTGATAATACCTCTCTTTATTTGCAGCTATTTTTCTCCTTTCACCACCTACATTCATGTGGGACTTATTCAGAATTCTTCTTCCTGACACCGGTCCAGAACAGCACACAATTCCTGTAAGGACACAGTAAGCGGAGCGGACCCGAACGGAGAATCCTTTTATGTAACATCCAGCTGTGCACCGAAAATGAAGTCAGAAAACTTCTGAGGAGGTTAGACACAGCTGTGCCTTTAACAGGACAACTCCTCTGGTATCAGGACCAGCATTTTACGAGCATGGAAACATTTCTGCTGTACTTTGGCCTTCTGTCATCAGAGAGAGGTGGACATTTATGCCCTTTCTCTTTCTAAATTAGACTCCTTCAGTGCCCTATTTTATATTCTTCCTGACAGGTCCCTATTTTGTATTAAAACAGCCCTGCTGTCACTGTGGTACAGAGCAAAAGCCCTTTCCAGCTCAGAGGGAAAACTCCTGTCACTGAGTTACAGGGCAGGAGGGAAATCTTGAGTTAAAGCTGCGAGGATAAAATATTTTGCCCAGCAACACACTCATTTCCAGCAGGATTTGATAAAATTGTAATTCACTATCCAGAAAGAGACTAAAACATTGAACAAATTATACTGAGAAAGTCAAAATAGGTCATTTAATCAGCATTACTTCCCCTTCATTTCACACATAATACAAAGTAGTTAAGTAGTTTCTCTTGCAATTAGCATCATCTTTGTCTCTTCAGTGTCTGAAATACACTGGAGATATGGAGCTACTATGACTGTTCAGTAGCCCAGGACTTGCTCCCCACCACCACCAAATTCTCAATAAATACACGGAGATTAAACCCCTTTCTTCAGTGATGTCAACCGTGATCGTGTACTTTGGGTTTTCCAATTCCCTGGTCTGTTGCATCTAATGACACACCTTTTCCCATTGACAGAAGTATGGGTGCATTCAGGACAGGAACACTAATGTCTCCAACTGCTAATGCGTGGCCCCCTCCATCTTCCAACCAAGGAAGGGTTTGTTATCTGGCAGAGCCCTGAAGGTGGTGGGCTAGAAACAGCCTCCCTGGGAAACATCAGGGTTTGAGAGATCTTTCCTGGATGTGAGAAATCTGACATATGCTTCAAAGGCATTTTAATTCAGAAAAATGTTTGAAAGATTATATTTATGTTTCTAACGAGGTAAACAATATGCTTCTCCCACCTGCTCCCGTCTACCCCACTATGCCCAGTAGACATCAGATGTCTAGGAACATAGATGAGGTTGATTTACTCCCTACTGCTAGTTGACAGAACCCTTCCTCCTCCGAGCCCTGGATACCACTACCTTATGGCCAGCATGCTTTCCTTTTGTTTTTTAACATAAAATGGCTCCACTATTGATTTTCAAATACATTCTTAAGCACATGGCTCTCTTCCCCAGAGCTTTATAAAAACCAGCTCCTCATAAAAGGCGTCTCTCCTACCCCAAGCGTGCAAACTTTCAAGTACATTTTAACCAGAAGTATTTTCACCATGCATGAACCAGGCTCTGAGAGCAATGGGGCAAGAAATAAATAGCAGCATGCTATGGGAAGTGAGAATCACACCGTCAACATCGTGACAAAAATAATAATACCGGGTTCAGAGATTTTGGCTGCTGCGCAAACTAGGCTGGAAACTTCTGGCCCAACTCATGCAGAGCCCTGACGGGACCTCCATTTGCAAACCTGACATTTGCCCATTTATCTGGACCACATACATGGTTCAGGGCAGGCAAAAGCAGAAACTGCTTAAACAAGATTCACAAGTGCCTCAGTTTTTGCAGTGGCAGCATCATTCTGGGTGCAACACGGTTCTCCTACAACAGCATCATAGGACCACCAGCCTCCCACTGTAGGTCTTGATGAATACTTAAAGAAGTACCATTCACTCTGAAACCAAACATCTCAGACAAATGGTTTTGAGTTCCCCCATATAGTGAAACTTTTAAACACAACAGATCGTGTTGCACACAAACAGGGACAGCAGGTCTACGTGTCTCAGCTTACAAGCATCTCAGGACACAACTTGAACTGGCATCGCCTTCTCCTGCAAATTACTGGAAAAAAATATTCATAGAATCATAGAATCATAGAATCATTACGGATTGGAAGGGACCTCAAAAGATCATCTAGTTCAATCCGCCTGCCACAGCAGGATCACCTAGACCAAGTCACTGAAAATTAGTTAAGGTCCACGAGCAGCTCTTGCAGAACAAAGAGAAGGTTATAGGCTTTCGGGAAACCACATCACTGCTCTCAGCACAAAACCAATCAGTAAAAAAAAGGTGATGATATGGGAGCCTGCGAGAGGCTCACACAAAGACACTCTTTGTTGAGTGCTGTTCTCACTTATCAGACGCCAAATTTTATGTACTAAGCATATCTAGAACTTTATATATCGAACTGATAAATCCTCCATGAAGGACTAGCAAATATATTTACACAAGATACGGGTTCACAGTCCAATTTCACAAATACCTGCAAAGTCAGAAACTTTTAATCTGGCTCGAGTCTTGCATTTAAAGGCATGCTTGCACAGCAAATTCCGTGTCAGAAAGTGGGGCTAACTTTGGTCACGATGTGCCTTCAGAGAACTGAAATAGCTGCTTGAAGACCCATCACGGAGAGGAAAAAACCCAAATACAGCAGGTTTTAAGAGCACAGATACATAACTGGAGGTAATCAAGGTAATTTAGTCCAAGTTCTAGATAAAACAATTATGACTCTGGAAGTTGTGTCCTCAAATGATTTCTTTGGAATAATAAATCTGTTCTTCTGAACCCTAAAAGAAAAATGTTGAAACCAACGTGGTACAGCAAGAGCAAACACTAAGTGATAATGGCAAATCATCTACCATGTCAGAGGTGCTGGCTGTCTAGACTAGGAGAGTAGTTTGTATTAGAATATTATTAAGTAACTAACACATTTTAATCAAAGCTTTTTTTCTTTCAGTCCAGCAGTTCCTAAGCATTGCCTGGTCATGCTCAGTCCTGACAGGAAATCCAGGCTCAGCTGCAGTCAGGTTTTTAAGCATCACTGGCTTGAGTCTTATTTACACTAATGCAAATATACGCTGCTGCAGCACCACAGGAGAGCCCCACAACTGCTTTACATGGTCTTCAGCAGTGAAAAGAGTCAGACACTGCTCTCTTCACTTCATCTGCCCATAAAAGTTGCACCATCACAAACTGGGCTGTGCCCATTCTAACACATGGGCCAGTGTGTTTGGGTGGTCCTCTATCTGTCCTCCCCCAGCAGACTGATGTCTGTCCTCATCAGCCTTCTGTCTTATCTGCTGCTTCCCACTCCTCTCCGGTGGGATAAGCAGACGTTACCGCCCTGTTCAAGTGCTGGCAAGCAGCCTGGACTTAACCTCTTCTGATCATGCAACTCAGGAGCCTGCAAACCTATAGAAAACTTTTTTCCAGGACTGGAGTCCAACTCACTGGTCACAGTCCTAGGTGTGACCATGGCCTCTGCTGCTCCCTAGGAAGAGATGAAGGTCTCCAGAAGGCAGGGACAGGAAGAAGGGCTAGTCTGAAGGCACTGCAAGCCTGAAAGCTAGGTTCTAAGCAGCCTCCCAGCAGACCCACAGCACAACATGAAGCATGAAGGCAGTCTCAGAAGCAGGTGTAAAGGAGAAAAACCTTACTCTTGGCAGCACTCCTGCCTCCTGCTCCCTTTTTAGAGCTCTGAACAGCATTTTGACATGGGACACATCAGCACAGATCCTCAGCATGGACAACAGGCAAAGGGACACGTAAGTAGCAGGATCCAGTGACCCACCACACAGAAATGCACTGGACCACTAGCAGCATTAAGATGGACAACAGCCAGAGGCTGCACAAACAGAGCCCCACACCCACTATGAGAAGCTTCCTGCCCCCTAAAACAGCACTCCAGGAGACCTGAAGGCACAAGCTGCAAAAGTCCTGATGACAAGCTATCAGTGCCACATGCCATCCTACTCACTTCAAGTGGGCCTTCCTCCAGCTCTCCAACAATAATCCACAGGCTGCCTCTGCCCTCTCATCCCAGCTCACATCTCCCTTATACATCCCTCTATACAAAGTGAGCAGCAGCTTCTCCAGCAGGGATAAAACAAAAAAGAACACCTTTCTAGCTAAACATGCTCAAGTGAGAGCCCAGCACTTCATAATTTGGCTCTTAAGAGCAGAGCACGTTGCGATCAAGCAAGCAATCCATTCAACTCGTTAGCAGAGTCGCTTGTAAGAGCCGATTTTCCACAGGCATCTCTTTATCAGTACAAATCTCCAGAAAGGCATTTCTCTGTCGGTGAAATCTTACAGAGGTATTGTCTATCAGGAAAAGTATTTCAATAGCCTGTATTTTTAACATGCACCCACATACAGATAAAGACAATTGCCCCAATAAGCCAAGTCCAGCTAAGGCCACACACAGACACTGAGTTGTTAACAGGACACCAGTGCTATTAACTCCTGACCTGCCTCAGATTCCCTGCAAAGCAGCCTTATGAGCATGTCAGTCCTTGGGCAAACATACAAGGGGGGTGGCCCAGAGAGAGGATCTGGCTTTGCAGGACCAGAATGGCTCCTCCCAGACCTCACAGCCAGGTGCAGCATCAGGAGGAGCCATACTGGCAAAAGCAATGGCAAACAGGGGTGAGGAAGAGCACTGATGCTCGCTTGTTCCCAACCCTTGAAACTGCCCTGAAACTACTGTCAGTTCCATAGCCTCATCGCCTTCAGGCTGCATCCCCAACCGAAAAGCAGCTATGCTCTGCACCAGGGGAAGCCTGGGTTAGGTACTAGGGAAAACAACTTTTTCGCAAGGGTCATCAGGCCTTGGAACAGGCTGCTCAGGGAGGGGGCTGAATCGCCATCCCTGTAGATATACAGACATGGTTCAGCAGTGGCCTTGGCAAGGTGAGGTTAATGGTTGGATTTCAGGATCTTCACCTAAACAATTATTTGATTCTGCGCCCTGCACACAGAAAAACAGAATCACTAAGGTTGGAAGGGACCTCCAACATCATCAAGCCCAATCGTCAATCAGTTACAAAGCAAGTCCTCTATATCCCACAGAAGCACTTCATGCACTATGCAAGCCCCTAGTCCAGCTAGTATTACAAAGAGAAGGATGGAGAAGGTGACATAGGACGTAACATCCCTGAAGTCTCCCAAAACAGGAATGAAGAACTGAGGAATGAGGACCTGAGGAATGGTATTATTTATTATTTTTTCTTGCACACCGGTATTTGGAAATGGAACAACTATTCTCTGCTTGTTACTGACACCAGCTCACAAGTTTTAGACCAACAACCTCACCCAGCACATTGCCCAGGAGATAATATAGGAAATGCAGCTGATGACTACTGTGACACATAATCTGCTGTTATTGGAGAACATGCTCCACGTCAGTGGTGGTCTGCTCTCAATGTCTGCAGTAGCCTCAAGGTCCACCAAACCCAACCACACAGAGCTGCAGAGACCCTTCCTGCAGTGCATCACAGTGTGCACCAGCAACTCCCACCCAACAGCCCCAGTCTTGCACATCTGAGCTTTCCCTATTATTCTATCCTAGGGGCTGGGGCCACCTCACTGCAGGTCTGCAGATCTCCCTGCAGTTCTTAGCCAGCTGAGGATAGCCTATTCTCCAGCTGCCTCTATCAGAGGAGCAAGGGTTGTAGCCACCAACAGCAAAAATCACTTGGAAACTTGACAGTTTGCTTGGAAAGATAAACCAGCATCAAATAAATGTCAGCTATACATGGGTAAGGAGCTACTCCATGTCAGTGGTGCAGTCGTATCTCATGCACAGCTGCAACATCAGGAAACTGGTATAGCCATGCACAGGATACCCCATCTTGACTCTGTCTGAAGCAAGTCAGAACAAAACATCTCACTGAAGGAAAATCCCCTCCTGTAGACAAGCCACTTTTTAATAATAAGTGCTAAATGGACTATTCAAGCAGGTAATTAATGTTAATTAACATATGTCAGGCCATAAATTGGCAAAATGCACCTCATTTTCCAAGCTTAGTGTGTGGCAATGCTTAGGAAATTGTAACAGAGCAGCTGAAGTTTGTAGAAGCACACAAAAAAAGCTCAAATAAAAGGTTGAGCACAATCTCCACTTAACTCATGGCGTGCTGAGCCAGTACTACTAAAATGTGAATGACTGCGCACACTACTTGAGTTCTTATTTTGCTCCTGAACTGCCACGTTACTCATGTATTGTCAGCCCTATCTGGAAAAGCCACATCAAACAAAAAAAACCTGCGGATCCCTGAGCACTGCATTATCGGACAGCGCTTTATCACGATGCTCCCTTTGTGCAGAGTCCCTGCCCTGGGACCTGCAGCTGTGGCCCCTTTCCAGCACCAGCCTGGGAACTGTGGATTTCTGTGACGGGTGCGCAGCGGTTGCCCTCCTCCAAGAGAAAGTCTGTCCTGAAACACCAAGGGCCTTGTGACTTCAAAAGAAAATAACGCTGCCATTTTATAACTCTGCCCTTGGGCAGGTTGTCTGTGACAGAGACAGGAGTAAGGCTTTTCAAAAAGTGGGAAACAGAAACACGCAAAGATTTTTAGTCTAAGCAACAACTCGCGTTAGGGAGCACTTTTGGTTTCTCCCTCTTGGCAAACTGCCACTACGCTAAGCCCCTCTGTAATTGCATTGCAAATGAAAAACAATCCTCACAAAAGATTTTCCATACTTCCACACAAAATAGCTGGCTGCCAAAATCTTGCAGGGTACCTTTAGGAGGCTGCCACCTACAGAAACACTCGGGCTCTTTATCCTCGGTTTTCCCCTATCTCCAAGGCAATCTGTTTGCACCTAGCACACCCTCCAACATTTTCTAGGGTGATTTCATGCTTGTTCTCCCCTTTCACCTTACACAAGCTGTATGAAAACAGGGGGGGAAGGAGGGCTGCCCTCACCCCAGTGCTGCCTGCCTTCTGCAAGGGACACCACTGACACTGGATCTCCACTTTGTCCACGTCAGCACAAAGAGCTTTCACAGTAACCACTGGGCTAACCCTAATCACTTGCCTTTCTAAATGCACCAGCACGTGCCCAGCCTCCCCTAATCTCCCAGGATTACAGCAAAGTGGTGCAGCACCACCAAAATGACCCACATACAAAATGGCCTCACATACAAGACCATTTGCTTTACCAGGACACCACCAAACAGAAGCAGGACGTCCCAGGGCAGCAGTGCCAGGACACCGCTCTTCCCCAGTCTAGGCCAGTGTTTGCTCAAGCTGATCTGATACAGCAGATTTAAAAGCCAGCAAGGTTATTTAATTTTTCTTACCATTAACCATGCACTTTTAAGCACACAGGTAAGTGTAAGAGCCAATCTCTGACTCTTCAGCTTCCTATTTTAGACATGCTCAGACATTGACACTAATAACCCTTTATGGACAACACCAACATGACAGAAGTCAACCTTCTCTAGCTAAAGAGCAGAGGAATGTTGATTCCAGTATTTATCACACGGATCCACTTTACAGCAATACTGTCCAGCATCATTGACTGGAGGTTTCCCATTCCCATTAAAAGTGAAGTTTATCAGAGCCTGTAACTCTGCAGCTGATGGCATTCACCAAGGCAGTGTGTTTAACCAGACATTCAGCAGAGATGTTCCTCACTGTCATACCTTGCACCAAGCACCAACCATGATTTGGGTGTCTCTCTCCTCTAACAGCAGTCACCTGCCTGCATGAGCTGGGGGAAGGTGACATCTGTGATGTATGTTACAGACATAAAACAGTAATGTGCTAATATTTACATATGATTTCTGCTGGAAGTTTAAAAAAATATGTGTTACTCTGCTGAAGTCTACTCCTCTGATGCTAGAAGCTCATCATATTACAGTTTCAACTTTGAGGACAGAACTGCCCAACTCTCTACCTTGCTCAGCACAACATTCACTTGCAAATGTTACCGAGTATTTTGTTGAAGCACAACATAGTAAGGCTTTGATCAGGTAAGATGCTTAAGCAGTAAGTTTAAGCACACAAGTAATCCCAGTGAAGTCCCAAGGATCCATTCACGTGCTTAAATCCGTGCTCGCTTCGGTAGATCAAAACTTAAAATAATCAGACTACAGTTTGTAACCCAAACCCTTCTGTACAGATGAAAAAGGCAGCTCAGAAATAGAAGGAAAAAAAAGGGAATATAATAGTAGGCCAGAAAAACATTCATGCTAGCAGTTCGCTAGGAAACACTTCTTAAAAAAAAAAAAGACAGCCGAGAAAAAATGAAACCAACATGAACTCCAGTCTTAAGTCACTGCTCCTGAAAGAGATGCTGTGTGCCACTCCAAGGAAGGAGAAATAGGAAGAACAGAGTGGTGTCGCTTCCTTCCCACACCTTTTGCTAAAAAAGATGATTAAAAAAGTCCGACACATCCTGCCTATCAGCATCTGGTCAACAGATTAAAACATCTGTCTACTTCGCTGGAAAATTTCTCAGGTCTTTTTGAGTCTCAGTAATCCAGGAAGAGACCTGTATGTTAGCTGATGGGATTGCAGCCCTTTGGTACCTACTGGTCAATAAAACACTGTAAGGAACAGTGAAACATTTGTGTACAAAGTTTACGGCAATCTCTCCTTCAAAGTAAACATCCCAGCAGCAAGTATGTATCTCTCACGAGGAAGATTAATGCAACACATGTAAAACAAATCGACTTCAAATATAAAAACCAAATCGAAGCAAACCAGCTGCATTTGAATTTGGGAATTGCTGGTATTGGTGTGTAAAGGACCAGGTTCATAGTCCTTCCATACTGCTCAGCAAAGAGGAAAATAGTCCCCCTAGTGTACTCCTCATGCAGAAAAGACCATTCCACAAGACACTGCTGCAAGAAATTACGAAATAATGTTATAAGAAGAGACATGGAAATAGTGCAGCTGGGCACCTCTACCATATATATGCCTGTCACAGACACAAAGGTGTTTCAGTTTTCTATTTCAAGATTACTGAGTGAAGTGAGTGACTGCACCCTAAACATTTGGGGGGGGAAAAAACTTGTTTTTTTAGTCAACAAACTAGTTTTGTGACTCCAGGACACCAAAAGCATAACAGACACCTGGATTTGGAAAGGTAGATCTAGTAATCGAGGAGCAGTTTGGAAGTCTCTGCCAACAGCCACCTGGCACAGTGCATTTCACTGGGGTGAAACCAGCTCACCCTCAAACTTTATCACCATTGGAAGGAAGGAAAAATACAAATATTGATCCTCCATAAGCGTTTGAGGCAGTGGATACTGAAGGCATGCACCTAAACCCTTACCTGTGATCTGCACGTGTTTGGGCATGTAACAAGCCTGGTTGCCCATGGCACACGGCAGTGCCCGTAGCATGCCAGCTCTACAGTGATGCTCCACATGCTACTGCCCTGGTTTGCTGTACCTGCTTGGCTGACATCCCACCGGAGCCAGGGGAGGCACAGGAAAGATTGTTGCGGAGAATGTTCGTCAATCCTTACCAGAACTCATGAAAACACAATATATGCCTTCCTAACTACATCTGCAATACCCACTTCTGCTTAAATGCCCTAAAAGCAAAAAAAAAAAAGTGATAGTAGTAACTAATTTACAGCTCTTCAGCTCTTAAAATAATTGTTTTGAGCAGTATAATCCCAGCTATGTTTACGGATTATGGTATTCAGCACATCTCACTGGAAGCGGTATTAAAATTTCATATATAATAATACACACGATAATAAAACTAAGTTCTCATCTTGTCTTTGTTTAAAATGACAATTTTCCCACACAGTGCCAGAAAAGAATACTGCTAAATGGGTGTGCTGTCTTCTAAGATGAACTTAGCTGGGTAAAAATGTTCTAAATTAAGATAAAAGCCTTCTGATACAGAACTATCTTCTGTTCGTTTAAAGTCTCAGTGTAACCAGCAAAAAGTCTGACATGAAAAGATGACATTAGTTCCTGAAGAGCTGTATTCATTACCTGTGAGAGAAACAAAGATGATGATAATAACATTTAACATGATTTAGCATCAGGAGGCTAAGATGGAGTCTCTGATTAAGAACGTTGCCTCTCCACAAAGTAACTTACACTCTGGCCAAGATAGTGAAATAGTCCTCATCGGAATGTACATGTACACATTACAAGAAACCCTAGCCCTGCTAAGGAATTACATCTTGCAGTTTTGGATGCCTGGCAAATTATTAGCTCCTGACCTCTCCTTTCCCCCTTTCAGTACATCCCTGCCACCCCCACACAAGTGCACCCGCTGTGATTACCTCAGCGCAACATCCACAGACCTCACACTCCTAACAGGGCACAACTGTCGGCTACCAGTGCGCCTGCATCTCCTGAGAAAGGTCATCCTAATGGCTTGTGAGCAACTTCTGACTTAAATATATCAGAGCAATCTCAAGGGATCCAAGTTTTTAATATTTTAATTAGCTCCAAGTACCAGTTAATGCTGCTCAGCAAAGGAATCAATATCAAATTAACAGTATAAATTGTCAGAAAAAATTGTAACTGTATCAAGGATACTAATCAATAAGAGCATTTTGCATTATGACCCAGGTCCTGCTTCTGATGAAGTGAATGGGAGTTTTACCACCAACTTCAGCCAGAACGGTACCGGCCCTGTTGTTCCGTAAGTCTTTGAACTGAGTATCAAGAACTTACTGAAAATTCAAAGTATCTGACATCTAAAGCCACTGCTTTAGCATGAAGCCGGACAATTTGTGAAGGCACAGGCTGTCATCGAGGAGATGTAACTCTTATCACAGTCTGTACCACACTCATGAAGTCAGATCAAAATTCAGCACCCAACATAGACACAAAGGCTGTAAAAGAGAATCTGTGTTTTTAAAAGCCTTGTCTTGAATTTAGCTGTGCTGCCAGTTAATTTTGTGTTTACATTCTCCCCAGCCTAAAACGAGTCTGTCGGGGAAATGCTTCCTCTACAGTGCTCCATTCGGAAGGTAAAAAAATCATACAGCTGCACTTCGATCCCTAGCAGCAAGTCCTGGCTCCAGCACCAAAACACGAGACAGAGCTGTGAACACAGAAACTGGCAGAAATGTTTCATCCGCATTGTATTTCTGACCAATTTGTATACTGTAAGTTATCCCCTGCTCCAACACTCGAGAGACTCAAAGTGGAAATTTAATTTCTGCATAACGCAGTAAAACTTCCTGGCAAATTCACCCTCAGCCATCCATTCAAAAACTCAGTCTCAAGCACTGTCAGAATGAGTCCTCTGCAGCAAGCAAGCCGTACCAAGATCTCCCTGTGCACACAGCACTGACATCCAGCAGCACCTGCACTTGTGTGGGGCTGCAAGTATGTGACATTTCAAAGTCCAACAGACACTAACAGGACGCGGAAAGTGAAGGGCGGGGGGAAACCCAGCAGTTCTGGAATCACTTCTAATGTGCTTTACGTGCAGCACCAGTTCCTGTTAGGCCTTATTAGACTTCTGAGAGGAAAACCCTACCTGCCTGCAACAGGCTTTAATAGATACTGAGTAAACAAGGCACAAAACCTGATATATTTTATTTTGCAACTTACTACAATGGTAGCAACCTTAGCTCCTAACTGTCGCAGTGCTGGACAGACAACACTAGGCTACAAGGGATTTATCAGCATACAGTGCCCTTGTACACTGGCAGCACAGGCAATGCTAACCAAGCGTTCCCCTGGCTGAGCAGCCAATAACTCCACACTCTTTGATTAACTTTACGAATAAATGTCAAGACCCAAATTTCCCTCCATTGCCTTTGAGGAATATGTGGAAAACCGCTGCGGTTTTTCCTGATGAAAATAATAAGAGTCGTTCTGTATTTGAGCTTTGAGACCCAGAGTGACCCCGCATAAAAGCAACTCTGCATATTTCCAGGACAAGCTACATGAAAAGCACCTATAATTTAAAAAACACAAACAAAAAACCAAAAAAACCACACACAACCTTAAAATACTTTTTTTTTCCTTCTCTTTCTCTAGTCAATGCCCTTGCACACCAGAGAACCCAGCTCTGCTCCACCATCTCCCCTGCATCCAGGAACATAGAATCGTTTAGGCTGGAAAAGACCTTAAAGATGATGAAGTCAAACCATTAACCTGACTCTGTCAAGCCCACCGCTAAACCATGTCCCTAAGCTCCAGATTTACATGACTTTGAAACCCATCCACGGATGACAATTCGGACACTCTCCCTGAGCAGCCCGTTCCAATCCTGATGACCCTTTCAATGAAGTTTTTCCTAGTGTCCAATCTAAACTTCCCCTGGTGCAACTTGAGGCCATTTCCTCCTCTCCTATCTCTCGTTGCTTGTAAGAAGAGACCAACCACCTCTCTACAACCTCCTTTCAGGTAGCTGTAGACAGCAACAAGATCTCCTCTCAGCCTCCTTTCGCTCAGACTAAGCAGAAGCCCTTACGGCCAGCACACAGCAATAAGAAAGCACCAAAACTTTTCTTCCCCACCTCCCTTCAAACAAAACAAACAAAATAAGCAAAACAAACAAAACCAAATAAAATATACAGAACTAAACACAATAAACTAACAACAAAATTAACAAAATCGACGGCGCGTCCTGGCGCCCCTCCCCAGCACAAGCAACAGCAGCACCCGGACGGCTGCCGTCGGGAAACCCCCCGACTCGGCTCACCTTCCAGCCTGCCGAGCTGTTGCTGTCGCCCTTGTCCTTGAAGTAGGGCACGCAGCGGACCATCCAGTCGTATATCTGGGAGAGCGTGAGGCGCTTCTCCGGGGAGCTCTCGATGGCTCGGGTGATGAGGTCTGCGTACGACAGGTTGCCCCACGCGTTGCGCCGCGACGAGCATTTCCTCGGCGCCGCCGCTGGACCCCCTCCGCTCAGCCCCCCGCTGCCCGCCGCTGCCCCCGGCGACGGGCTCGGTCCCTCCGGGCCGCCAGCGGGCAGCGGGGCCGCCAGCCGCGACGACTCCTCCGGGATGGCCGCGGTCGCCGCCGCCGCTTCTCCGCCCGCGGTGGGGGCCGCACTGCCGACGGCCATGGCCGAGCCCCCGCCTCGCTCCTCGTCGTCGTCCTCCTCCTCGGGGATCATGGAGGCGGCGTCGGCGGGCGGCTCGCCGGCGGGCTTGGCGGGGCTGGCCTGCAGCTCGGGCCTCTGCAGGGGCCAGGTGCAGGCTAGCCCCTGCTTTGCCGCCCGCCGGCCATGTGGCTCCCGTCTCGCCCTACAAGCCCGGCCACTCCGTCTTCCCACTGCCACCCTCCAGCATTGGCTACCATGGCTCCATCGTCGGTGCTTATGCCGGGTACCCATCCCAGTTTGTGCCAGGGCTGGACCCCACCAAGCCGGGCCTGGTGGGCAGCCAGCTGCCGGGGGCCCTGGGGCTGCCAGGGAAGCCGCCCAGCTCCAGTCCGCTCACCGGGGCCTCGCCGCCCTCCTTCATGCAGGGATTATGCCGGGACCCCTATTGCCTGAGCTACCACAGCGCCTCGCACCTGGGCTCCAGCAACTGCTCCAGCTGCGTGCATGACCCCGGCAGCCTCAAGAGCGGATACCCTTTGGTGTACCCCACGCACCCCCTGCACTCAGTGCACACCACGCTCTCCTCCGGCGGCACCCCCAGCCTGCCCGGCCACCCTCTCTACACCTACGGCTTCATGCTGCAGAACGATCCCCTGCCCCACATATGCAACTGGGTGTCTGCCAGCGGACCCTGCGACAAGAGGTTTGCCACCTCGGAGGAGCTGCTCACCCATCTACGGACCCACACGGCCCTGCCCGGGGCGGAAAAGCTCCTGGCGGGTTACCCTACCTCCGGGCTGGGCTCCGCAGCCTCCTGCCACCTCCACCTGCCGCCCGCCGCCCCCGGCAGCCCCAACGCGTTGCCCGCCTCCCTGTCCTTGAGGAGCCCACACACTTTGGGACTCAACAGGTACCACCCCTACGGCAAGAGCCACTTGCCCACAGCCGGTGCCCTGCCGGTGCCCTCGTTGCCAGCCGCCGGACCTTACTACTCGCCCTACGCGCTCTACGGCCAAAGACTAACTTCAGCTTCCGCACTGGGATATCAGTAACTGCGGCGGCCCCTGCCCCTGCAGCGGCGTCGCCCCGGCCCCCCGCTGCCCCGGGGCGGGGGGGCTCTGTATTTATTTCCTCTATGTTAGCTTAAAGCTGGGAATCTAAGTGCATTACTCCACCTCTGAAGCGATGGTTTGCAAACGTCTGTGTCCAAAAAAAAAACCATAAAAAAACCACAAAAGAGAAAAAGGCAAAAAAAATAGGAACCCAAACTCTTTCCTTTTACAGGTTGTGGGGCTTTTCATTTCCCCCCTTCTCTTTCTTTTAAATGATTTTTTGAATGATTTTTTTTCTCATTATTTTTTCCTCCTGATTTTTTAATCTTGATTTTTTTTCTCCTAATTTTTTTTTTCTCTTGATTTTTTTTTTTTCTCCTGATTTTTTTTTTTTTTTTTGCCCTGGTTTTTTCCTCCTGATTTTTTTTTTCCTCCTGATTTTCTGATTTTTTTTTTCTCCTGGTTTTTTCCGATTATTTTTAAATAATTTTTTTTGCTTTCCCTTTCTTCTCTGATTTGCTCCCTGAGAAATTTGTTCTTGCATGACTCCTGACCCACAAGGGGGGGGTGGTGGGGGGGGAAATAGGTCTTTTTTCTTTCCCCCCCACCTTCCTGGGATTCTGTTCCTCTCCAGCTGTAAACTTTACCAGGTCGTGTTTATTTTTAATTTTTTTACTAAATTTTTGGGTTTTTTGCAATGTTTGGGGCCGGAGGTGGCTGCAGCGATGCTCTGCCTGTGCCCAGCCCCAGCCTCCGCAACCACTGGCTGTGGGAAGCAGGACCGTGGTGTTGGGGGTCTGTGTGTCCCTCCCCACTCCCAACTCCTCAGTCCCGGGATGGGGGGACCTGAAGAGCGGTGGCCCTATGGGCAGCCCCGAAGCCCCGGGAGGGCGGGTGGAGGAGCCCCGGCCCGGTAAGTCCCGTTTTGGTAATAAATGGCTCTTGGTTATCACCGCCCTGTGGTGTCTTCTCTCGTCCCTCTGCTCCCCCCTCTCCTCCACGGGAGCCCGAGGGGTTCGGCATCGGGGCGGGGTGGGGCGGGGGTCGCTCCGCGGCTTCGAGTGGGGCTCCGTGCCGGGGTCTCGGGAGCTCCGTAAGGGGTTTCGAGGGAGTTCCGCGTCGGGGATAGTCCAGACTGGGGGCTTCGGGTGCTCCGTTTCCAGGGGGGGTCAGTATTGGGGCCGGGGGCTTGGTACATCGCTGCCGGCGATGCGCCGTTATCGGGGATGCGTCGTTATCGGGGCGCTCCGTTTCCGGCGCCTTAGAGTGTTCTGGTATCGTGGGGTTCGGTACCGGGGATGCTCCGTTACCGGGGGCTGTTGGCGATGCTCGGTGCTGGGGGGCCGTTCCGGTGCCGTGGGCTGGTGCCGCTCCGCGGGCCCCTAGCGCCATCTAGTGGCGGCGACGCGCGCCCCGGGTCCCGGAGACTCCCAGTGCCGGGGGCACCCAGCGCGGCCCCGAGCAGAGCTGCGCGGGCCCGCGGAGCAGCGGGGGCGGCAGCTGCCGGGTGAGGGGCGCTGGGTAGAGTTAGGGAGAGGGCTAGGGTTAGGAGGAGAAGTGGAGGGTCTTGGACCCGTCGGCTCCCGGTTCCTCGCGTGTTTCCCGCGGGGAGCGGCCGTGAGTGGCGGCGGAGGGAACGTTCGAGAAGGTGCTGGAGCTGGGGAGGATGCAGAGAGCCCCGAGGGGGCGGGCGGTGGGGGGGTCACTCCCTCTCCCAGATGCAGTTTTATAGGTGCAGTTGCAATGTGAAGGGGGTCTGGACTTGCTCATGTGTCGGGGGTGGGCAACTGTGTGCTGTGGGGGGCTTGTGACTGTGTGACCCCCCCATTTCATCGCTCAGCTCTCTCTGGTGATGGGGGGGTTGATAAATGGCTCCGAACTGGCTCCCACCCACCCTGTAGGGATGATGAGTGACCCGGCTGCACACCCAGAGTGGGCAGGGTGGGGGTCCCATGCCCACCCCATGCCCTGAGTTAGGGGCTGTTACTCCAGCACAGCTCAGCGTTGGCAGCAGGACCCCCCCGGCTGTACCCCTGCTCCCCGCTGCAATCGCTCACGCTCCTGTTGCCCCACATCAGGACTTTTTTCCCTGTTGCGCTTTTCCTCCTGTTGCATTTTGGGTGTCACTCAATCCCGGTTAATTGCCTCCTCTCTGCTGCTTTCTGCCCTGCCTGGGCATTCTTTTGTGTCCTGGGAGCTGGGAATTCACCTGCTTGGAGCAGGGCCTTCACTTGCCAGTGGGATTCTCATTTCTGTGCCCATTGTGGCTATGGCCGGCGGGAATGGCCCTGGCCAGGGGGCTCTGGCTGGAAATGGAACAGGCTGCTGCTGCTGGGGCTGGGCAGTGCCGTCCCTGAGCGCCCCCAGAGATGGGACAGGCAGGTTGGGCAGGTCCCTGGTTCCCTTTGGGTAGTGGCTCTGGTCTGGCTCTACCAGCCGGGGCTCGTGGGGGTGTCTGCAGGAGATGGGCCTGGATCTGCAGGGTTTGGTTTGGAGCAGAGGGGGTTTTGCTGCAGCTGTTTGCCCAGTACTGGGGTAGTGGCATCATGAGGGGTGCCAGGCTCAGGCTGCTGTGACTGCCTGTGTCTCCCATCCTGTGTCCCAGTGGATGCTGAACCCTCTGGCTCAGGGCATTGCAGGACTATGATGATCTTTCAAGGTCCCTTCCAATCACTCGTGATTCTGTGATGTTCTCCAGGTGATGGGCAGAGCGCTGGCAGCACAGCTCCGTGCTCCCACCCCCATTGCTGGAGGCTGTGGGGTGCTAGCTGGAGCTGTATTGGATCCCCTTGTCCCTCTTGAGCATCAGTGCTCCCTGGCTGTGGCCTCAGCTCCCACCCATGATGCCTCTTGGTGCCTATGATCCTCAGTGTAAATCACAGCTCTGCAGTTGCAGCTCTGAGATGCCGCTGGTCCCTACTGGGGCGTTTTCTCCCTTCCTGTGGTTCTCCCTGGCCATAGCAGGTGTCTCTGTCTCTGGAGAGCAGAGGGCGATGCCTGTGGCCGTGATGTCTGTGGCCATGTTCAAGGTGTGGTAGCCCAGCACAGCCAACACTTGGGGCTGCAGGGCTGAGGCTTGTTTCACCTGGTGAGCAGCTACCATGGAACAGCCTAGGGCAGAGGCTGCAGAGCCAGAGCTCTTCTGTCCTGCCAGAGCTCTTCCTGGCTCTCTGTCAGATCCCTCTGCTCCAAACACCTCATGGCACCGGGGTGCTCCCAGCTCCCATCCCAACCCTGCCCTCTGCCACAGCAGGGTTCTTGTGCGGGAACATCTTACCATGCAGTAGGTTCTTCCAGGGATATTTCTTACCCTTACTAAAGACTGCAGCACCAGGGGCCGACTATGCGGACGCAGCACAGTATCGCCTGATGGCACTGGGGGATTTTATCTGCCGGGGAGCAGTGGTGTCGCCCCTCTATGAAATAACTCCCCACGTACCGCGGGCCGCGGTTATTGCGGAATTCATTTTGCAGTGAGAGCGCGGGGATGCACTTTATTAATCATCCTGTCTAACAACCTGCGCTGCGCAGTGTCACTTTGATTTGATTCAACCCTGTCTTTCTACAAAATCTATGGCTGAGTGGGCTGGGTAATGTATGGCTTCATTTAGAGTTGTATGGCTTGGAATTACCATCCTCATCATGTGCTTGGCATTAATGCCCTGCATCAGTTAGACAGAGAAATGTCTGAGGTTCCAAACCTCTCCGGGAGGCAGAAGTCACTTAAAGGGAGAGTGGAGCAATGGGGCTGTGGTGGGGGAAAGGCCCTTTCAGCCCTGAGCTGGCTCTGGTGGTGTTGGATGAGAGGATGGAGGGTTTGAGCCGAACCTATCGCTCAACAGGAACTTCTCTTGCTCACCCTGAGCTGCCGGGGACCTCCAGCGCTTGACTCGCCGGTGACCCCGGTGCCAGCGTTCGCCGCAGCTGCCCCCACCGTCAGTCACCCTGCACCACAAGGAAAAAGCTCTGATTATCCAAATACAGTCATTAAAGGGGAAATGTGTTTTTAGGACTGTCAGGGTGATTAATGAGGGTTAGCAATCCTTGCGAATGCACTTGTTTAGTCTAACTGGCAGCCTCTATTTTTCTATTGATTTATTGCAGCAGTTGCGGGGCTGCGGTGTTGGGGGGTGGGGGTTGTGGAAAGCGCCAGGGCTCGGTGAGCCTCGCCGGGCTCGGCGTGAGTCGGAGGGACAGGACACGCTTCACGGTGCCGGTGCAGGAGCTGAACAAAGACAACATTATCCCTGGTGCCGGGGCAGGACTGACGGGGACGCCCAGGCAGACCAGCCCCGCTGGATAAATATCCCGGTTTTTAAAGCCTCGGAGCCCATCCGACCGCAAACGATGTGGCTGCCGAATAAATTCGTGAGAGCAAGAGCGAGGCCGTGTTATTTTTGTTGCTGTTGTTGTTTTTCCTTCCTCCCTCCCACACGCAAACCCCGGTGCTGTGTTCTAGGTGTCTGCCCGCAGACGTACATTGCCGTTCGGAGACCGAGTCCTCGAGGGCTGTGTGCGCTCGCCAGGAGAGGTCAGGTCAGGCTGCAGCAGCTGGAGCGCAGCGGTGCTGGGCAGATGAGGAGTTTCACGGCTGCATAAAGCAGCTTTTCTTTCCCCACGAGCCCTGGTGGAAGCCCCGGAGAACATGGGCTCTGTATTTGTCCCAGCAGCTGGGACACATCTCCTGTCCCCAGCCAGCATCCCTGCACCCAGCTGGGAGGGCATGGCTTTGCTTTGAGGGTGCTTCATGCTGCTGCTGCTGTGGACCTGGAGGGACAGACGTGGAGAGGCAGACCCGGACCTTGGCAGCCAAAGGCACCATCAGCAGAACCACCTCCACCTCCTGCTGCCCAGGCCTGGGGGCTGGAGCCACGAAAGGTGACACAGACTTCACAGCCCTGTCTGCCACTGTGAACGTGGCCCTTTGCAGAGCCCAGCATTGCCCTGTGGTGACAGCACGAACAACCAGACACCGTGCAGAAGGCCACTGGAGGACACCAAAGCCCTCCAGGTGCCCGCCTGGCCAGAGGAGCACGAGCAAGCCCCGGAGTGCTGCAGTGACCGGGAATGCTGCTGCTGGGACAAGGATCTCATACAGCTTCGAGCGACACCTGAAGAGCTGCTGCTGTCGCTCCCCTGGTCATAAATCAGAGTGTGGTGTGAACCTTCACAACAGCAACGCAGTGACGCCTTCCCCATTGTACCAGCGCACCTGGGTTTGGCTGGTTGCCAGTTACCCCATGGTGGTCACCACTTACCCCACGGCTGCAGCTGCAAGACAGGCTGGTGCAGAGCCCCAGGCTGCAGCCGCTCCCTGACGAGCACAGCCCCCTGCGCAGATTGATGCCGGCGCGTGGAAGCGATGCCGCTCATTATGGTGATGCATGGTGGTTAATAGTTCTCCTGGTGTTTATTATCCTGATGAAGAACTGAAAAGCTGTAACTCTGCACACGCAGGTGCTGCAGCTAAGCGCTCGCCGGAGAGCACTGAGGGAATCGCTGGGCTGGCAGCTCACTTTGCACAGAGGATTCCTGCAGCTCAGCCCACCAGAACAAACATTTCCGGGGACCAGAGTGTTTTCTAACACGGTGTTTATGGAAACATCCCAGAGAGGCTCCACCATGACCTCGTCCCTCCATCCCCTGTGGTGCACGAGAGGGGATAGGGGTGACAGCACCTCTGCAAGGAAGGACTCGTGCGGACCTGTGCCCACACCTCGTGGTCCCAAACATCAGGGATTGTCCCTCCAAGAACCCTCCTGGCCCAGCAAAACCAGCTGAAGGACACAGAGCAATCTGGGCATCTGGTAGCTTTGGGGTCTTTATAACCAACCTGACATCCAGCCTGCAGCAACCCCTGCAGAGCAGAGAGCTGGAACTGCCTTTCTTCTGCACCCTAGAACTGCAAGAGGGCAGCGCTTGGGGCTGTGCTGGTGCCCACCACAGCAGCTAGTGCACCTCTGCTGGCCACCAGTGCTTCGCTGGGAGAGAAGGGTGCTGCTGGCCCAAAGAAAAGAGGCTGGTGGGAACCTGGGGGAACTGGTGCCACCTCTCCGAGAGCATCTCCTGCAGGAGAGGTAATTGTTAGTTCTCTGAGAGAGAAGACAGGGTCAGACTGGAGTGTCTAAAGAAGTGCTGGATCTCACTGAGACGTCACTGCCTTCTCTGAACTTCTCTCCTGCTGGGGAAGCAGGAGAGGCCAGGCAGAAGCACCCACAAGTTCCCTCCTGCCTGTTTGCTTGTCACCACCCTGACACGAAGTGAGGAGCAGCCAACACCTCTGCCGTCCCAGCTTGAGGCCAGCATCTGTGCAAGGATGGGGCTGCCTGTGACTCCACTGGCAGTGAAGGTGGGAGCCCATCTGGGCTGGGCACAGCCCTGCAGATGTGACTGTTTCTGCTGGAGTAGCGGTTACCTTGGGGTTCTGTTCCAGTTCCTGGCCCATGCTGGGTGACCTCCGCAGGGCTGGAGCAGGACAAGAGCAGGATGGGGGCCAGGTCCTCCCTCACAGCTGGGCAGAGCCCTGGTCTGTGGAAAATAGCTCTGACGAGAAGCAAAGCCTGAGCCAGGCTCACGGGGATTGGCACAGGCATGGAGCAACCTCAAGTTTGCAAGGAAGTGGTTGCTCAACCTGCCCCAGATAACAGCCCCTGCCCGGCAGGGCTTGGGAGGGGAATTTGCCACCCTGGCTGCTGGGAATTTGGCCCAAAAAGCTGCTTGTTCCTTCTGGGGTTTCTGCACATCCCAGGCTCTGGCTGGACCTCGTGTGAAGGAAGATCTGCGTGGGAAGGGCTTGCTGGGCTCCTCCAGCTGCAGGGACCTTGCCCGGCCCCAGCTGGGCACCAAACTTCCCCATGCTGTGTGTCCTGGATGGGAATCTTCTGGCACCCACTGACGGCCCCCTGCGCTGGCTGGTGAACCCACTGGTTTCTCCAGGGGTAAAAAGCCAGGATCAGCCCTGGGCCAGGATGAGCACCAGGCTGTCCCAGAGTGTTTCCAGGTATTCCAGCCCCAAGTCGGGTCACTAGTGCCTCCTGGTGCCAGGCAGAGCCCACAACTCTCCCAGCTGTGGAGGAAGCTTTTGCAGTGTTGAGCTCTGTTGGGCCCTTTTTGGGCTCTGTTGACCTGTTTGGGGCTCTATTGGCCCTTTTTTGTGCCTAGTTCCTGCTGTTTGAGCACTGGAGGGATGTAGAGCACCCCAGGTGCTCGCAGGAGTGTGCAGGGAGATGGAGGCCAGCACAGGGCCGGCAGCACTGCGGACTTGGTGGGGGATGCTCAGAGAGGACCAGGGCACAGGAGGAGCTTGGCACCAAGCTGTGGCAGAGGCAGGGAGTGGCAAGCGGACACAGGAGCCCCTCCAGCTGCAGCTTTTGCTTGTTCCAGCTTTGTACCTCAGACCAGTTGGTGCAGCCAAGGGTTTTTTTGTGGAGAGGGGCTAATTTCCTCCGTGATACAACCACGGGGCAAAGCAGGGTACCGTGGATGCTGCTGGCATCCCTCATCCCATCACCACCCCGGGGTGCTCCTTCTCATCCCTCTCCCCCGTGCCCTTCTCTCCGCCGCCGTCAACAGCCCTTTTATCTCGTGGGGAGGTACAAATGGAGCTGTCAGATGCGATCAGCCCTACAATATGACAGGTTGCGGGAGCCGGGGCCCCTCGAACAGAGCAGCCTTGTCTGTCAGAGCCGCCTGACACTCCCCATAATGGCCAGATGGATGAGACTCTGAAAGTAGGGCCCGGCGCGTTTTCAACTCTATTTTGGGTGAAAACACTTCTTGAAAGATCTTGAAAGGAGCTGGCAGTTTAGTAGTTCAAATGATTAATGAGCACTGGCTCTGCCGGGTGGATTTCTCGCGCCGTGCCAGCAGCTGGGCTGCTCCAGCGGGCCAAGACACGCCG
>JAOXOE010000256.1:42867212-42894494 GCA_028565055.1 Phoeniculus purpureus
CCAGACCCCAGCGCAGACAAAGCCCCCCGGCGGTGGACCCGCCCCCAGCAGCTGCCCCGCCCCCTCGCGGCCGCCCCGCCCGCACCAAGCTAGGCTGCGCCGTGCAAACAGATGATGTCATGCTGTGGAGTCGCGCGTGACCGCAGGGCCCCGCCCTCTCTGCCTATTGGCCGGCGTCCGTCGGCCGTCAGGACACCGGAGCTTCCCATTGGTCGGCGCCTCCACCCCGCCACCGCCCCTTGGAAAATAATAAACAATCGAGTAAAATGCGGTGCGGCGCGGGGGGAGGGGCGGCGGCGGGGCTTGAGTGTGGGGGGAGGGAGTTTGTCAAACACCCCACAGCCCGGGGTGGATGGGGGAGGCCAGCCCGTCATGTTCCGTTCCGCTGCGGGGAGGTGCCGGCCCAGGCCTGCTGCGTGAGGAGCTGCCAAATGTACAGTACGATGGCACCGCAGAGGCTTTAGTGGGGATCGGGGCAGCAGGAAGAGGTTTCACAGAGTAGATTTAACTCCATGCGGCATCACAGAATTGTTCAGGCTGGAAAAGGCCTTCAAGATCATGGAGTCCAGCCATTAACCCAACTGTCCCAAGGCCACCACTAAACACTGTTGCTGAGCTCCAGATCTACACAACTTTTAAACATCCAAGGCTAGCAATTCAGCCCCCTCCCTGTGCAGCCTGTTCCATGGCCTGGTGACTCTTTCCATGAGGAAGTTTTTCCTAATGTCCAGTCTAAACTTCCCTTGGCACAACATTAGGCCATTTCCTCTTGTCCTATCACTTGTTACTTGGGAGAAGAGACCAATCCCCACCTCCCTACAACATCCTTTTGGGTAGTCGTAGGCAGCAATAAGGTGCTCCTCATGCTCCTTTTCTTCAGACTAACCAGCCTCAGCTCTCTCAGATGCTCCTCACAAGGTTTGTTCTCCAGACCCTTCACCAATGACCCCTCTTGTTGCCCTTTTTGGACTGCTCCAGCACCTCAGTGGCTTTCTTGTGTTGAGGTTCACAAAACTGAACTCTGTACTTGAGGTGTGGCCTCACCAATGCCAAGCTGAAGCTCCTAGCCTGGCCTCTGCTGAAAGCATGTGCCTACACACAGCCTACTCCAGTTCCTTCAAAGAATTGCATTCCCCTGTACTTGTTCCCTGGAGGAAGACGTTTAGGCACCTCCCTTGCCCTGTCATTCTGTATCTCCTGCAATCCCCGTGGTTCAGGAGCTGGAGATGTGGCTCCCGGTTCTTTTCCCAGAACTTGGTGTTTCATCCTAGTAACAAATGTTCCCTGTAAAGTACATAGAGCAGACTCGGAAATCGGGGACTGAAATCCAAGGCTGTTCCCCTCCCTTCCCCATGGCAATGTTATTATTGCTAGGTCACGGCCTCTCCTTGATTGCTTCTATGAATCCTGAATCTCCACCCTCTCCCACAGGCCGCAGTACGAGTTCAACAGGCTGGTTGGAAATGGGGCACATGTAGATTAGCCTATCTTGTAGGAGGTTCTCTCCAGGCTAGTCTACCTCCTGGGTAAGATCCTCTTTAGAAAGGTCAGAGAGGGACATCTGAAACCCATTGGGCAGAAGGAGAGGTTGACCTTGTGTCTCCTGACATGGGGGGGCACTGCAAGGCACACAGTGGGAAGGAAGCGTCCCCAGGCGAGTTGAGAAAGGGTTCAGAGGGGCTGGTGAAGTGCAAAAGCAGTCAGCGACTTAGCACATGGCAGGGAAGTCAATAATAAGCATTTGCAGCTGGTTCTCTTTCTCTTGGAGGAACTGGACGGCTGCTGACTCAGGACCTGCATCAAGTTGGAGGAATGGGAAGGGGGTCACATTGCCCGAGTGCCTGAGACACACTGGAGCGAGCAATGGGATAGCAACGGGCACCTCCTACCTTCTGTCCTGTCTTGGAAGAGTGATCACAGCAGTGTGCTATAAGGAACTGGAGCCCACTGGTATGTGCTGGATGTATTCCACACAGGCTGCGGGTCTCATCTTGCACCAAGACATGTCTGAGTTACAAATTCCAGCACTGGGTGCAGGACGAGTGGCATGGGCCTGCCTGACATGGAGTGGTCTGGGTATGGGAAAGGCAGAGTGTCCTGTATCTTGGGATGCTGACATCCTAAAAATAGGACTCCAGAGCCTCTGGGATTAGACATCAGTTGTGAAGGGGCTTTAGGAGAGCAGATCTCAGCTTTGATGTCCGAGTTCTGCTCCAGTCCTGCTTCTGGTACGGAGAGCCTTACACTCCTTGTAGCTCACATGGGCACCACTTAACTGTGCTCAGGGGGTGCAGTTGTTGCCAGCTGTCCTGCAGATGACTCCTGGACTTGGAAAAGCTGACTTCTTCCGTTCATACGTGCCCTTGAGCACCTTGCCAAATTGTTTCCTTCAGTCTAGCCAACTGCTGTGCTAAAGGTGTGCGCTTAACGTCATTCGCCATCGGTTTACATGTTGGGAGCAACTGACAGTGAGAGTGAGGCCTGACTTATTTATTTGTAGGTATTGTTTGGGTACTATTTAAGTGAGCACACGTAACTGCATACACATCTGCTGAAGGGCACACTGGTTTTCAACGCAGTGGCAACTCTTAAAAACAGGCACGAGAAGCTATATCTAGGTGAAAGGGTTACAAGCCTGGTTTTATCAAAATGGATTTTTTTCCCCTTGGAAATAAACAGGCGAAAGGGGAGGAACTGTAGCCAAGGTCTGACAGGTGTTCAAGTACGTGAAGCTAGAAGAGGAATGTATGCTATTCAGTTTGCTCACAGAGGCTTTGTGACCTGCGTCTTCGCAGTAATGATGACACAAGCTTTTTTGAATAAAAGGAAGAAATTAACTGCCTTAGCTAATTGTACCCTTGCTAGCTAGCAAACCAAGGACATCATTTGACTGTGAAAATTGTTGATGCACCCAAGTCTCTCAGCCGGGGTGAATTTCTAAAGTGAGAGTGTTCCCGTATCTGTGGGTTAGAAGGGCGATTTAAAAATCTTCTTAATTGGAAAACTAAACACTATTGCTTCAAAACAGTGGGGTACTGTTTTGAAAAATTAAGTCCATATGGAATAATTTATTGCTTTTCAATGCGTATTCAGCCTCTGGTGCAATTTCATGTACTTGCTAATGCATAAAGTCTTTTGGAACAGGAATAAAGCACCACAAAGCATGATTTAATGCTATAGGGTCACCAAATCTGTTTCACATTACTGGATGTTTCAATCTGCTGAAAAGAAAAGAAGGGGATGTCCCTGAACTAATGAATCAATGACGGGGAGAGGCAGGGGGAAGCCTGTAAATCTGAAACGCTTTGGAAACCTGGTGTACTTACCAACAAAAACTTCTAAACAATTCAGTAGGGATTTGGCCTCGGAAGATATATGCTTATGAAACGTATTACACTAAGTAACAGGAAAGTTAGAACAAAGTCAGTATTAATAATACAGGACTTTGCTGCAATTTAAGGCATCTTAATGAATCATGTTTTCAAACAGTATAGGACCACAAAAACATGTGACTGTAAGAGAAAATAAGAGCAAGTAATCCGGGAGTTCACAAAAGTGCTTTTGTTTATGGTTCTGTGGTCATTGGAAATGCCCATTATCGTGCTTATTCACAAACACCTCTGGCTTTTTCTTCGAGAAATCCTAGCCAAACGTTTTTGTTCTGACTTAGTTAGAGAACTCTGGGCTTTAGTTCTTTTCTTTTAATACAATTTCTGTGATGTTCAGTCTTACAGAGCCCTTCCTCCGGCAAGGGGCTGCAAGAGGTCCAAAGTCTTAGCTGTTTTACTGGGGGCTTTTTTGCTGAGTGACAAGTGGGCAACCTTAGCTCTTGGGGCCTGGGCATTTTTCTTTCACTGGATCAGCAGGGACCAACAAGAAGAGGCTGAGCCTGACAAGTTAACTGTGCGTGGTTCATGCCACCTGGCAGCAAGCTTGCAGGCAGGGCAGGCAATTGTTACGCCTTTATTATGAGCCCAAGAGCAGTATAACCATCTGGCTAGTTATAATTTAACAGAAAACTCATTTTTCATCTTGCTGTGGTGTTGCACTTTCTTTTAAATGTCACCTGTAGAGTCTCCCAGTGAGTGGGAGCTTCAGTTTTGCTTTGTATTTCTTACAGATACTGCCAAATACTTCTTCATATGAATGTGGCCCACTGGAAAAGAGCCGGATTCTTCGTCTGAGGCATAAGAAAGCTGAAAAGATTTTGCAGGAACTTTTGCACTTGAATCAAACTATTTTGTCAGTATACGTCATTTACCACCAGCAGATTAGTTGTCTGGTTCTTTTATGAAGGTTGAAGTCTTACATGTTAGGAATAGTTATTAAGAGAATAACTTTATCCTCAGCGTTCCTGTAGCACTGAAGCTTGTTCATCACTGTTGCACCTTCCATCACTCTTTGAACATTGATAACCAATGGTAGTAATTTTAAGTAAGTTTGGAACTCGTGTTCAAAGTAAACAGAGTACACATGCTGCTGCTTCACCTTAACGTGCCCTCTCCCGCCTGCTCAAATTAGAGCATCAAAATAAAATTCTTCAGGCAAAGTGAAGCCAGTGAATAGGTAATAAGTATTAAAATAAATACCATGAGAACTAATCTCTGTCTTCAGTTGATTTTTATCTAGATGCTATACCTTAGCTGCTGGAAAACCTTAAACCAAACCCTCCCTAGAGTCCTTTAAAACTTTCCTGAGAGTAGCTGTCTGTTTAGGTATGTATTCTGACTGTAACTTGTACATATGCTGGGAAGACTATTACTTGCCCATAGATGGCAATAGCATTACACTGCTGAAGTAGCCCCTAGCCTATGAAATGAGGCTGTAATGGTCTTGAATATTAACTTGAGGAATGGGAAGCAAAAAAAAAAATATTCTGCCTTTTCTTTTTTTGGCTGTGGCAGTGGTGATGGGGACTGTTCTACTTGCAGGAATGTTGGGACTAATCATGTGAGAAAAGATCCTGGAGTGATGAGGCAGCATATTTTGCATGTCTGAGGTCAGGGTTTGTTCTGTGAAGCTGACCTTTAAAACAGCCTGAAAATGAGGAACGTGGCACCAGCAAGCAAAGCAGGAAGCATGAAATAATGTAAGATATGTTTCTTCTGTGTAGGAACGACCTTATTTATTTTTTTAAAGCTCCAGGTTTGTGATTCAGCATTTTCTGCTACTGACAGGATATATGAAAGCAGAAAATTCTGTGGAAAAAGAGAAAGTCCCCATTGTTCTAGTCAAAACCTAATACAATACCAGCCATCAGGTATTTTTGTTCTCTTTTGTTGAGATGGGGGGACATTATCTTTTCCTAAAATCCTTTTCGCTCAATCTCCTGATTTGAGATCTCTAGAATTGTAGAAAAAGTGATATTTGATTCAGCCTGGACACCTTGTCTACCTATGAAATGTGGGAAGTGTCACCAGCATTGCTGCTGTTTCTACTCAGGTGACTGCTGAATCTGACAAGGCAGTGAGGACAGACCTGCCCCAAGGTCTTAGGGGTGCTGCATGGGTGTTTGATGCAGCAGGAGCAGCTCAGGGATCCCCCTCAGGGCTTCAGCATCGGCCTTGGGTTAGGTTGCCATCCTGGGTTTGGTCCCAGCCACACAGTGATGCAAGACCTCAGATGAAAGCCCTTCTCTTTGGGGTTGTGCAGAAGTGCCTTTACTGCTTTTTCTTCACTATTTCTTGCCTTTTCTTCCAGTGTCCTTTCTCATGCCAAGACTTATGAGTCTCAGATGCTGTGCTGAGAGGTCTGATGCACCTGACAGAGGCTCCGCCACAATGAAAATCTTGCCTGTCCTGTGTGGTGCGAGCCCTTAGATTGCCACTGGGCAAGAACAGGATGCTCTAGGCTGTTGCCACCTCTCTGAACAGAAGCCCTGCTGGCTTGTCAGAAATGGGGGTTCAGAAGAAGAAATCAAGGGAGTTGCTTCATCTTTCTTCCTTCTTGGAGGCTGTTTCAGTGTTAAGATGGCATTTATCGCTCTCTGTAAAGGAGGTGGCAACGTGGAGCACTGCCAGGTACTAGAGCTCAGCTGGGGCCATGGTAAGATTGCAGAAAGGTCCCTGGCACAGAGGAGGCCCAGGCTACCAGCGCTTTCCCAAACAATTCCCAGGCATGGATGTAAAAAGTCTGGCTACAGCCACTTTCATTGATGAGGGGATTTAACAGCCTGGACTGGTACCACTTCTCTGTGCCCTTTGGCTATTAGTCCCTGTGGATGAGGTTTGGGTGTGCCTGGGGTGGTCTGTGCTCAGAGCAGTACCCTGTGCAGGGGCAGACTTGCTTTCCAACATTGATTCACATCATGGTGAACAAGCAGGGAGACAGCCTTGTTGAGCTTCCTCTGTACCTGCTGAGATGGCAGCACCAGCAAAGTGACTGATGGCTGCTTTTCAATTGCTCCAAATGCCAGCCAGAAGGAAGCAGGTTTCCATCTGCCCAAGACTGTGAATAGATTATTTCTGTATTTTAAAGAGTCCTAAGGGACAAGCAGCTCGATATGAGCATGTACTGTATTTGTGAGACTGGCAGTAGGATGGCTGGTGAGCTTTAAATTGATGTTGAAAAATGGGTGGTGGAACATTAGAGCCACACAAAATGATTTGGAGCCTGAAGAAAATGCTTTGCAAACGGACACATGAAGCACTCACACTCTGTAGCTTATCAGAAAAGACTGAGCAGGGAATTGATGGTGAAGGAACTTCCTTGGGAGAAAAATACCTGGTACTGAAAGGCTCTTTAATGTAGTAAATTATGGGAATGTGTAGCAGTGAGCCAAACCCAGATAAATTCATATGAAAAACTGGGCACAAATTTATTTGAATTAAGGTGATTAATCACCGTATCAAGCTGTCAGGGTGGCTGGAGCATGTTCCAGATTTGTCCAAGCCAAAGCAGGCATGGTTCTGATGGACGAGCTCTAACCACAGTTTAAAGCATGAGTGACACTCAAGTGGAGTCGTAGGCAAGGTAAGCAGGTGAGGTTTGAAGGGTGGTGCTGTGTAAGAGGTCTGACTAACAGCTCCCAAAGGAGCTGCAAAGATCTAATGGTTCCCATCTGTCCTTAACCTTTGAAAGACCAAGAAAAACAGCACTTAGCAGAGATCGTAAAGGAAGAATAAAAATAACAGCCCTGCCACTGGCACAGTAATGTCCCTTCTTTTTCTGAAAGAACAGTGTCTTTCACCTGCTCGGGGCTTTACTGAGGTATTCTCCACACCCATGGCAAGACCAATCTTTCTGCTGGCCACAGGCACTTTGTATGGTTTTGCATCAGTATTCATTCCTTATATTGCCTTTGCCAGTGGGCTCAGCGCACTGGTGCTGCGTTGCTGCTTTTTACTTAGTCTGGAGCCATTTGTTCTTTATAATTTGTCAAAATTAACCCTGTCTTCCTTGCACAAGTTTCATTCATGTGGGATAGGTATGTCAGTGATGTTCCTGTACTTTTCAATGTAGTGTTTTTCATCTACAAGTAGAAGGTAGCTGTTGTAGCTGTTGACAGGAAGGCACTGAGTATCTCTGCAAAATACCCACAGTCTGCATCTAGAAAAGCTCTGAGTCCCTTGTATCAGAAACAATGTGGCCAGCAGGAGTAGGGAAGTGTTTGTTCCCCTTTACTGGGACACCTCGAGTACTGGGGGCAGTTCTGGGCACCCCAATACAATAAACGCATTGAGCTGATGGGGCAGGTCTAGAGAAGGACAACAAATCTGGTGAAGAGCTGGAGAACAAACCTTGTGAGTAGCAGCTAAAGGAGCTGGGGCTGTTTAGCCTGAGGAAGAGGAGGCTGAGGGGAGACATCACCCTCTGCAACTACCTGAAGGGACACTGTGGAGAGGTGGGAGCTGTTTTTTTAGTGATAGAAGAGGGAAGGGCCTCAGGCTGCTCCAAGGCAGGTTTAGACTTGACATTAGGAGAAGTTTTACAGAGTGGTCAGCCTTTGGAACAGGCTGCCCAGGGAGGGGTTTGAGTCACCATCCCTGGAGGTGTTTAAAGACCGTTTAGATGTGGTGCTTAGAGATCTGGTTTAGTGGTGAAATTGGTAGAGTAGGGTAAATGATTTGACTTGGTGGTCTCAAGGGTCTTCTCCAACTTGAACAATTCTGTGATTCTATGGTTTGTGCTGGCTCTGACCTGTGTGTAGGGCCCTGTGCTTGGCCATCTTGAACTTAACAACATTTGCACAGGCCCAGGACCCTCTGGGTGGTCTCCCTTCCCTCCATGGTGGTGGTGCCGACCACCGCACTAGCTTGGTGTTGCTCTCAGACTTGCTGAGGATGCCCACACTGCCCCTGCCCATGGCACCAACCCTGAGCCTCACACCAACCCCTGAGAAGTGGCGCTCATCCCCGCCACTGCCGGACACGGACCGCACCTCCGCAGTCTGATTCCTTCAGACAGCAAGAGGTCCGTCCGTCAGTCCCATCTGACTGTCCAGTTCAGACACAGGAACGTTGTGCGGGCAGCGACAGATCCGCCGTGCGGGAGCCGCGGCCGCCCGCCCGCCCCAGCGCCGCTCCTGAGCCGCGGTGCCGCGCCGCCATCTTGTGGCTCCCGCGGGCACTGCAGGCTGAGCCGGCGGTCGGAGCAGGCGCTCCTGTGCTCTTGTTTTCCCTGAGTTTGCCAAACAGATTTGGAACCGGAGGGGTGTGGAGACAGCAGGGGCGGGAAGAGGCCCCTCTCTCTGCTCGTAGAGTGTGCATCGTCCCTGCGATCGCTAGGGAAATGGCGGCTCAGGAGCAGGTGGGGGAGCTGTCGTGGCTCCCAGCCCGCTGTGGGGGTCCCGGGCCGACCAGGCGGCTCCTTCCTTCCCCTGAGATCTTTGCCAGTTGAGAATTTCATAGCCCCGCCTTGGCTTTTTACCCTTGTAGACGGTCACGAAGGAGACGAGTGGCTGCATTTCAGGGGAAGGATTAATGAGCAAGGTTTGCGTCCCGTTCCCTGCGCGGTGCTGTGGGAGCTCCCGCCGAGGGGGAGCTCTGCCCCAGCGTTGGTATAGGAAGGGCCGAGGCAGAAGGAATCACCTTCCCGGTGGTCAGAGGAGATATGCCAACGCACGGGGGAGCCAGATGATGGCGTATAATGAGCCCCAACACAGAGGTCTTCCTACTAAACGGGATTAGGGACTCAGAGTCAGCCTTTGATTCCTGATTTACCGCTTGTCGTGCCTTAGCCAGGCTCGCCATTGCCCCAGGTTGTGGAGCAGCGGTGCCTCAAGTCATACGGGGTGGAACATAGCTGCTGCCACTGAGACACCAAAGTTAGGGGAGAAGGGACCTCAGATCCTGGCTGTGTGTCTACATACCACCTTCAGCAGGAGCATCACAACCCAAATGAGTCCAGAAAGCTTTTCTGTTTCTTTCCAGATGTAGCGGTTATCAGAGAAGCAGGTGGTTTACCAGCTGGTTTTGCTCGCCTTGCAAACTTTGTTGCTCTTCCACACCAAATCACTTGTTAGCCTTTGGCTCGTCATTGCTTTCTCATTTTAGAAAACTTTAACTAAATAAACCCTGGACCAAATGAGAGAACCTCAGGGTACCTACACCACAATGGCCGACAGTTAGCCAGCTGCCTGTTTATCAAGCCTTTGAATTTCACAGAGGGAAGAGCTGAGGTGGAGGAGTGAGGCTGGGAGAAAAGAAATGGACAATGTTCAAGCAGCCGACCAAGAGCAAGCAAAGGGACAGCAGGTGGGTTCCTGTTCGGCAAAGGGACACTACTCGGGCTGACCGGGCAAAGGCAATCTGGCACAGCTTTGTAATGGTACTGGGGGGCGCTGGAAAGACCGTAACGTAAAAGCAATCAATTAACAAGCTGCTGTGGCTTCAGGAAAGCTTAAACATGCTGGTGCAGTGAGCACATCTGATGCACCAAAGCTCGTTAACTTTCAGCCCTGTGCCTTATAAAACACCTTTGGGGCACTGAGTAAGGTTGTTAATTATTAGGGTCAAACTTAGCAGATGAAGGTGTCCTCACGTATGGGTGGCTGTGATACAGTCACAATCATTTCTCCATTATGTCAATGAATAATTTCCTAAATTGGTCAAGAACTGACAGATTTGCATTCATTTCCTAAGCCTTAAATCATGGGTATGAGGGAAGTTACAGGCCACAAGGACTGCGAAACCCATTAACAGGTCCTTGAGTGCATGTTTCTGATACGTACATCCATATATGCCCATACACTGCTGTAGCAGCTGAGTGTTAGCTATTAGTAAAACAAACAGCCACTGCATGTAAAAAACGTAAGAAAACAGACACCGGCTGAAGCAGATGTCTGGGTGCTCAGGCACTGCCTTCCCGCGCTCTGAGAGCAGAGAATGAAGTCAGTTTGACTTTTAAAGCACTGCTTACTGAGAAACTGTAAATGAGTGGAATTCCAATCAGGTCAAAATGCCATTTTTGTTTACTGCCAAAAGTGCATAATGTTGTGGGGCTTTTTTCTGAAAAAGATATTCCATGCAGCAAAGTTTTCCTGGGTTTTGTAGGCTGCAGCTTGTTACACGCTTACGCTGCAACACAGATCTTACTGTTCTTATTAATACAGGGCTCTTGTACTTACATGCACACTCTTTTTTCTGGGTGCAGCCTCTAAAGAACCAGTATTTGGAAACTGCAATGCAGGTATTCAGGAAATCCCATTGATTCACAAACTGGTTTTATTTTGTCTCAAAACCAAGCATGACTGGTCTCCTCTCATTCTTCTCAAGCCTAAACAGTCCCAGCTCTCTCAACTTTTCCTTGTAAGAGATGCTTCAGGTTCCCAGTCATCTTTGTTGCCCTTTGCCAGACTCTCTCCAGTAGTTCTCTGTCTCTCTTTAACTGTGGAGCCCAGACCTTTATGCCGTACTCCAAACACGACCTCACCAGGGCAGAGTAGAGGGGAAGGATGATCTCTCTAGACCTACTGGCCCAGATGACAAATCTGGGGTGGGGAAATACACGTCTCCCCTACCTGAATTGGTGTTTGGTGCTTTTTTTATCCCCACATATATCCTTTATATTGGAGTGGCCACTACCATCTTTCCCCATAAGCCTCATCTCACCTATGTCTTTCCCCAGCTGCAGTATCCTTGCTATACCTGTGAGCAGGGAGAGTCTGCAGTGGGGAAAGAGAGCCCAAGTGCACCATGCACCACAGCCATCTTCCCACTGAAACTGGCCAGGAGGCTGTGACTGAAATTTAATTTGCCTGAAGCATTCAGCGGACACTTTAATCAGCACTTCCTACAATCCACTTGGCAAATAGGCTGAACTGGCAGCTGCCTGACTGAATGGGCTTTGCACCCAGTCTAACCTTCTCCATTCGCAATTCCCAGTGCTGGAAAACCTCTCTGTCTCATTCCCAGAAGTTTCTATAGCAATCATGGCTGTCCTAGCGAAGCACTGAAAATGGCAGCCTATTCAGATTGTAATTTTGCTGGACGGTAATTGCTCCTCTCTCCATTAGCCTCTGAAATGTTACTTTTCAGGAGATATCAACGGCAATGGGAGGAAACTGGTCCTCTGCCTATGTTTTCAACAAACTTTGCTCTCCTCCACCTCAGCTAACTTTGTTAGCTGTCTGCAGGGTGTGTGAACCTTGATCGCTGGGCACACCGTACCCTCAGCCACAGGAAAGACCTGGCATGAGTGATGCTGGAAGACACTGGAAGACACTGTAACTGGTTGCCCAAGGAGGTTGTGGATGCCCCCTCCCTGGAAACCCAGTCTCTTGAGAGGTGTCCCTGCCCAAGGCAGGGGAGTAGGAACTAGCTGAACTCTATGGTCCTGTATTTTGTTTAGGTGGAGTGGTGCTGATCCTCGCCATGACATCTGTCAGCTGCTGTGTTTGTGGTGGTAGCTGGAGGGCTGTTAATAACACACCAGTGTTTTGGCTGCTATTGGGCAGGGCTCACAGCAAGGCTCTGGGTTTGTTTTTTTTTCCTTTCCTAACATTCTCCCCAAACTGAGGAGGGCTGAGGGATGGTCCAGGTAACCTAAACTGACCAAAGGGATATTCCAGACTATATAACATCAGCCCAGATGTAAAGGCAAAGGGCAAGAAGGAAGGGGGGAGGGGACATTTGATGTTTTGTCATTCAGAGCAACCACTATGAGTATCGGCCCCGATTCCTAGAACAGCAGCTAAACACCTTCTGCTGATTGGAAGTAGAGAATAATCTTTATCATTTGCCTTTGCTTTTGCATGCAGCGTTTGCTTTCTGCTTTATTAAACCATTGTCTTTACCCGCCAGTCTCTCACTATATTCTCTCTATCCTCTCCATCCAAGGAAGGGCTGTGACAGAGTGGCTTTAGTAATGCACCCGGCCTCCAGCCAGGGCCAAACCACTACAGGTCCCTTCCAAAATAAACTATTCTACAATGCTTCTAACGTCCCCACAGGAAAACCCCTCAGTGCCCAACATGGCATATTGTGACCTGAACATTATCCATCACTGTAGGCAGAAAAAGTTAAGTGAATGTCCTTGGCTTTGCTAATTGTAAAAGACCAGGAATACAAAGGAAGCTTTTTTCTTCATGTCAGCCAGGTTACTTTTCCTGTTCAGATAACTTCAGCTTAAATATCACTTCACAGAATCACAGAATCATCATGGCTGGAAAGGACCTCCAGGGTCATCGAGTCCAACCTTTATCCTAGTATCTAACTGCTAGACCAGATCCCTAAGCACCACGTCCACTCGTTCCTTAAACACCTCCAGGGATGGTGACATCACCACCTCCCTGGGCAATCCATTCCAGCATCTAACCGCCCTCTCAGTAAAGAACTTCTTTCTAACATCCAATCTAAACCTCCCCTGATGCAACTTTGAGGCCATTTCCCCTCGTCCTATCATCACTGATTTGAGAGAAGAGACCAACACCAGCCTTGCTACAACCCCAAGCTTCATTTTTCAGTGGCTGTGATCACTCTTAATTACAGTGACACTGAAAACCACAAACTAACACATATCTCAAGTAACAGAACAAAAGGTTTTGCTCCTTGCTAGAAGAGGATGCAGCAGAATTATACAACAGCTTGTGAAGGAATTGATCAACCATTTCTTAAGCTCTCCTAATAATCTTTCCCCATACTTTTAAGGCCATTGTTGCCTGCTGGAAAAATTAGCTGAAAGCTGAGTAAGGGGAATTGTGGATAAGTGTTTGCAATTTGGCTTTGGATTGACACAGTGTGATTGCACTCAGAGAATTTGAAGTCTTTGCACTGGCAGCAGTACTTGAATCTCGGAATATAGGATTTGCGTTGGAAAAGAGTGGATTTTTGTAACGATTTAAATGAACAATTTCAGCTAGAGAGTGGATTAACAGAGCCAAGTAAACCCTTTCACCCTGACAAAGAACTGGCGGAAGGACAATAGAAATTCATCCAAAATTTTACCAACTTGAATGCAGAGTAATAGGTCAGTGAGAAGCATTTCTGTATGTTAATGGCGCTCTTAGAATTCAATTCAATTTAAAACAAAAGTTGTTTTACAAATATGTGGAGAATGCAGAAGGCTGGAGAGGGAGCAAGTGGCCTGCATCCTCCATCTGCTCCATCCTCTACTTTTGCACAAGGGACTGCCACTGCAAGTCCTTCTTGGCAGACAGAAGGGCAAACACAAGTGCTGCACCAACCCAAGGGGCAAATGAAATGTCTCCCATTCTGCAGGGATATGGATGCACCCCCAGACCCCACATCCTGCAATTTCATATGCATCAGAGCTCTTAAGGCCTACATCAAGCAGGAGGAAACTCCAAGCCCAGGGGCTCTGGGGAGGCTGAAACACACAAACCTATACTACATCAGAAATGAGACAGCAGAACAACAGTCAGAGATTGAGTATCCCAAGATGAGCAGCACTTTTCTCCAACAAGTGATAGACATGGTCACTGAGAAGAAACAGATCACTCAGAGGAAACAGGGAGATACAGGACAAACAAAACTGCAGTGGCAGATTGGCTAAATCTATTCTTGAAGTATTTGGGAAAGGCAGCAAAATAGGCAAAGGAGGTTTTGAGGTAAGTTTTTAATTAGACCCTAATGACATTCCTGTGGCAGGAAAAAAATAAAGAATTTTAAATCAGTCAGGAGAAGGATCCAGTGTTTATGTAAGTAAAATATGGAACAGCCTCCTGCTTCACAAAGCAAATAAATTCTCTGGGTGCTTCTCAAACATTGGATACTGCACTGCTGCAAGCAGGATACTGGAACAAGTTGGTCACAGCTTGATACTCAGTATGACAATCCCTCTCTTCAAGAAATGAGGAATGTTTCCAGTAGAAGATACAGAAATAGACCCAAAACTCTAAGGAGAGTGGTGGTCAATGGGACGGAGTCTAGTTGGAGGCCTGTATCTAGTAGAGTCCTCAAGGGTTGGTACTGGGACCAGTCCTATTCAATCTAGTCATTAATGACTTGGCTGAGGGATTAGGATGCACTGTCAGCACGTTTGCTGATGACACAAAACTGGATGGTATGGCCGACACCCCAGCAGACTGTGCTGCCATTCAGTAGGACCTGGACAGGCTGGAGAGCTGGGCAGAGAGAAATTTAATGAAATATAACAAGGGTAAGTGTAGAGTCTTGCATCTGGGTAAGAACAACCCTAGGTACCAGTATAGGTTGGGGACTGACCTGTTGGAGAGCAGTATAGGAGAAAGGGACCTGTGGGTCCTGGTGGACAGCAGGATGACCATGAGCCAGCAATGTGCTCTTGTGGCCAAGAAGGTCAACAGCACCCTAGAGTGGATCAGAAGGGGAGTGGTTAGCAGATCGAGAGTCTTTTCCTACTCCTTTACTCTGCCCTGATGAGACCACGTCTGGAGTATTGTGTCCAGTCCTGGGCTCCTCAGTTCAAGAAGGACACAAAAGCGGATGAGGAAGGTTCAGCGAAGGGCCACAAAGCTGATTAAGGGAGTGGAACATCTACCTGATGAGGAAAGGCTGAGGGAGCTGGGTCTCTTTAGCTTGGAGAAAAGGAGACTGGGGGGTGACCTCATTGATGTTTATAAACACATGAAGGGTGGGTGTCACAAGGATGGAGCCAGGCTCTTCTCAATGTCATCTACTGAAGGACAAGGGCAATGGATGTAAGCTGGAACATAGGAGGTTCCACATAAGTATGAGAAGGAACTTCTTCACGGTGAGGGTGATGGAGCAGTGGAACGGGCTGCCCAGGGTTGTTGGCAAGTCTCCTTCTCTGGAGCTGTTTAAAATCCTCCTGGACATGTTCCTATGCAACTTGATTTAGGTGATCTTTCTGTGGTGTGTGAATTCAACTAGATGATCTTTCTATGTCCCTTCCGATCCCTAATGTTCTGTGATTCTGGGATTCTGGGATTCTAGAATTAATCTTTCTAAAATCCATGTCTACACAATAGCAACTTAATCTGTTCCGGAAATGTAATGGGATGCTTTACATAACATGTTAAGTGTAAGTAAGGCATCAATGTCTTTAAAGACCAGATAATGAACATCCTAGAGTCAAGTAAGCAGAAATTTTTCAAAAATCATATAAAAGGCACCTACTTTTTTATTTGAATGTTATTGAGTTTATTTCCAGTAGAAGAATTGATTCTGCACCTTTTATTTGTTGTTCGCTCAGTTCAGTAGCATTGATTTAGATATTGAGCATGGTGTGTGCCGTTGAAGTTATTGTTTCCCTGAAATAATTTGGTATTTTATATCTGCACTGATCAATGTTTTAGTGTTTTCATAGTACCAGTCATTATGGTTCTGGCATGCCATGCAGGCACAGTGTACTTGTGCTTATTTCCTGAGCTAGCAACACAAGATGTGTCAGGGTTACCAGATGCTGTGCTTTTTACTGCTCTGTATCGTGGCAGTCAGCATTCACTGATGCACTGACTTCTTGTTAGCTTGTAAAATCAAGTGGAAATCACACAGTCCGAGCCACCTGGTAAAGGCAGTTAATACTCGCAAAGCAGGGAACATGACTTAACAGTCTCAAAAAGGAAGTCCTCTCTCTTGCAGGATATGAGGTCTCTTCCAACCTTGGTAATTCTGTGATTCTGTGATTCTATAACTACAGTTTCAAAATTTCAAGTCTCCTGTCTTCTTCTGAAAATGTCCCACTGCTCAGCCTTACTGCTGCCAAGGAACCTGCCCCCTGGAGCCACACAGATGAGTTATCCATGTGCCTTTACCTTCCCAGGGACTGGGGAGAGGGATGTGATTTGCACAGGCCCTCGCAGAATGTTCTGGACAGTACCAGGAAACAAAATCTCAGCTTTGGTGTCTTTTCAGATGCTTATTATTGTATCTGTGGAAGGAGAACACGTGTTGGTACAGCTGAGAGAGGGATTAACAGAACAGCAATAAGTCTGCCTTTCAAGATTAATACTGTTTCTAGACGGTCTAGAACTGAAAGTCCAACATGAAGGGCAACCAGCTTGTCCCGATATTCCTTGATGTCTGATTTCTGCACAGAACCAGCTCTTGCAGCCACTTTACTCACAGGTTGGGGATTCATTGAATACTTTCTCTTGTCTGACAGCAAGTCTCTGAACTAATGGTCATTGTGATAATCTGTGTATGCTTCCCTGGAATTGACATGTCTTTTAGTTTTTAAAATTAAAAGTCTACGGGGTTTGCTGGGGGTTTTTTCACTTTTGCATTGCAAAATTTCAGGTTTTATTCAGAATGGATTCCCTTCCCCTTGTATGTTGTGTATCTGCCCTCACATGTGCTGCAAGCAGGTTTTTGCCCTTGTTACGTGACTCTGTCTTTCTGTGTCGTTTCCATTACCTGCACCCTAACTGTTCCTTAGCATTTTCACTTTAAAGAAAATTATCTTCACTGCAAATCTTAACTTCAACCTGTTCTGAGCAGCATCGTGTCCATTCCTCACATGAAATGCTTTGCTTTGATCTTATTGCCAGTTCTAATGTTTATAATTTGATCTCTAATTATTCCCTATAATAACTGTTTCAGTTCATGTGTCCCAGTTTTAATCTAAGGGTGATTAAGCACTCAGTGATCCTGCTTGGCAGCCACCTCCTAGTGAAGAAACATACCGTTCTCTGACAAGGTTCCTATAGGAGTCTCTATGCTTTAAAATTTCATGGTGACTTTACAAGCGCGTGTCGTTCTTGTTGCCAGAGTCTGCTCACCGCTGTGATGTGCCCACCATAGACACCCATGTGAAATACTTCTGGGCTTTGTGCTTGCTCTTGCTTTGCCGTGCAACCACTGTTTCTTGGTATGCTTTTCTGAGTGGTTTTTAAGCACTAAGGAATAATTATGCAACACATAAGAGTGCTCATTTAGAGAGAAATTTATATCCTGTTTTTACCAACCTCTGATAGACGGAGGTCGCTAAAGGTTATGGATGACCTTCCCATATGGCATGAGAAGCTCTGTGTAACATCGAGCTGCATACATTGTAAGAGATGGAAATGCCATAATGAATGGAACTAATTACAGCTTGCTAACTTTGTCAATGCACATTTCCAGAGCTCTACCTAATACTTTATTTTTCATGTAGAATAAACAATTGTAAATTACAAATGGGGATTGAATTTATTTGGCTATTAGAAGGCACCAGAGCTGTAATTCAGAGACAAAATTATCTCTCCTTTTGTGGTCCTTTTTATATGGAAAGTGGTTTTGTCTTTCAAAAAGAAAGAGCTAATTTCACCTTAAGAGTATTTTCTCTTGCAAGATTTAAGAAAATACAGAATTCTTTTACATTTAATTATACATTAGAAGCACGTGCCAATCAAATATGTTTACAGAAACAGAGGTACATTTATGCAGAGCTATGCCAAAGATGTAGATAAAGGTATGAATTTACATACATATTTTTTAAGAAATAATTCTGGTTTTAGAAGCATTCTAAGGCAGATGTCACAGGAGTCGTATTTGCTCTGTACAAAGAAACAGGTTTTTCAATCCATCTGTAAACATCTTCAAACATCTACAGAGGAAAAAGTTATGCAGTCTACCTGTGATACCTTTTTCTTTTTCTGCAGCTCAGCTGCAGCTTTTAATTCCCTCTTTTGATAAACCCTTTTGTCAAACATACCCAGTGGGGATTCCAAACAGACACTGATTTCAGTACAGGTTTATGAGATGCGATGGGTCAAGGCAAATAGATTATAACAAGAAATAATATTGGATTAATGGCACCTGTTCTCATGGATGAACTTCATGTTTGCCTCTCAGGGATCAAGACAAATTAATCACCTCTTATACATTCTAGACATTCTACTTATTCTTTTCAAGAGAACACAAGAGTCAACATTTGTCAATATTTAATTCTTTCATTGCTACTGTATATTTCCCTCTGTGAAGACTGTACAGTAGGACAGTTGTAACTACAGCAATAAGCGCTTGCACCTGCTGCTTTTCCAAGACCTTCATTGCCTTTATTCTCAGATAAGCACTGTGCCCTTTTGGGGCCTCTGTCTGTCATCTCTCTTCATAGCCAGATGATCTTCTCCTCAAAAGATCATGTATCCTTTCCCACTGCACTCAAGACATCCATCATAAGTGTCATGTTGGACATGTGCTCCAAGACATGGCACGCTTTACAGGTTGCAGAAAGTCTTGAACTCTTTTCCAAACCTCTGTCAAAAGAAATCTGCATCCCAAAGAGCAAATACAGCTTCCCTTCTCCTGTCAAGAAATGCAAAACTCAGGGCCCAGTTCATCAATTGGTGAAATACTGGAAAACATGCATGCTTTTAAGAGGCAGCAACGAGGATGATGAAGGAATTGGAGCACCTCCCTTATGAGGAGAGTCTGAGGGGAGCTGGGTCTCTTTAGCTTGGAAAAAAAGACACCAAGGGGTGACCTCATTAACGTCTATAACTATGTGAGGGGTGGGTGTCAGGAGGATGGAGCCAGGCTCTTCTCAATGTCATCTAGTGATAGAACAAGGGGCAATGGTTGTAAGCTGGAACATAGGAAGTTCCACATAAATAGGAGAAGAAACTTCCTCACAGTGAGGGTAACTGAGCAGTGGAACAGGCTGGCCAGGGGAGTTCTGGAGTTTCCTTCACTGGAGAGGTTTAAAACCTGCCTGGATGTGTTCCTGTTTGACTTGGTCTAGGTGATCCTGCTGTGGCAAGGGGATTAGACTAGATGATCTTTCGAGGTTCTTTCCAATCCCTAATGATTCTATGATTCTATTATTAGACCATAATTGCTGTGCTACAAGAACCTTCTCTTTGCCCTCTGTTTGTATAGCTCTCAGCACTATGAAGTCCTGACCAGTGTGTTGCAATAGAGAAGAAATTGTCATAATGACAAGTACGTGAATTGTCCCATTGGCCTTCCTCACAGCCAACATACAGACAATATGCTGCTCCATCATTTCATGTTGTAAACAGAGTCAGCTCTTGAATGGAAGTCCAAGACTAGTCAAAGAGGAAAGAAGTTTGTAAAAGGAGATGCACTGGCCAATTAAAAAAGAAGGGAAAGATCATATCTGAGCCCTGTTTTTCACAAGCCTACTCTATATTTAAGAGAAGGTATGATGACCACAGTGTTAGCACAGTATTATGCATGTCAATGTTTCTTGAGAAGAGCTCACAGACTGAGCAACAGCTGTTGCTTAAAGAAACCCTCTGTTAATAGTTAAATTTCACTCTTATGATAGCTTGCCAGAAATTTTCACATATCCACCTTTTGGGCAAATATCCAGAATTACTAGAGTAATTCTTTCCACTTTAATGGGAACTTTCTGATTAGGCAAGAAAAGTTCAGGTCCATCATATTGGAGTATGTCTACTTTTTTGACCAGTTTTTCTTTTTGTGACAATGTCTCTCCCATTCTTCTGCCTTCAGCTCTTTAATAAGCTTTATAAAGCATATATAAAGCACATCTGGGGCTCCTGGTGGGCAGCAGGATAACCATGAGCCAGCAATGTGCCCTTGTGGCCAAAAAGGCCAACAGCATCCCAGGGTGGATCAGAAGGGAGGTGGTTAGCAGATTGAGAGAGGTTCTTCTCCCTCTCTGCCGTCGTGAGACCACATCTGGAGTATTGTGTCCAGTTCTGGGCCCCTCAGTTCAAGAGGGACATGGAGCTGCTAGAGAGAGTCCAGTGTAGAGCCACAAAGGTGATGAAGGAAGTGGAACATCTCCCTGATGAGGAAGGGCTGAGGGAGCTGGGTCTCTTTAGCTTGGACAAAAAAGAGACTGGCGTGACCTCATTAATGTCTATAAATATGTGAAGGGTGGGTGTCAGGAGGATGGAGCCACGCTCTTCTCGATGTCATCTAGTGATAGGACAAAGGGCAATGGGTGCAAGCTGGAACATAGGAGGGTCCGTATAAATATCAGAAGGAACTTCTTCACAGTGAGGGTGACGGAGCACTGGAAGAGGCAGCCCAGGGGGGTTGTGGAGTCTCTTTCTCTGGAGACATTTAAAACCCACCTGGATATGTTCCTGTGTATTTGGTCTGTGGCAGGAGGATTGGACTGGATAATCTTTCGAGGTGCCTTCCAATCCCTAATGTTCTGTGATTCTGTGAAACAGACATGGCTGGGATAAGCTTGGAGTGTGCCTGCTAGGCTTGTTCTGAAATGTATAGACTCAATCTGGGATTGCCTAACAGCAAGAGGAGTAGTCTTGCAGCTAAATTGACATATCTTTCATTTCACTCGCTATCTTTCTAAATTTGTATTTGGTTGATACCTATGCCCCTTTAAAACTGGCAGAGAGTTTTTTGAGTTGGCTTAGTGCCACTCCAACAGATGGTCATAGACGAAGGCATGCCAGAGAACCAGTATGTGCATCATGTTTAAGTATTAAGCCATAGATTCCCATCCAAGAACGTCAAAGCAGCAGTCAATGCAGAGCATCTGAGTCTATGGTTAAAGGAGTATGCTGACTATTCCCTTTCAGAGCTGGATTAACGTCCAAAATGATGATATTATTTCTTTTCATGAGAAGAGAGAAAACCTTTCCCAGCTGTGATATGTTTGCTCCAAGAAATCAAGAACAGAAAGAGACGTTTTAAATGGAATACCCACCTTTAGCAGCCCCCTACACATGAAGCACCTGAAATCTCCCCAAGCAAATAAAAATAGACTTTCATGGCATGATGCAGTTTCCTGGTGAATAGTCTGAGTGATGGCAGAAATTAGACCTGCAGATTGCACATCAGAGTAGCCCACGCCTGCTTCCTGGTAAACACAGCACAGTCCTGCTCAGAGCATGTCACACACCGGGTCAGGGCAAAGTGGCACACACTGTGTACGTGCCAAAAAGGGTTTGTGAATTTATAACTCTTTGCTCTGGGAAAATCAAAAGTGCAAAAAGATTAATTCAATACTATGTATTCTGCATCTTTCTGTCAAGTTCTTGTACTGATCTATAGTTCTACAGATCTATAGTAAAGAAATGAAAGAAACACATTTGGGCTTGACCAGTGTGATTCTATAAGGTGTGACTCCCGTACCATGCAGGTTAGGGGAAAATTAACACTGGATATTGTCCCATGCAAGAAAGAGTTCTCCAAACCAGCTACGTACATAAGTCCCTTCTACCTCCAGAATGATGATGCAGGTGTTTTTCACCAGAGAAGTAGTCCTTCACCAACCTGCCTTCACAGTTATCTGCACACACGTCTACCTAAGTTCCTAAAACAGTTTTTCAACTGCTTTTCTTTCATCCCTCCTTCTCTCCCCTAAGGCTCATGAAGTTTCAGAGGCACTCTGCATGATGATTGTTCTCGGGCACCGGCCAAGGAATGGTGAGGAAAATGGGAATAAGGAAGCTGGAAAGCCAAGTGTCCATTGTAACTCCTGTTTCTATGAAATACTTGCATCATGGGTTAAGTCTGCATTAACAGATACGCGTGAAAATAGTTAACAAAGGCACCAATTCATGGCAACACTTCATCCCAGCAATCGGTGCAGGAAGGAGAGTGCAGATTTGATTCTCAGCTGAGCTCTGTCCTATCAAACAGGGTTCTGTTCGTTGTATCTGCACTAGTTAGGTTACAACAGTTCATCTAGTGCAGACTTCTACCTCTTCTACTGTGATGACAATTTTCATTCCTATGGGTTTAGAATGCTACTTGCTATGACTCCAGATGTGGTATTTCCATATTAGTTTTCCCACGATAGATGAAATTACAGTATTTGATGACCCTTGCAATGGAAAAGTTTTTCCTCATGTCTAACCTATGCTCCCGGTGCAACTTGAGGCCATTCACTCTTGTCCTATTGCTAGTGACATGGATGAAGAGACCAATATTCATCTCTCCACAATGTTCAGAATTTGTACAGTCGCCCAGTGTTGAAGAACTGCTTGCAAGAGTCTTGTTAAAGATGTAGTTCTTGATTCCCCTGAAAAAGTCTCTCCTGTTAGATACTCATGTCAAATAAACAACTCTGGGCTCCTTGTAGAAGGCAGGTATTTTGCAGGGGGTGCCTGACTACAGTCTCTGTGTCCCAGTCACAGCACTCAGCTTTGTGGATGGCAGCTTTTTCCAAAGTTCTTCAGTTATACAGATTATTAGGGGTTGGAAGGGACCTCCAGGGGTCATCAAGTCCAACCTCTGTGCTCAAGCATGATCATAGAACCTAAGACAGGTTACACAGAAACACATCCAGATGGGTCTTAAAAGTCTCTGCAGAAGTAGACTCCACAACAGCCCATTCCAATGTTCGGTGACCCTTACGGTAAAGTTTTTCCTCTCGTGGAGGTGGAACTTCCCATGCTCCAACTTACATCCCTGCCTCTTGTCCTATCACAGGGCGCAAGTGAAAAGAGACTCTCTTTCTTCTTGACATCCAGCCCTCATGTATTTATACACAGTGATTAAGTCCTCTTGTAACCGTCTCCTCTCCAAGCTAAAAAGTACCAGTTCTCTCAATCTCTCCTCACAAGGCAAGTGCTCCGGTCCCCTAATCATCCTTGTAGCTCTCTGTTGGGCTCTCTCAATCAGATCTCTGTCCCTCTTGAAATGGGGAGCACAGAACTGGAGAAAACGAACGTATAATCCTCATAATGAGTGTATGACCGGAGGTCTTTTTCTTACCTCTTCTTTCCTAATTTTTTTTAGCTTTTCCTTGCTCTTCTTTCAAGCAGTGCCATGCTCAGGGGGTGCTTCTGCATCTAGACTTTCTTTTATGTACCAGTACCTACCACGTCCTACTGACTCTGGCCTAGATAGGACTGAATGAGCAATTCTCAGAAGCCCAGGACTTCCAAAATAGCCTAGGTCATAGCACATGGGAAATCATTAACACATTATATAAAACCTAAAAAAAAGGGGTTCTGGAAAGTAGTTGGCGGTTATCCAACTCTCCAACACGGATAACACACTGTTATCAGCGAGTTCTGAGTTCTTTTCTTGTTCACCATTTGGTAGACTGTACAGTTTTTCCACATCTCTATACAAACTTGAGCACCCTGAAGTAAAAGAAAAAAAAAACATTTGAAAAAGCAAACTTGGTACATTCAAGAGCTAGCATTAGCCTTCCAGAGTTCTTCCCAGAGATTTTACTTCTGGTAAGGACATTGTCTTCAAATGAGGTACCACTCGTCTTTTGACCAGCATCCTAATGTTGAGAAGACAAGAGCTACTCCGGAGAAGTGTCTATTTCTGGAGGAAAAGACCAAATGAACAAAAATGAACATGAAAGAGAGTGCACAGAACTGCCAAAGAGCCATTTCAGAGCGTGTATTTAAGTTCCTGGGGAGCTCAGGAAACTCGGGAAAGGAGTGATTCAGTAAAAGCAACTGCACTCTTACTCAGAATAACGATCGCTTGGTTTTTTATAAAGAATAAAAAGATCTGGAAGCTCACAAGTGTTTCTCTTGCTCTCACGTGTTAGGTAGTTTTTCAAGCAGTTGGTAATACCCTTGAGTACAACGGCAGTGGAACAGATCCAGAACACGTATTTTTAGTTACGCGTAAGGGTCCGTAAATGGCAGCACACACATATCCTCTAAGAGACTTGGTGCTGCGCAGGGATTTGAATAGTTGCCATACCATTTTTACTTCTCACCTTTCGGAATTGTTGTATCTCAGCAAACATTTGCGAAGCTGTAAACCGCCTGCAAATCCCTGCAAAGTCAAAAAGATCAGTTATAATGCATCTCCACCGACCACTCGTTGGTTGTTTCCCAACACTTTCCCATTGCTGGTTTTTGAGCCATTTCTAATGTAACTTATTCACAGAACAGAATCACAATATCTAAATCCTGATGTGAAAAAAAAATCACTTATAAAGGCTTAAAGTACCAACATGCCTGAGGGAGAGGAAAATGGTACAGGTCCAGTGATTTAAGGGATAAGACGGGGGTTTCTGAGTTAATATGTAGTGTATGTCTTATTTCCAGCATTATGTGCTGCTTGCCACAACTGCCTGATGCTGTGAATTACTGGGGATTTTTAATTTCATGAATAATTCACAACTCACTGCAGTGATTCCAGAAGTTCATAACACCTTATCATGCATTCCTATCGGTGCTCAACACAGAAGGGAATATTGTTCTGTTTCTAGAAAGCCTTGTGCTGTCTTGGAGAGTAAACGCAGTTCAGCTAAACATGAGTAAAATTTCTCGTGTACTTTTGTGCATTGTCTTCCTTCTAGTCTATACAACCCACAGGTAAACATCTTTTTTAACCACAGAACCCAGTCTGAAGCTGCCTCACGGCCAGTGCCCAAGTTTTCACCACCTGTTGTCCATTTCAATGGTATTTAATCCATTTTCTCGAGTTACCAGGTTTTTGCCTTCGGGGCAACAAATAGTCCGACACTGTTGTACTGCAGAAGGTTTTGCATATACCACCCCTCTCCAACTGCATTGAACTTTAAAAGATACTGCTGTCACCTTTCCCTGCAGACACCTACAGATAACAAGGAGCTTAAATAAGGAGTCAGCAAACACCAGGAAAGAAAATGATCCTGAAGTGGAAGGTTTACTATTGAGAGGGATAAAATTTTATTACTGCTTGCGATCTTCTGAGCTGGCATTGAAACAGTTCTTCAAGTACTCGGGGACAACGTTTCTAAGCCTTCTTTCTGAGGAACAAAAAATCCAGGGAGATTGGGTTAACACAGGACAGAAAGCATCATCACAGAGCACAGCTGAAATGAAAACTTAATGTAAAATGAAATAACTACGCTTCATAAAGTGTAGTTACGGACCAAAGAGAGAAAACTAGAAACGTGTGGCCTCACGATTCTTATTCATCCAATATCTTGGACAAGTCCCAGAGCATGCAAGTAGAAACGTACGAACTTAGAACAACTCCAAACTGATGGCTTCAGGGAGCACAGATGGGGCTTATCCTCATGTGTTGTGACAGATCAGTTCTCCACCACAGATGACTTGCTAAGTTCACAGTAGGTCTCAGAAGGCTGAAAGTGAGAGAATCAGCTTTCAGCATTCAGAGAAGGACTTTTTTCTTGCTGTATGTAGTGTATCAATGATCTATCAAGTATCTGTCCTTGTGACTCCGTACCTGCAGATCAGGGTCAATGGGGAAAGCACAGACTATCTGCCTTTTGCTGAATCATGTACAACTCAGCAACTAAACTGGAGTGGCAGCATTTCACACTTTGTTTGCACTGGTGCCAAAACAAAGTAAAAGACCTTAAAGGTTTTAGTCCAAGACACCTCGCTGAATACCAGAAGGATCTAGTGAACAGTCTCAGAAACTCCTTGTTGTTCTTAACTCACTGTTACAAAAACCTTTTTACTGTCTTCCTCAGAGTCCCCTCTGTTGGGGGTGATTCAGCAGTTAAAATAGTTTTAAAGCTGCATGATGTTAACAGATTAAAATAAGGACTGTTAATGGAGTTATTTGCCATCAGTGACTATAAATAAATTAGGTACTATCTGAAATAATAAATGCCTATATCAGGAAGCAAATGGTAGTGAATTTCAGGGTCTGTATAAATTATTCAGAATATAATTAGGAGTTAGATCACATTTTTAGTTCAAGCAGACACAAGTTTGTTTAAGACATTCAGAAATGCTAGAAGAGATCAACCTATGGCACTGCAAAACTGTTCATTTGAGTTAATAAGATGAGCTGAAGACTCAAATCAGCAGGCAATTGAATTAGTATTTCTTTGAAAATAAAGGATTAGAAACTTGCACACCCAGATGTGGTTTCAGATGGAACAGAGAGATGGAGTTTGGTTTGATAGACAGGGAAGGGAGTGCCTCTCTGTTCCTGAATCTTAGTTAAATAAGCCCCTACAAGAGCATTCACAGCAGGTTTTCCCTGTGTCTAAGACAGTGATAATGATGAGAATAATACATTTCCCTGGTAGGGTTCCACTTAGAACACAGTGTTCTGTTCTTGTCAATTCAGATTAAACAAGATATTTCAGGGTTTGAAAAGTAGAGAGGGAAAGTGCAGTGAGCTATAAAGATGGAATTGTACAAAAGCAAGTAAACATGTGTGCCTTAGACGTTCGGGGAAAGCTAAATAAATAACATGTTGAACATGTGCACAATAGACCTGACAGGTGTGAGGATACAGCTCCTGTATCCATGCGTGAATATACCTGTCCATAACACTGCTCTACACGTATTATAGACACATACTGAATTCTAGTTATGGTTAAGGGTGCCTAAATATCCATTACAGGGTAATATTTTCAGTTAATTGCTAAATGAGCCAGTCATACATACAGTTGTATGGATTTCATTTTTCAGATACACATTATAGGTCTGCCCCATGAAAGTACCAGGATACATTTCTGCTGAGAGTTTGACTCTTTACAAAAATGTGCCATGGAAATGCACATTTTCCTCCAGCTGACAAATAATTTTAAGGTCATTTTAGTATCAGTGTCTCATCTTCTTTATGTACTTTGGTGTGAAACCTTGAAATGCATTTGAGTTTAGTTCATGGACTCATAGGATCATAGAAACACAGAATCACAGAATCATAGAAACAGAGACTCAACATAATCACAGAACATTAGGGATTAGAAGGGCAGGGGGACTGGACTAGATGATCTTTTGAGGTTCCTTTCCAATCCCTAATGATTCTATTATTCTATGACCTCAAAAGATCATCTAGTCCAATCGCCCCGCCACAGCAGGATCACCTATATCAAGTCACACGGGAACATATCCAAGTGGGTTTTAAATGTCTCCAGAGAAGGAGACTCCACAACCCCCCTGGGCAGTCTCTTCCGGTGCTCCATCACCCTCACTGTGAAGAAGTTCCTTCTGATATTTATACGGACCCTCCTATGTTCCAGCTTGCACCCATTGCCCCTTGTCCTGTCACTAGATGACACTGAGAAGAGCCTGGCTCCATCCTCCTGACACCCACCCTTCAC
>JAOXOE010000256.1:42894594-42910586 GCA_028565055.1 Phoeniculus purpureus
GGTGTTGGTCTCTTCTCTCAAATCAGTGATGATAGGACGAGGGGAAATGGCCTCAAGTTGTGTCAGGGGAGGTTTAGCTTGGATGTTAGAAAGAAGTCCTTTACTGAGAGGGTATTTAGATACTGGAATGGATTGCCCAGGGAGGTGGTGGTATCACCGTCCCTGGAGGTGTTTAAGGAACGAGTGGATGCAACGCTTAGGGATATGGTCTAGCAGTTAGATTATAGGGTAAAGGTTAGACTCGACCCTGGAGGTCCTTTCCAGCCATGATGATTCTGTGATTCTGTGACCTTTCGAGGTCCCTTCCAATCCCTAGTGTTCTGTGATTCTAAAGAAATCTCTGACAAATTATGAGACAAACGTGTTATCATTATTTTGCATGCTGCTAGGCCTGTCTCGTGAAGGGTCTCTTACATATTTTGGGAAATCAGTGCAACTCCTCTGTCCATCCTGCTGTCCCTCGAGGTCACAGGAAGCTTCACCTGAGGTCTTCCTTAGGATGAGATCAGTTTGAATTGATAGCCACCCTTCTGTGGGTTTTGCAGCTGAATAAGGATCAAGAATGTCCTAAACCTCTGCTTTAGCTGTGGGTATTGTGATTCATGTTCTTGGTCTTTTCAAAATTGTTTTCTACTGAAATCTTAACTTTGTGACTCCCGGTTAGAGAAGTCACATGCCCTTATAAGGTTCTCCTCACTCTTGTTGCTCCATTGCATTGCTCTGCAGATAAACTCATCCACTTGATTTCCTTTACTGCACACATATGACTGGGAGCACGGTTTGTCCCTGTCACTGTTCCCCTGGAAAGAGGGAAGATGATTCAGTGCAGAAAGGACCAAGGCAGGCCCCTTGTTATTCTTTGAGCAACCTTAGAAGAAAGACCACATGAGCTTAATCATCTTTGTCTAAAATTATCACTCGCAGGAACAAGAACCATAAAGACAAGAGGTCAGGATTCCTTCTCTTGACATAGGGAGACCATTAAATGCTTCCTGCAGCTCCCAAATATTTTGCAAGAACTACTGTGAGCTCAAAGTTTGTGAATCATCACAATTTCAAGTCTGTGGTTTTGTTAGGTCACAGTAAAATTCATTTCAAGGCTGCTGAGGCTCTACTGCACAGTGAGTGCTTCATTCACTCCAGAGCATCTCATCCAGGAATCTGGAACATTGCTTTTTAAATGAAAGATTCTTCTGCCAGTTAACTGCAGCTCCAGCGGTACGTAACTCCAGCCGCCTCTCTGTGTAGGAGGGAAGTTCATCATGTATATACAGTCCATAACAGGGCATTAATTAGACCTTTGGCACTCTTGGTGGAAATTCCCTTCCTCTCTTTCCTTCACTAGGAGGAGGTAGAAATGTTCAGTGTCATCAACGCAGAGAAGCACATTTCCATTCCCTAGCTGTCTGCGGATTGTGGGATTTAGTTTGCTCTGTTCAGACTGGATGGGAGGTTCATAGCCACAGCTCTGGTTCTGCAGCTGGGTCTAGAGTACTGTCAGCCCCAAGTGTTTAAAGCTTATGAGAGAGACCCTGCAAAATCATAAGAGGACCGAAGATGGGGAGGAATTTTCATTCTTTGCCAGGTAGAAAGGTTTTTCTGGGGGCTTCAGGTTGTTTGTTTTCCTCATTCTTGAAGGAGCTGCTTACATCACATACAGAGTGATTCAAGAACAGTAAAGGAGATTCTGACACAATTCTTGATGCCAGAACTTCAACAAAGATCAGAACTCTTATGAGACAATGTCAGTTGGCAGGCAGGTAGCACAGAGCAGACTCTCGTTCACAGGAGAAGCTTTTGGAAAGGTCATACCAGCTTGAAAAACCTGCATACTGGTTCTTCATCACATTTTGAGATGTCTGGGAGAGATTTGCTCAGAGGTTGAGAGAGCACTGGAAGGCGCTGACGAAGGAGGTTGTGGAGTCTCCTTCTCTGGAGACATTTAAAACCCGCCTGGATATGTTCCTGTGCAACTGGATCTAGGTGATCCTCCTGTGGTGGGGGGATTGGACTAGATGATCTTTCGGGGTCCCTTCCAATCCCTAATGTTCAGTGATTCTGTTCATGTTGCCTCAAATCCGCTGGAAATCCCAGCCTGCAGCCCTGCCAGGGAAGATCTGCAGCACTTCTGGGGACTTGTCAGGACAGCTCTGGAAGTCTGATTTGGTGTTTTGTGGTACATCATGACAACCAGGGCTGTGGAACCTGGTCTGGGCCACTGAGCACAGCGTTGCCATCTCTTGAAAGACCTTATTTTAGGTGGAATTGGAACTATTTGTCTTAATGAAGACTGGTTTTGTTTAGTCATTATGGATTTCTAACAATAATTTACTTTTGAGGGCTTTTTCTTTCAACGAGAGGACAACAGTTAGTTATGTCCATGCTATTAGCATAACTCACATCTCCCTTAAAGCCCAGAAACAGCAGTGAAACCCTCCCTTTTTCCACAGCAGTCCTAAAGCAAAGTTAAATAACAGTGATATCACCAGCAGCAGCATGAGGTGAACTTGGCCGCAGCCCCTGCTGTTTGAGTTCAGTAGCTTTTGTGCTCTCCCAGCGAATATGGCAAATCACATTGAATCCTGTTTGGTTTTTGGCAGGCCTGGTAAAAATCCAGAAGCAAATGCTAGTGATCGGTTGAGCTTGGCTTGCTACGAGGAAGTCGAATACACTGAGCAAGCAAATAGCTATTTATTATGGTGATTATGGGGGACTGCGTAATGGCTTGAAACAGAGAGTCACAAAGGGCTGAACCAAGCCAGGAGCATCCAGAAGGGAAATGTTTTGGCTCCAAGCTCCAGTTTGTCCCATTTCCTTCTTACCCCTTCCACTCAGCCTTACATGGAGCCAAGGAGTGTGGATACCTCTTTGCTGCCAATTTTAAAGGGTTTGCTTTTTTTTCCTCCTAATTTTACTGTTGGTAACCTGATTTTTTGGCTGCTCTCAGAGATGAGAGAAGCTCTCGCTCTCACTTGTTTTTCAGCCCTGCCCAGAAGTTCTCATTGGCCGCCTTTTACACTTTCCAGCTTCTGGGGAAGAAGCTGGAACCCAGGGGGGTTGGGGAGTCTCCTTCTCCAGAGACATTTAAAACCCACCTGGATGTGTTCCTGTGTGACTGGATCTAGGTGATCCTGCTGTGGCAGGGGGATTGGACTGGGTGATCTTTCAAGGTCCCTTCCAACCACTAATATTCTGTGATTCTGAATTAATCCCTTACCTTCAAATGTTGATTATAGTGGACCAGACCTCCTTTTTGGTTTTAGCTGGCACTCAAACCTTAAAATAGTCTTCATATGTATTTTGATTATAGCTTTAGGGGTTACTTTGCATCTTACACTGGATTGGAGGTCATATTTTCAGCCTGTGGTGAACTACCTGTCCATGAAATCGTACACATGTGGAGCTGATGCTTTCCAAAAGTCATCACTTACTACTTCTACCTTTCTATCAATATTTAGAGAGTTTGCAGCGTTTCTCATTCTTGAGATGATGGAGCTCTTTGCTAACAATAAATGTACACAGTTTTCACGGGACATTTTACATCATTCTTTGTGCTACCTGTGCTGGTACAGCTACACCAAAGAAGCTTCTGCATATGAACCAAAGCTTTAGCTTTCAGCTGTTGACGTATGTGCAATTGGCTTAACTAGATGCACTGTGAGAGGTTTTCCGCTGGGACGCCTCACAGAGTGAAAACAAGTTGGTTTGCCCAGAACGAGGAGCTGTGCCCCTGTTCCAGAAATCCATTTCACTCCTTCCAAGAGCTTACACACCAATTTAGAGTTGCAAAGCGTTTTGCAGAAAAGCTGATGATTCAGATATATCTCTTTTCCTGCTGAATTCTCCTTTCAAAAACCATTAAGAGGCCAGTGTGTGGGGAAGCAGCAGCACTGTAATTCAACCTACACTTCCTTTTCCACAACTCTCCTGTGAAGGCAGAGGAGCAGTCACCAGGCAGACACTTAGCATAGAATGGATAGGAAACTAAATCCCTTACCTGACTACAATAAGGTGACTGCAGACCAGCCTGTTGAACAGAGTGATAAAGTTCACATTTTTCTTAAAAGAAGCAGGATTTGGGTCTGTTAGGAAGTTGATCCAGTGACTTTCCAAACTGGGTAATTACTAGCATTTCTCTTTCACATAGAGTCCAGCACAGAGCCACAAAGATGATGGAGTAGAACACCTCCCTTATGAGGAAAGGCTGAGGGAGCTGGGTCTCTTTAGATTGCAGAAATGGAAACTAAGGGGTCATGTCATTAATGTCTATAAATATGTGAAGGGTGGGTATCAGGAGGATGAAGCCAGGTTCTTCTCAGTGTCATCTAATGATAGGAGAAGGGGAAATGGGTGTAAGCTCGAACATAGGAGGTTCCACACAAATATGAGAAGGAACTTCTTCACAGTGAGGGTGACAGAGCACCGGAACAGGCTACCCAGGGGAGTTGTTGAGGTTCCATCTCTGGAGACACTTAAAACCTGCCTGGACATGTTCCTATGCAACTTGATCTAGGTGGTCCTGCTGTGTTAGGTAGGTTTGACTAGATGATCTTTCAAGATCCTTTCCAATCCTTAAAGTTCTGTGACTCTGTAAATCCCAAATTAACAGGAAAACACTTTCATTGTGGTTGCACTCTCCTTCACATTCCTGGAGAAAAGTCAGAGAGGTGGAAATAAAGGTTCCAATCGCAAAACATAGGGCTGCCAGCAGCAGTAACTGACAAAGACAAATTCAAACTGCCTCTGGAGCAGAACCTTTCTGACAAGCCCTGGATACACCTACCAGAAGCTGAGCCCTGTGTAGAGCAATGGCCTGTGGTGCTACGGCTCATCCAGGCAATGAAGCGGTCAGTGCAGCAAGTCTCAACCTGCCTCAGGAGACAGAGATAAAAAAATCTGAAAAAGTGATTAAACACAAGGCCTATCTCTTCTGAACACATACCTTACATAGCATGAATAACATTTGTAACATCTAGATTTATTATATTTTCTTTATTACAACATAAATTCTTCTCAAATAACAAGAATTATTCAGTTTGTTATATATTAGACTCAAAATAACCTTTTAAAAAAAATAAAATTTCAGTATGCAAAGAGAATTCCAACACAATTCACAAATCCACTCCAGTTCACAAGTACAGGAGCTACGGTTGTAATGAATCATGTAGAAAAATTTTTATTACAGGTAGAAGAAAAACTATGGGAATTGGTTTTAATCACAAGCCTCCGATTTTTATTTTCTTTAAAACAGATGCATTATTAAAAAAACCCCTCATCTCTACAAATAGGCACATGGTGTTTAGCTGATGGCATTAATTCTGTAACCCAAACAAGGAAACTGATCCACTTGTAGCAGCTAAATTATTTTTTGCACTGTTTACACACTTTACTGAAGTATTTTCATCCCAGAGCCTCAGCAAGCATCCTAGAATATTAATGAGTGAAGCCTGGCAACCCTCCAGCCTTAGCGAACAAGAAAGTAACACCCTTCCAATTTCATCAACAAGGAAACTGAGGCAATGAAATTATTCAGATCCAGCTAACTGCAGAATGAAAACTCTCAGATCTCAATCCTCTCAGAAAAAGATCTTGATGGAGAGACTACAGTCTTCCTCATGAGGTGGCTGGTGATGGTGCTAAGCACTGTTTGAAACCTGTTTTTTCATGTTTAAATTGCTGCAAAATAGTTGATATCTATCCAGCTGCAGATTAATGCCCACTTTTACTAAAAAAACCCCATTCCTGGCCTTTTGTTTTTGATCAAAAACAGGAAGTAGTGCACCTTCAATCTCTCCAAAGACGTCTGGAAGGCTGCCTTGCTATACCCAAAACACTACAGTTGTTCCCTCACTCTGTGCAAAGGTAAATACTGAAAAGCAGTAACTTTGAAAGTCAATATTGAACTCCTTATTTCTTTAAAAGAAAGATAAATAACAGCTACTGACAAGAATGTGTAATGAAAGCAGAGCTCTAAAGATAAAATATCTATATGGATGGAATAACTATGCTCTAACAAAGCAGTAATTTAAATTGCTGGGCACTGGGAACATTTCCTCATCAAGTATTTCAAACAAGTGATTCTCAGCCAGGGAGTGGCCTTTACAAACTAACATGAAACATTTCACATGGCCCACACCACAAGAATTTTACTTCTTGTGACAGCAAAGTGTCATACCACATCAGAAAGGTTACTAAAAAAGACCTTTACAAATAAATTGGCAATCATGTTTGCTGAATAACTAAAAGGGAAATAAAAACTTGTTGGAGGTCTGGGATGACAGGAATTTTTAAGTTAAGAAAACCCTAAGGAGACAGTATTTGAACTTGAGATGGAAACACCCAGCTTAAACCCAGCAGTTTTAAGGCCATTAAGGAGCATGCCTCTTCTACTCACAGGCATCACACTGTTTGATTCTTTGGCAAATAGATCATCTTCATGTGGGAATACAACTGTGAGGAGCAGGTCTGCAACAGGAGACAGGGGAGACAGGGGACCCACTGCCCTGGGGCAGGATATACCCAGCGTTGTCCACCATGTCTCAGTGGCGGATTCCGGCCAGCACCAGTTGCCTGTAAGTTCTCTGACCTCAGCAGAAGCCTTCACAAATTCACTGTGGGGAAGAGATTTTACGCATGCTACAGCATCCAGGGCCTCACCTTCTTCAGGGAAGTAGATGACATAAATTTTCTTCTCCTGAAGATACTGCAGGATCTTTGCCCCAGCATTTGGACTGGCTGACAAACTGGTCCCACTGATCTCTCCTTGTGGTCCTGACTCCAAAGTAGCAATCCACACCCTACAGTGCAACCACACATTCTGTACAGTGATTTAAGCAGCCTTGCTAGTTTTCAGTCAGTTCTTGAGTAATCTCCATTTCTTCTCCCTATTACTGCTGGCACATCCCAACGATTCCCATGAGACAGCTTCCTTGCTGGTTGAGGAAGGACTGCACTGTGGTTTTATTTAGTCGTATGCCCTGGAAGCACCACTGGCTCTGGAAGAACTTTAAGAATCTTAAGAAATTCCCTCTCTTGGTTTGACAGAGCTCACTTAAGTCCCCAGAGGCTTTCAGTAATATATCAGTTCCACTGCACCTAGATGATTCCAAAAACATGGAGTATCTACGTTTGACGTGGATGCTCAGACTGCAGAGAAGCCTCAAATACCAACACAAATACTAACTCCACCAGTATGACTACTAACAGATCAGCCTGAGGTGCGCCAAGGATCCTCTGGTTAAAGGGGGTCAATCATTACCCAACACAGATGGTGGGCAAACACTTCGCTTCCCAGGCTCCACGGGAATGCAGAACCACAAGGTGCTTTAGAATGTTCAACAGTGCCTCCCATTTTCTCATAACACGTTCTGGTTCAGACAAGGAAGGAACATTTCAATGCCACTAGAAAGAAGCCAAAGCTGAAGCCTCATTGGAGTAATCAGCACAGGCCCAGACTAGTAAGTCCAGACTCCTATGTATAAATATAGAACCACATGCACTTAAAAGGTATATATTAGTTTTCCCTACATTTAAAGAGATGTACAAATTAAGTACACATACGCATGTGCATACACAGACGCACACGTGAATTTCAGTAGTACCTCTGTTGAGAAACCTAATACAAACCTCTGAAAATACATGTCAACTATTTGGATATTAAGAAATGTGCTCTGACTGGGGTTGTCATAAATATGCACTAAAATTCTCCATGGCAGTCACCCCTGTGGGAATGCCAATACAACTGCTGCATACATTGTAAACTGCAAATATAGGCTTTAAAAAGTCTTTTAAGAACAGGTGTAGCCACTGCAAGTAACTTCCAGGCCAAGCAGAAGTGATCGGAACAGAAAAACCAGGCTTAAGCATGTGGCTCCAAAACATCTATATTGCCAAAGCACAAGCAAGTGCACAGGACCCCTCCAGTAGGCCCTTAAAATTTTTTTGCAATTGTGATGGGTGCTACAACTCAAATGATTTAATCAGGTTTTACAAAGGCAGAGAAGAATGATTTTGGTAACAGATACAATAAAAGAAGGGCAGGTTGCAAAATCCAAGAAAACTGCTCAAATCTATGGAGAGTGTGTTATTTATCTCTCTAGGGCAACTGTTTCTGTGTAATGCTGCTCCCTATTTTCTAAATATGCTCTTAAAATGACTTCTTATAAAAATATACTGCAAGCCAACATGCACAAAGCCATATTTTGTTTTACTTCAATTAAAATCAAGATTGACACACTTAAATTTTTACCTACAAGTTAAGTTTCCAACTACAAACACAAGGATAGGCATTGTGTTTTGAGGGACCAGTTAATATCCCATCTTTTCCATAAAACACATTCCACTAGTACCACGCTGAAGTGCCTCAGCAGTGCGGGGTATGACTCTCCCCAGCGTAGGGCAGGCATGCTAGCAGCCACGGGCTGTTTGGTACAGATTAAGCCTGAGCACATTCAGGGTAGAGGCCTGCAAGATCTGCAAAATTTAGGAAGAGTATTAACCTGCACTTACATGGTATCACATACCCTCAGCCTTACCACAGGTTTTTTTCTGATCCACGGTTACTTAGAATTAATCTTGTGTGGTTCAAGTACCTTCAAGCTTCTGCTCAGGGTTCTCTCTTGGTTCAAATCATTAGTTTTCAATGGACTAGGCTGGGCAGGATTACAGGAAACTTTCAGAGCCTGAAAGTCAGCAGATGGCTACACACAGAAAATAGGAGAAAAAAACCCAACCTAGAATACACTAAAGAGAAGTTGTATGATTCTAGCACGGTTTGATACAATACCAGGAGTTTCACAGAGAAAGCATTTGATTTTTGTTTGGTGCAAACTGCATAGTACATGACAGAAGCTGTGCATGAACCACAAAGTGCCCTCTTAACATGACATTATAAATCTAGTGTGAACCCTGCAGAGCCCCACTGAGTTTGTCTCTAAACCAAATATCCAGAAAAATGATAGTCCTATTAAACTTCCTGAACATTAAAGTTCTGTTTTACAGAAAAGAAATTGAAGGCAAAATTTTGCATGTCCACATACCCGTGGGGCAGAGAAAAACCCAAGTCCTCACATTTTCAGTGCAAAAAATAACTGATGACAGCAGACATGGTCCAGATGATAAAGTGCAATTATTTCGGTTGTGCTAAAAAGCTTTACAGTTCCACAGTTTTACTTCTTGGTGATCCTGATTTTTATTGTAACGGTTTTTTGCTTCTATCTCCATCTTTCCAGTACTGTTCGGTTTGCATTTCTGTAAGCCGTGAGAGAGTACGCTGAAAGGCAAAGACTTCCTCTTCTCCTGTAAACATGGAGAGTCCTTTGGCAGAATCCTACATTAAAATACAAAAGCAGTAACACACAACTGTGAGACATTGCTGTACCAAAGTGCATCCTATCAGCTCCTGAGGCCAAGTGCTTTACAGGCTTTGACAGTACATGACAGCAGCATGATGGCAAAAAAATAAAATCCAAGTCAAAAAATTAAAGAAAAACCACATCTGTCAGCTAGGCAATACTTTGAATGAACCTAGCAAGACAATAATATGGCTTTAAAATGTTATGATGTCACATTAACCATCTATTTTCACTTTTCTGTTGATTAATTTAGACCAATAATTTAAAAATTCATTAAATACGTTACTGGAAAAAGGCAAAAACAGAAGAAGTAACATGCAAACTGTACTTATTGTGAGGATTTGAGAGGCAATCCTATATAGTTTAGAAAGAGGTAGAAAAAAACAGCTATCTATTCATTGTAGGAGCTAAACTTAAATCAGTATTTTCATACATAGCTGAACAGACATAACGATTAAGAATCAAAATTACCCTAAAGTTTGTACAAAATGGTTCTATATATTGTGACGTTTCTGCCTATGAATCAATAATGTAACATGCAACTATGAAAGAAAGAGAGACAGTGCAGAAAAAGCAGCAAATCACGGGTCAAATGTTTCCTTGATTCCTCTTTGTAAAATGCTGCCGTAATTACAAGACCAAACCCAGTTCTGTTACATGTTAGTATCATGCACCTGGCTCAAGTCCAAATCGTCCATCAACACTCTATTGTCCTGTAGATCAAAACTGTCATGTTCCACCAGAAAGAGGCTCTGCAGGGGAGTCACTGCAGAACAAATAATGCGCACCTGAGAGAAGGAAAACAGACAATAATATCATCACCTGGGCTTTAAAGAAAAGGGATAAAATACACGTTTTATAAGAAGCAAACCTTTAACTACAACCTTGTGGGGGGTTTTCCATTTATTTCCCCATTCTCTTATTAGCACAGCTGCTATATGTTTACCTTAGTCATCTGAAACACTAAACTTACAGGATCTTGAGCTCAGTAACAACTCATTTCATATTCACTCAGAGAATAGCGTAATGGTGCTATTAAATACTCAGAACATCTGCTGCACAGGCAATGAGTTCACAATCAGGTTTACTTTCTGAAATAACAGCTATAAGTAACCAATGCTTTCATTCCACAGTTAGATCCTCTCAGCACGTAAGTGCCCTGCACACCTATTTCCATCTAAGGAATGTTTCCATCCCAAATTTTCCAGAAGGCTGAATGGAGTCACTCTTGCCTTCACCTGTGCTACTCCAGTGCAAGTTACCAGCTAACAATGCTGTTTTCTTAACTGCTGGGAGGGCATACAGTGTGCAGTGAGATATGGTAAATTTGTGGGGCTGAAGTATTATTACAGGAAAAGGAATTTGTGGACAGCACACAGGCAAAATGTTTGCACTGCGGACAGGTCTCCAGAAAAATGCTCTTTCGGGTATTTTTCCTCAAGTACTTGTGATGGGAGTTTGAACCTTGTGTCTTTTCTACAGAGAAAGCAGCTGTTTGCTGGCAATTCTTAACGACAGCAATAGGTAAAGCAAACCACCTCCCCACCCCTATTTCTGACATAGTATTATCAGTTTACAAATATTAGAAACTGTCCATTTCCAAATCATAAAGCACAAAGAATCTGGATTACTTAAATGAGGCTACTTAGACAGTTATTTCAATACCTTGCCTTTCTGATCATCTCATTTAGATGTTCTTGGAAAAAAAAAAATTCAATTGATGTTTCCTGATTGCACAAATATTTAAGCGTGTGCATATGTAATCACAGATAAGATGGGGGTCTCATATCTTGTATTACTTCTTTTAAAATCATCTTGAATATGAACTTTTCTTTGGTTTAGTACTGCTGATTTTGCTTCATTGATTGAAACCCCTGTAAATCTGCAAGAAGTGGTGCATTTGTCATTACTATCGCAATAGCAGTTCAGCAACCTAATACAGGGACTGCTTCCTTTAATCTTTATGATATACACATGCTGTGAAGTCCTCTGTGGGCTGTTCAGGAAAGCACTGATTCCCCACCAACTGCCCACCCAGATTAAAATTTTTAAGATTTAAATTTACTCCAGTCCAGGTGGCAGCATGATCTTTCATTATTAAAATGATGACTTAGCTTCTGTGGTTTTTATGGGTAGGAAAGAAATAACAGCCCTATTCAAGAAAGGCTCGTGAGCTCAGGCTGATATTATGGTCATGTTTAATACTTTCAGAAATTTAAAAACCCCCAACCTTTTATTTGCCTTTATCAAAATGTGATAAAGGGGTTTTTTTGTGAAGCTGGAATCATGTTTCTTTGCAGTGCTATTTCATTCTGCTTATGTTTTCCACACTAGAGAAAGACTTACTTCAATTACAACAGAAGTCAGAGTTTAGTGCTCCCAATATTGTATTATACATGGAGGAAAGGCTTGGTTCTCACCTTATGCTCATAAAACGTATCAATAAGAGTAATGAAACGACGAGCTTGTGTTCGTTTTGCCATTGTAAGAAGTGGTATGTCACGAACAAAGACTGTGTCAAAATGCTTTGATATCTCCAAATAGTCACTGGCCCCAAGAGGCTGAAACAAAGCAAACCGTAAGACATGGAAATCCATGACAGTATGATACATAAACAGTGTATCTTGAAATGCTGCCGTTACAGAAGAGCAATCCTATTCTTACTGGTGTTTCCTCATATCTTGCTTCAGAAATGCTTGCTTGCCCCTGCTGACACAGGCTCATTCTTAGTGTTGGCTTTACCTGAGCAGTGCTCCGTAGTTAAAAAAGTGGCTATTCTGTGTCCTAACAATGTTAAGATCTCTCTGACAACCTCAAACAAGATAATCACTATAAACTATGATAAATAACGTTTAAGATATGAAGCCAACTTTAAGCATAAATAATTGGAACAGCTATTAGGATGCTTCCCAGCATGTACCATGTTTAATCACAAATGCACAGGCTAGTTACTAAATCATAAGTAGACCTGCATTCAGTTCACCCAAGACTAATCCAGACTGAATACAAATCTTATGTTCCAAGTACTGAAAGCAAAAGTAAACAGACAAAAGTACAATTATGTAGTGGCTCTTTTGTTTATGGTTTAACCTGTAGTGACAAAATAAAAATCTTTAGTAAGAACTTATTAGCTTCTCTTTGTGTATTTAAGCCACCGACAGAAGATCTGTACCAACAGCACTGGCTCATTCAAGTACACAGCCAAATACATTAATTTTAAATTACATGGAAGATTTTTTTTCTGCAAGATTTACCCAATCAGTACTGCAGGCAGTACTTTATCTTGAGCTATTACATCCCTGTACTCAGGAGAAAAAAACTTCATCCTTCTGGAGCGTGTCCCATTAGTTTTACTTGTGCAAGTACTTCAGTATCTTGGACACAACTCCACAGAGCAAGATCAGCTGCATTTTACATGACGTCATGTCTCCTCAGCTAATGACATGTGCTGTACCACCAGTATAATATGGTTGTATGAAGCACTGCAATACTGCTAATTTCTTAAAACAATAAGTAAAAAAAAAAAAATCTTTTGAGCAAATATTAATGCTGTCCATGACCAAGACTTTGGGTTTTGCTTAGATGCAAGAATTAAAAACCTCATACAGATGGTCTACATGCAAGCAGATGAAAGCGAAGCCCTAATGGCTTTCCAAAAATTATGAAAATTAATGGGATTAAGCTAGAGCTGCTCACAGCTAACCCCCAGCCCCAGGCAGGTGTTAAAGCCTCTGACTCCAAGCTTGATTCTCTCATTTGCAGCCTCATGAAGCACCCCACATTCTCAGTCACAACCACACAACTTTCCAGTGCTATCTACAAAAAAGAATTACACAAAACACTTTGATGAAAAGGTTCACGGAAATGAAAGGACCGCTGAATGGAGACATCACAAAGCCAGCCCAACACATCTCATCAGCAGATACCATACCAAAGCTATCTGGACAACAATCACATCAAGTGCAAAAGAAGACAAGGGAAGCTCTAAAAGAAGCCCAAGTAGGATGTTGCTAAAGATTTTAAGACTGGAGGCAAGCAAATGGCTTAGGTAATGATAATTTTTATTTCACACATGGAACTGAAAAAGGAGAAGTTTAAAGTGGATCTTAGGAAGAAATTCCTCCCTGTGAGGGTGCTGAGGCACTGGAACAGGTTGCCCAGTGAGGCTGTGGCTGCTTCATCCCTGGAGGTTTTCAAGGCCAGGTTGGATTGGGCTGTGGGCCACCTGGTCTGGTGAAAGGTGTCCCTGCCCATGGGCAGTGGGGCTGGAACTAGATGACCTCTAAGGTCCCCTCCAACCTAAGCCATTTTGTGATTCTATAATTCTAAAGAATTGCAAAGTACAGAGGAGATCAAGGATCTGCCTGTGTGCAGAATACTCAAGAGGGACAACAGCAGTGATCTCATCGCACATGAGGAAGGAAATGACTTCTCATGTCTCTCATTTGATAAAACATTAGACACCACTGCTATTGAGGTTTGGTCTTTTGTCACATGAAGAGCCCGAGCACTCTTCTGCCCAAGCCCAAAACCCTGAGGAATCATTCTGTCTTGCCCTGTGTCCATGTACTTTCTTACCCAAACCATTTGAACACACCCTCCTCATTTCAAAAACATAAGTATCAAATACTAAAAGCTGATTCCTACAATAAATAAAGAAATGCTTCAAACATGTAAGATCTAAAAGCTGAAGTGCCCACCCACTGAGCTCTACATCCAGGAAACTGTAGGCACCTTGGTGGATATCCAAACAGGAAAAGGGAAAACCTGGAGAGTCAGAGGAATGAAACAGCTGGAGGACAAAAATAAGGCTATTGCATTTCAAATAGAAGAAAGACAGAGTTCTTCTTTTGCTTTATATACATACAGGAAACCACAGACAATATAGGGTTATGATAGCCTTCCTTATCATAGCCAAACAAAAGTTCAATGTACCGCAGCAACACAAAAAGCAGGCAATTCAAACATTTCTCTAATTAAGGACTTAAAAGGCAGATCATTTTGAGCTGTTTAAGAGCTTCTGAAACACCTATGCCAGCACTAAGTGATAACATCCTGTAAATGCTGGCAGCAATGTGCCTTTGGAGACTCCAGAAATATTATGATCAGAAAGATCTGAGCCTGGCAGCCGTAAGCATTTTAACAAAGTTTGTACCTCCCTGGCAAGACTCAAGTCTGGTGAGATGCAAATGAATCACAGCCAGCCAGTCGGTTGTTATATATGGCTCAGCCAGCATGTTTCTTACATAGAGGTGTTGACAAACTCTCTCCCTGTTAGAGAAAGGGATAGCCCTGTAAGTTGAGCTTTTAATCTTGTCCTTAACGTGAGTTACCTCATTTGAAGACAGGTCCTTTAATTTTCTTCTGCCTTACTCTAGTCACTTTAAAAGGAAGAAGCCACCAGAAATATTTTCAAATGCTTCAAGGACAGCTGAAAGCTCTTTTGTCCTCCTCTAAACCTTGCTATGGCCCCATTTCTATTCTGCCTGCAATTGTTTCCAAGTTTTATAATTCACCAGCTACACTCAAAATGCTCCAGAGGCAAGAAACAGTGATGCAGAGGCACCTTGAGAGCCTCGCATGCCATATTCTCACAGGCCTGCTGTCTCTGCAAAACTGGCATGAGGCTGGCACAAGCATCCATGTACCAACTCGATGCCACAGAGAGAGAGTCAGGTTAAAATAGGCTTAAAGCTAGATTACACCTCTGCTAGAGATTCTGGCTGTTGAGTCCATATACAGAAGCTCCACTGAGAAGCAGATTCCTGCTATTAGAGCAGTCAACAGCGCTCTCTTCCCCTTTACAGTACTGCCTACAGACTCTTCTTCCTCACCCTGCAGTAGGTACCGTCTAGGTCCTGACTGCCAATAATAAATACAGGTTCCTACTACATAGTAAAACTAGTGGCAAGTGATTTTAGACACTCTTCATTGTTGTCTCTATAAACCTCTAGGAGTGGAATTTATGTTATGAACTTGGATCAGTCACAGAAATACTTCAGTCAGCAGCATATGCTAACAAAGATGCAATCCCTCCTAATATTGATACATACATATGTAATCTAATTAAAAGTCGAGCCTGATTAATCTGGTCCTCTGAACAACATTCTAAAAGTAACAGCTTGATTTGTTCTGTGTTTCTAGTACTATCTGATCTTTTTCGTTTCGTCCGTTATTGATCAAAACTCAACTTCAGAACCATAACACATTTATTCAATAAACTAGACTAGCACTTACAGTTTATTATCAGTTCGTTCATGTGCTGTAAGATTTTAGTTGTGGCTTTAAAAAAAAAAAAAAACAACAAACAAATAAACCCCAAACCATTAACAGGTAAGAATTATAGAATCATTAGGGATTGGAAGGGACCTTGAAAGACAATCTAGTCCAATCCCCCTGCCACAGCAGGATCACCCAGACCAAATTGCACGGGAACACATCCATATTGTTTTCTGGAAGTTCTAAGCACCTGCAACACAGGGTTTAAGATGAAAGTACCTTCTCCACCGTAAGTCACTACAGAATCATAGAATCAGTCAGGGCTGGAAGGGACCACAGCATTATCCAGTTCCAATCCCCCTGCCATGGGCAGGGACACCCCACCCTAGATCAGGCTGGCCAGAGCCTCATCCAGCCTGG
>JAOXOE010000256.1:42910686-42953799 GCA_028565055.1 Phoeniculus purpureus
GTTATCTTCCATGACTCCAGGAGTGTGGCTGGAGGCCTTTGCAGTGAAGACTGAGGTAAAGAAGTCATTGAGAACCTTAGCCTTTTCCATGTCACTTGTGACCATATCACCTGTTTCCTTTCTGGGGGGGCCCACACCTTCCCTAGTCGTCTTTTTACCATTCATATACCTGTAGAAATTCTTGGTGGTCCCTTTGACCTCCCTGTGCTTTGGCTTTCCTAACCAGATCTGTAGCTGGTTCGGGCAGCTTCCTTGTATACCCCCCATTCTAGCTGTCCTTCCTTCCACTCCTTGTAAAATCTTTCTTACAGTGTTATTGTTCCTGCATGTGTATGTAAGGTAAAACTGTTACAGATTTTTGTCATTAACTCTGATGCCAGGAGTCAGTATTTTATAGGCCTCACACTAACGCAAAACGCATTAGCACTAGCATGGACTGCCCTTCTGACAAAGTGTATACTCCACTTCAGCCTGCTTGACTGAGTTCTCACCTTCATTTGTTTTTGTTTCCCTGTCTACTTAATGCATTTTCAGCTATCATCATCTCAGTTCAAGTAGAATGTCTGTTATCTGGGGCTCTATGTGGACTGTTCTAAGACTTAGCTGTCTTCTGCTTCTATTATATATTCCATTTAATTAAAGAATAAAGCATCCCTCATCTTTGTTGACTCATCAATGACAAAGTAGCTCATCTTTTAGACACTGTCTGAAGAATACAAATGCTTCACATACTTTAGAAAAGGTATTTCATACTACTTATTTTTGTTGGTATTCCAAGGTCAGTTCCAGTAACATCCTGAAGAGTTCTGACTGACAACAACTACAACTCAGCAGACACACCAACACTTCCTAAAACCAAAACACAGTTTAAGACTAGGTAATATTTACAACTTAGTTGTATCCTAAGAGCATGCTGAAGTTAAATAAAAATGCAAGATAATTAGGGCACAGCTAATAGTTTAAAAATGCAAAGGCACTGATAGTAGTGCAATGTATTGGAAAGCTCTGTAAAGATGAGAAGTTCACCTGAAGCATTATTAATGACCTGAGAATTAATCAATAAGGCAATTTCTTATCAAGTTTTACTGAAGAATTCTGGTGAAAAATGGCATGTCATAATGTAATTAAAGAGCAGATCAGAGGGCACACTGAGGAAAGAGTAAAGCAACATGCAGGTCAGTTTTGGAGTTTCCTAACTGAGCACTATGAGTTGGCCTCCAACTTCAACACCATTATTTTAACTGAATCCCACTTGACACAAGGCTATACAACTGATTTGTTACAGTATTCACTAATTGATTCATCAGAGACAGTCCTCGATGCATGTTTTTACTAACATCGAAGACACCAAATATAAACAGACCACTGATGTTTCCATCAGTAATTACACAAATGAAAATAACTTCTTAAAAACATATTAAAGTTGACGTGTCAGACACAGCAGTTGCCTTTTGTACCCTTTATCTCTTGGCTATAGGCTACAGCCTTACCTAGCTCACAAGTATGTTTTGTAAAATACACTTATGAAACATTTCAGGTGGAAATACTGTAGTCAAACCTCCTGCCACCTTATTTTCTATGCATCAGGGCTCAAGTTTAGAAAACATCCCCTTCGGTGAAAGTCACATAAATCTTGAGGCTTTAAATCCTGTACTTTAGGGAATGCACAAATATAAGATTTTTTAACTGACTACAGTTTTAAGGGTTTGCCTTTTTAATTCAAGGTTTTCTTAAATGCCTCAATGTACTACTTTTAAAAAAAAAAAAAGCTTTGCTGACCATGGTTTTGCAATCTTAAGAGGAAGAGCCAATATTTACATAGACCTATAAACACAATTACCTATAAATAAAGAAGAGAATTACCTATAAACCTAATGTCCAGACTTTCTAGGTTCTTTTGAAAACTTAAAAACCAACAAGATTACTTCAACTGTGATCTAGTAGCTTATATAAGGAGAATCTGCATTAGTTTTGATGTGTGAACACTTTATTATAGTCTTTTGTGCTTTACCTGTTGTTTGTAGGCTTGTTTGTCTACCGTACAAAGCAATAGAAACCTTTTCTTTTTTAAGCATTAACTACATTTGAGACCTTTTAGTTGACAGTTGGAAATTTGGAAGACCGGCTTTTGCAATTCCCCCAGCCTGCATCAGCTTTGACCAGCTGATAGGTCTTTCAGACATCTTACTTCATGTAGGTTCAGTACAGATTCCATTGCTGTTGCTAGATAAGCTGTTGCTGGATGATGAATGAACTCGGGAGGGTGCTCTAGTGAGCACTTCAACTCAATTTGGACAAAATAGGGAAATGGGCAAATATCACTAACTGAAGCAGTGTGAGAGAAAATGAACTCAAGCAGAGCAGGTGCAGAAAAAGTGCATCATGAGAGTCTAGACTAGAATGGCCACATTCTCCCACAGAAGAAAAAAATAAAAAGGAAAAAAAAATCTGAGACTCTCATCTGCATCAGTCACCCCAATCAAAGACCAAGAATGGAAAAATACTATTTCAGTGTTCAGATGATACACTAGTTTCATCTATGACTACACTGTCATACATGCAATCTGTTTATGAACAGGGTGTAGAAACTGCTTAAATTCTTACAGCAAATTTAGCTGATGAAAGACATACTTTCAGTTTGATTGCCATCATCCCTGTGAGGAGTGGCTGAGGGAGCTGGGGCTGATTAGTCTGAAGAGAAGGAGGCTAAGGGGAGACCTTATTGCTTTCTATAACTGACTGAAAGGGGTTGTAGAGAGGTGTGGGTTGTCTCGTCTCACAAGTAACAAGAGATAGGACAAAGAGAAAATGGCCTCAAGTTGCACCAGGGGAAGTTTAGGTTGGATATTAGGAAAAACTGCACTGAAAGAGTCATCGGGCTTTGGAACAGGTTTCCCAGGGAGGGAGCTGAATTATCATCCTTGGATGTATTTAAAACTTATGTAGATCTGGAGCTCAGGGAGATGATTTAGTGGTGGGCTTGACAGAGTTAGGGTAAAAACTGGGTTAAAAACTGGTTTAACGGCCATTCCCAGAGAGATATGATTAATGGGGTGAAATCTAGCTGGCTGCTGGTCACCAGTAGTGTCCCACAGGGATCAGTTTTGGGGCCAGTCTTGTTTAATACCTTTACTGACAATCTGGATGTGGGGATTGAGAGCATAATAACTCAAAAAGCCTTCCAGACTTTGTCAAGAACATTTATAAACTGTGTATGCTTCTCAAGAACCAGTGCCTTAGAATCCACGATCACGGCAACCTTTCATTCACATACTAATTTGTTCCAGAACATAATTAGTTATTCTTTTGACCAATCTAACTCCACTGGCAAATGTATTCTTCATTGTACAGATGGAGAAGCTGACAGGAGAAAATTAATGAAAGGCCACAAAGAACAGGGCAAGTTAACATTAGCATTAAAATTCAGGAACTATGCCTATGTTCTGCTTGGTGTCTCTGCCTGTTTGTTCCTTTTATGGGGCCTTAAGACAGTATGAACGAAACCAAGCATCCCTCTCCTAATTGGTATCACTAGAGAAGCACATTTCCAGAACTTCATTTCAGTGAACAGGTACCTACTTTCAAGCCATGACAAAAGCTACAATATATGATACTGCCACATGAATCCCGGTGTGTCGGATTAGAAAAGCCATTTTTTACATTGCTCTAAAGCAAATAGATCAATATCCTCTTGTCCAGCGGTTCTTCATTTTCCACATGCTCACACAGTCAGTAAAGCAAAAAAGCTAAGTGTACAAATTTGCTATTAACTTAATTAGCTAAAACTTAGGATTTTCTTCAACTGGGAAAAAGATGCTTTCTGCAAAAACAGCTGCATGTCATGCCAAGCATTGCATACAGTATATTCTATCTTAGTTTTACAAACATTATTGAACAACTGGTCATTACAAATACCCAATTATTTTAGAAATTTAGAAATATCTCCTTATCTCGTTGATATTGAAGAAATCAAAGACTGTAATACTAGAAAAGCACCAACTCTAGCTCCTAAGGTCTCTGGGTATTAACTATAAAAGCCAGCAACTGTGGATTTGCTGGTTCCATCTCTTATGCATTGGCTGACTTTTCATGAAGTCATCTGATAGCAAAGTGGAAAATGTTTTAATATTTCCCCTTAAGACAAAATTTTTATTTTATTTCAAAGGAAACATCACTGAAAGTTACAAAAGTTGCTGTCTAAATAATCAGAGCAATTTCAAACACATATGCCTAGTCCTACACCAACAAATGTAGAGTTCTAGGTCTCCTTGTTCATCCTTCAGGACTGCACTGTAACAGTTACCCAAGACAAGACTAGATGACACTGTCACAACGATGTGAAAGCAGAGTCATTTGGGAGCTAAGCTATTTCTCCAGTGAAGCAAAAGCCTCCACACTTTCATATACTGACTTTTGCTCTAAACTTAGATTCTTCTTTCTGGAACCATGAAGGATTCACCACATTTTGAGTACAACATCATTCACTTGCGCTACAGTAATTATAGAGAACCACACAAGCCAGCATCAGAAAGCTCAACAAAATAACACTGCAACTCTGCAATTATATTGCAATAATTCAGAGTAATAAAAACTAACTTCCAAAAAAACCCAGATCACTTCATTACACTCATTCCTCTACTTTAAATTAAATAATGTTTTGGGAATCATGAGCCAATGTAATAGAGGACATAATGGTAATCAACATTATCTAAACCACATTAGGTAAGATGTTGACAATGTAAACCTTTTCACACACACAAAACAATCTTGCTATCTTTAAGGAAAACACAGTAAACAAAAGTCTAAACAGAGTTCCATTAAGAAACTAGGTTTTGCCTCAAAACTTTTCCATTTCAAATGGATGCCTCAAACTGACTTCACAGAAACACCTATGTAGGAATAAGCACTTACTGTTTCAGTCAACTACTGTATTCCTGAGTGCAATGCTATCACAGACCTTGCTCCTCCAGTTAGACTTTCCTTTAGTCAGAGGTCACCACCTAGTTTTTCAGGACTCCAGTTACTCCAAATATGTTTGCAGGCTTTTTTTAAACACATGCTAACTATTGAAAGACTGGAAGTTATTCCACTATCTGCTAGTGAAACAAATATTTCACTTTGTTTCTCTTAGAACAAGTATTTTTTGCAAACCGTTTCCCTGTTTCCACATCATTATTAAAAGTTCATCCAACTAAGTTAATAAATAACATTCGTATAATACAAACTACCTCAAACCTTCCATTTTACTTAAATCTTATAGGTGAGAAGACACAGTATTTGCCCATGGCCTTTAGTTTATCTTTCATTTTCCTGCACTTAACTATTATTTGATTCTGTCTCAACATACTTTAACCATTTTGTTCCTCAAAAAGTCCTTCTTGTCCTTTTGTTTTTGTTTATACCTCATTTTCCAGTTAGTTTTGGTCACACTTCCCTTTCACTTTTGAAAATTAACTCTTCCTGAACAGACAGATACGTGATGTCACTGTCTGGAAGTATCTTTGCTTACATTGAAAGTTAGAAAAAAATGTCCCTACACAACACAAATTAATTAATTTCTACATTAATTAATCACTGTAAGCTCCCACAAGGCTGCTCAAACCAAATGACCTTGTACTGGCTGCAGTACATTTTATGCTAGAAAATTATCATTTGCAATTTTCAGGCTAATTGCATTTCAGCATTTTCTGAATTTCATTTACAGCACAAGCTTTCCATACCCTAGTGTTTCTTTTTTAAATGCTTTTTATACATAGTGCTCAAGAAGCAATGTGCCTCATGCTCTGTTTGCAACAGACCCCTACCAGTACTACTCCCTCGGGTTTCCTAATTAGTAGACTGATTGATACGTATTCAAGATCCATGTAATAATTAACTTTCAGGCCAATACCAGTGTCTTTAATGTTGCATAGTGTCTTCCACCTCAGTTGTCCTTAAGCAGGCTGTAAGTATTGATTCCACATCCTTACGTTATTAATCACCCTATGAGGTTTCAATTATATCAATTACATCTTACTTTTAACCCCTTAATGAGAATTTTCCATTTATCATGGTTGTCACCAATTCTTATCACTGATATAAAACCAACTGAAATCATGTTTTCAATTCTGTTTTAAGTTTAATTGCCTCCAACTTTAAATGGCATTTATCCGCTTAAGGACAGTTTGCCTGGGCTACCAGTTAAGCCCCTTCCTGGTTGCTACATGCTCCAGCTAGGAAGATTCTCTATCCCGTGTTCCTTTGCACAAGCTGACTTTCCATGGGACTTTGTACCTGAGTCCTGCACGAGGAAACCCATGAAATCATTCACTCTAGCCGAATCCAACAAATTCCCCTCCAATTACATCTTTCTCATCTTCCCACTTTCTTTTCTCCTAATAGCTGCACTCATGATCTCTGTCAATTTCTCTCCTGTCTGGCATGGCAAACACCTTGTAGCTATGTCTACTTCAGATTACTGCCTTATCCTGCCACAAGTAATTCCTGCTATTAGCCAGCTTACTTGAATGTATATATAAATACACATCAATGACTTCATACTGCCTGTAATGTCACGACTTTGCCACAGTCTTTTTGTCATCTCCTGACTTTGGGAAGGGTTTTGGTCTACAAGCCACCAGCATATTCTTTTGGATCCTACTGATTTCCTTGTTGGCATCCATGGGAATGACTTCCCATTCAGAATATTAATTATAAAGATACTGCATATATAAATTTTTCCATCAAAAAGTTAAAATTTTCATTTTAAAAAAACCAACAACTTGTTTCATGGCTTGACAACCAAACTTTTCTGTTACCTTTTTGCAGATCTTAATGGCAACAGGGCTGGCAAACAGAGCAACCAGTCAGGCAAGGTATTAAATGCAGCTTCTACTAATGGAAATTTACTATTGCCATGAAGCCCTTTGAAAGTTTATACCCATAAAAACAATCGTACTGGAGGCAATTCAAGCTGTTCATCCGAACTTAATGGACAATTTTGAAGTTCATGATTACATTCTCTCCCTACGAAGTGAGCACACTGATAGCCAATACACTAATGCAATATGTTCATGAAGGTGCATTGGTGATCTGAAGAGAAAAATAAAGGAAAAATTAATAACTATGTTTAACGATCAAAGGCAGAAACAAATAGGAGCATAAGCAAAGAAAATAAGTTGTTATCAAGGAAGCCATTGAAGAAAAACGTATTGTCTGCTGTGTAGTTTTAGCTTTAAGCATGTGATTATTCCATCAGAGACTTTCATAAATGCATGTCCATAAGGCATCTGAACGTAGCACAACTTCCCTAGCCCTAGGTGGTCAGTGTAAAAACAACACTATTAAATGGTGTTTAACATTTAATAAATGTTTGATAAAGGGATTCTCTTTACTCATTCTGAGCACAAGTCAAGCACCTCAGCTCCGTGGCACCAAGATGGGCTGAACTCCACATAATTCTTTAGCAAGTTCAGAACCTTCAGACCCAAAACCTGATGCCACATGAGCTAACAGAGCACTTCTCATTAGAAGCAGTTTGTCATCCTGTTCAAGTACATAAGGAATTTACTGTACTAAAGAATTCTATAAGCGCTCACTGACAGCACAGCTTCCTGATACATCCAAAGACACAACAAAGAGAAGATGCAGAACGTTTATTGAAAAGCAACCTGTTCTACCCATGACATACCACCATTCTCTTTTAATTTGGAACTAAAAACCAATGAAGCCTAAAACCTACAGTCTGAAACATAACCAGTGACATTTCTGTCCAAACAATTATTGACTTGGTAGCAATTAAGTGAAAACAATGTCATAACCAAAGGACTGGCCAGAATCCTGAATCAAAGGTGCTGTTGTCCCAGTTTAGAGATGTGATCATTTAACAGTAACTTTAGGCATTAGAAGGGTCACTGAAGTACAAATGCAACTTCCAGGGGACTGTCTTCAAACCCAATGGAGGTCACATACTGAAAGAACTTTTCAGAATCATACAGTGCACATTTAAGTGGAGACTTTAGCAGTATTTAGCAAAACCTAGCAATTTGAGAAGGCCTAGAACTAAACAGCCCTTATACAGCTAGTCACAACTAAGGCATGTAACAACAGCTTTACTCTAGTGGTGCTAGGATTACTATTCCTTTGCTTGAGTACCAACCATATTTTAAAAAAAGTAATTTTAATACTATGGATATGTTGTGACTTCTGATATCCCAGGCACAGAGAATATCACAATTTTTGAAGACAATCTGTGAAATACATCAGTGAATTTGTTGTATCATTAAAATAAATTAATTTTGGAGTTTTGGGGGAACTTTCTTTTCTGTTAAATTCAAAATCTTTCTCCCAAGTTAAAAGAAGCCCTTTAAATTTAGTCTGACTTGGCAAAACAAAGAGTTTATGTGTTTAAGGATTTGTTGGGGTTTTTTCTTTAAACTGCAAAAAGTCAGTTAAGTGATCTAGATTTGACTGGATACTCACTCTGTCACATAGCTCTTCAAACGTGAAGTCTGCAATGGTTCCACACGCTTTATTCAGCCTCAGCTCTCTGCCTTGCACTTTTAGAATCCTTGGTCTAGTTACTATGGGAACATGAACAAAGACTCAATCTTCTCTGGATAATTACTATAAAATTCATCTCTTACAGATAGGAAATGCATAGCTTGATGAATAATAGCACATGATTCAACACATAAATTAGACAAAATGCTGATACAATGACTGCCACTTGAGTGTGGCATCAACCCATATACAGCAATGGAACTTATTAATTGGTCAGTGGAGATTGGGCATTGTGTTCTAAATGTATTCTCTTTCAAGAGAAATTAACTTACGTACAATCATTTTGTTTCTGAGCCAGCTCATCAAACAACTTATCCATGACAGCCTCCACATCAGCTTCACTTGTGCTACAGTGAAAAGAATAATAGAATATGAAATTAATAACACTTGAAGCCAACATCAAACAGCTGCCTGAGCCTGCTTAGCTTTTTGCCCATAAAAAAGGAGAACAGGATGTTATGCTCTAAATACAAACATTTGATTTAGAATACACTTAAAAGTAGAGAATATTAACTCTCAGGTAGATGATTCTACCTTATTTGCATACACTGAAAGACTTCTGTGTTTTGAACTGTTTCCAGTAATGAGGCAATACAGGCAGAGCAGATCCATTAACACTATGTGTACACAATGAGAAAAAAGGCTTCTGGCTCTATCTTGCATGCAAAATAAGAGCAAATAGACAAGGCAAGGCAGTCAAGCACCTAAAGAAGTATCCTTTGAAATGTCTCAAAGGGGACTTTGTGAAATTAAATATTGGAGCAGCTTTTGGGGGAGTAAAAGGGTATAAAATAATTTCCAAAACTCAAAATACCAACATGATCTCTGCATTACTAATTTTATCAATCTCCTCACTTTGCCCCCCAATGCTATTTGGGAAAGATCAACCACAGGCAGTGAAAACGCAAAATATCTGCTGTGAGAGCTGAAGTTTGTATTAATTGCATGGTTGCCACCAGAACTATAAATCAGTCTGATCACAGAGTATTTTTTTGTCACTGAATGGGTTAGAGGGACAACATTTCTGTGTTTCATTCTTAAAGACAGGTAATAATTAGCTAGCTGAGTTTGAAAGCTGAGAAGAGGAAATTAATGCTACCATAGACAATAGACTACAATCAGTATATACAGTTTGTATAATCTCATTTGGTGTGAAAAGTCTACTGTTATAGATCCTGGATGTACTCAATTCACATGGCTTTGCGTGGTTCTACACGTCTTCTAAATGACAAGACCAATCATCACATTTTGATACACAGGTTTGGTGTAAAGGCGGCGAGAATGTGATGCATTGGTGGATACTGGCACCTAATTGCCAACAAAGTTTCTTTTGAAAACAGACATCTGAGAATGAGATCAAGGAGGTTGCTTCGATCAGGAATCTTGTAATTGTGTTATGCCAATTGCTTTCACATGACTCTGGAACAGCTTTAAGCAGCCCTCAGCAGCATATTTCCAATGAAGAAAAGACTACACAAAGCATGAAGCATCAAAAGTATTTTTTTTTTAAAAGGTGATGATGATGGACTTGATGATCTGTGAGGTCTCTTCCAACCTTGGTAATACTGTGATACTGTGATGATACTACAACTATTAATAGAGACTCATAAACATGCTAGAACATTTTCTTTTGAGGGCAAGACTGATAACTACATTTCAAAAATCCAAAACAAAATACTGTGTAGAACTAAATGTAAAACCAAACAATCTCCACAAACTAAGCTAGCTGTGGAGCTTCAGGACTGAAAACGCCAATGAACAAGTTTGAACACAAGAATGAATGAGATTCCCTCAGAAAGGACAATGAAATAAGCAGCAGAACACCTTGAAATACTTTGGCTAGGTACTACTCCTGAGACTTTTTTGTTCCTATTTCTTGTCCTATAGGCACCACGTTTGGCCTATGACCTACTAGAAACCACATAAGTGCTCTGCCTTTCTTCAGAGTGCGGACAGGAAGAAAACTCCCTCTGAAACCACCAAGCACAGTGTCAGAGAGTGCAACAAACAGGCACACAAAGCAGAGCTGTCAGCAGGAAAAGATACGTAGGCATTGGAACAAGAACCACAACAATCAATATCAAGGCTTCTGAAGACACACTACAAACCGTAAGGAAAGTGGAGTCAGGCAGGAATACAGAATGGGAGTTATTTCAGAGCTACAGCCACATTCTGAAGATACAGAACCTGCATTTGATCTCTTTTCCATACATTAAAATTCTGTTATTTGTTTTCAGAAGCAGAACAAATTCCCTGTTGTAATTCTGCTAAGCAGTATCTCTCCTTCTGAACAAACAACTACAAATACTGCCTCTTTCTAAAAGGAAACACGATTTTAAAATCAATATATGCTTAGCTGAAAAATACAGTGGTTATAAATCCCATTTTCAGTTATTCTTGTCTGCCTTGCACAGGCTGTCACTGATTAAGTAATACTCTAAGAGCAAATAGAAAAATGTCTGTAATGCAAAGGTTTACAAGTATTAAAAAAAAAAATTGTTTGCTTTAGGCAGATGCATGCTGCAGCCATAAGCAAAACTGTGAACACATTTTAAAATACAATTGCAAATATAGAATAAATTGCTAAACAAATGTCATCATTATAAACAGAAATAATCTGTCAAAATAGGAGGGTGTTGGATTTTTCTAATCTACAGCACTGGAAACACCCGACATTAAATGAATCCCTGTCATTTGATTTCTATAAATATTTAATTAATTAAATACAATAAAGATGTTCTTCTATTATGAGAGAATTGTGCAGTCTCTTACAAGAGGATATTCATTACTTTCTAACCATCTGTCACTTCAGTTCTCCAAACACCACACCTCCCCAAAAAATCTAATTAGTTTTTATTCAGTCACACATTATAAATGATGTTAGTATGGATACTGAAAATGTCATTTAATGAAGTTACTATCAAGGCACAATGGAAGACAGTTTGCTGAACAAAATGGACCAGAAGGCAAAGAAAGGAAAAGTCACACTCTGCTAATTATTCATTTCCCACTGATTAGGAAATCATTGGCTAATAAGAGGAAAAAAAGGGCAATTACCGTATCAGAGATCAACTTACAGGTAGTAAAGTTTTCCAGCAGCAGGAAGCACTCGTTTCCTGTAGTCAATCCCAGAATCAAGCTGGACTACGCTGCAGTACTTCTACAGAGACAAAAACAAACCCCAAATCAAAATCACATTAGTTTTCCTCAAAGCCATACTTACTCTTGTCTGTATTAGAGAGGCAACACTGCTGTGACAAACCATCAGCAAGAACTGAAATTCCCAATCTCAAAATTGAAGGATCCTGTACAATTGTCAGAGCAAAGAAATAAGCTGGAAATCATACATGTATTGAAAACAAAAATGAACCATTTTCAACAGTCCATCAAGTAGAAAATTCATATCAATTTGAGGCATCAGGAGTGAAATGAGGGTAAGTATCTCTTGTTCTCGCTCAGTAGTGCTTTGTTGGGAGAGTGTGTAAAAAAATATACATTTTCATGAAAAATAATACACATGTAATAAACTTTCATTGCTTCTGACTTTCTGTTAATGGATCACAATCAAATTCCAGCAGCAGAGATAACCAAAACTACTGTTACCTTATAATCTAAAAATAATTTTATCCTTTCTTTCTATTAAGGTGAAAAATTTTTGGAGCCAAACATCAAAATATATGAACACCACCACATCTTGCTACAAAACAGACCAAAACATAAAGGGGAATAAAAAACGGGAACAGAGTTTTATATCAGAAAGATTTTGCTTCATTTTTAATGACTCAAATTACCCAAAAGTGTTGGGGGTTTTTTTCCCCTTTAAACAACCTGTAAGATTGCCAATGTGGTACAGATATACCTGAGGAGGCACAATAGCCACTTCTCTTAGAAAAGTCAAAACCAGCTGCACTACAAGATGCTTTTTTCTGATTCAAGGCCTAAGGCTGAGAGAAAAAAAAAAAACACCACCTCACTAACTTCTTCTCTGGCTAAGGGAATAGCTCTCTATTTATCTGTCATTACTAATGCCAACATACACAAAGTAGCTAGAAGCAAAAGAAAGCATAAAAGAAAGGGAGGAAAGGTCTTAATATTTTAGAAAATAATACCTCAATCAACAATTTAATTAAAACCATAAAACCTTTTATGTAGGTAATTCAACACTATCCAAATTCTTTGGATTGCTGGAATCCACTAAACTGCTCTGCTTCCTCACTGCACTACGAGCTCTTAGTTTATCATCTTTAATACTTGTGTTGAGCATTTTGTGTTCACTTTTTTCAAAGCCTCCTTGAACCCATTCAAATACCAACATTGAAAATGCCAAATGTCATTTATAGCAACTACAGTTCAGGGAAAAAAAAAATCCTGAACTTTAAATTTTAGACCTATTGACAGTGATTTAAGGAGCAATGGCCCCCTCGAACAAACGCATTGCACAGGATTTACAAATATCCACAGGAGTGACTGTGCTGACTCACTGCACTAACTTCTGCCCTTGGCTGTTACTGAAGGCTCTCTATCTATTGTAAACCTCCAATTTCTATGCAAAGGTACACAGCTGAAGAAAGAAGGGGGGGGGGAAGAAATCATCCTGAAAGCACAGGTTCCCAGGAAAATCCATGTCTTTCATTCCAGTAAGTGAAAAAGCCATGCTAATCAAATCATTATCTTGGGTTAAGGCTACTGCAAACACAGTAGCATTGGTGCTATGATACTATTACAGTTGATTTCCTTTCTTTTTGTGAAAGCTTACAAAGAGAGAGAACAACAGAGCAGAAGGAAAAAAGGTCCAGAGGCACATAATAATATGAGGATATTTAAGCTTTTCTTCAGCATCAATCTGGCAGTCAAGGCTAGAAGGAAGATTCCTGAAACTTCACTTTGATTTTTTTGCCAGGCACTGATATTCCGCATCCTTCTGCCTCATGCTTTACTTTTCCAAAGCAGTAGATTACCTCAAATACTATTTTCTTCATTTTCACAGTGGAGAGGCAGAAATAAAAAAACTAGCTATGCAAACTACAAGAGTGTTTAGATTAACTGGATATGTAGTAATGCTGCTCATCACTTGGGGTTTTTATTCCTGGAAACAGCAGACTAGAAATTTTGCATTAGTTCAGCCTAATCTTTTTTGGCCTTCAAGAAGGATTTGCAAATTCTACTACTCTCTCAGGGTGTTGCATGTAGAGTGAGTGCAGAACTACACATACTTTGGTGCACTATGATTGTGGTAGGACTGAAAGGAAAAAGGTAAGTGCATCTGACCACTAGCTGGTGTAAATTTATTGAACTGATTAATGGCAGCACTTGTTGTTGAGCTGCTGCCAACTGCTGAGCCAAGACAGCATCCTGTGCCCTACAACACAGACCAATTCTTTGCTGTGATTAAGTTCGAGGTGGGTGCGACTGATAATGCTCAAATACCAGAAGTCATTAGTGAGAAGACGTTTATTCTACAAAACAAACTACAAAATATAAGTTTATATACTTCACAATATTTTTCAACAGCCAATCATCTTCGTCTTACCATATGTGAAAGTTACATGGTTGGTGAGTTCCTGTTTTCTCACTACAGGCAATTAGCACAATGGCCTTCAAGAGTAAACACAATAATTCACTTCAGCCTCCTATCTAAACTACTCACCTGGGTCTACTCCTAGCCCTAAATCACAGGCTGTGTTTACAACATCCTGTTCTTTATCTATCCCTCAATGCCTTAGATTGACTGCTCATGTCTTATACCTCTGTCTCCTCCAAGCTCTAAGATTTACACTTCCAGTGTCTAGAGGTGTCATATTTTCTAATTGTGCATCTACATTTAGTCTATGTAATTTCAAATCTACATCTACAGTTCTTGGCACGTGGGTCAGTGTGGCTTGCAGAAATACAAATCGGTACCTGATGCTACAGTATTTTAGTCCACTGGTGTTCTGCTTACACACGTTATTGCTCCTTACATGCACTGGCAGTCTTTTACGGCTCCATGATTTAACATCCTAGGGAATAAATTTGGGGTCTAAGAACTATAAATGCAAATGCTAGATATTCTGGGCTATAGGAGCTTTCAGCCAGAAAGGCAGCAGCAGCATCCCATTCAGAGACAAAACGTATACAGTTATTACAGTCCTACTGATCTTTTACTTCCTTAAGGCAGCGGAAGTCAACTGAAACAAATACCAAACAAAATGGAAACACCAGGCAGCATTTTACCTGCAAGAATGTACTGATAAAGGTGGCACTAAGGGGGTGAGATTCAGCACATGATCACCATTTTTCAAAGCCAGAGCCAGAAACGTTCATAGAGAAGCTATGTGCTAAGCAGAGATCACGAAGTTTTTCGTTTTGGAATTTCCTTTGTGGGCAAGGGTACCCACCACTTCTCTGCTTCACAGAAATGCAGAGGCAAAATCTTTCTGTTTGTAAGTGAGTTTGTTAAATTTTAAACAGTATCATCAGAATGTTCCATAGAAAATAAATGAAGCACAGCAAAATGCTGTGTATGCCTAAGCTGAACATTTAAAATACTGGATTTACAAAAATTAAAAGCAGATAGAGGGTAACATTGTATGGAAAAACCAATACTGCTCACAACTGTAAGAATGAAGCTGTCAGAGAAGGTTCATGTGTGAGTACAACCATGCATCTTCTTTCTCCTTCACAAGTGTTAATGGCATTATACACCCACATTATGGAACTAGAAAATCAATATTATCATTTACAAACCCTGCAAGTTCAGCAAGAATGGGCAGAAGTTAGGCTTCTCTACTTTTTGCCTTTTGATTTTTTTTGGCAGCATGGGAAAAAAACCCTACTAAGACACAGACAGAAGTTCTAGTTTCTCCATCTTTGGACTAACTTCTGCAGCACTGGATTGATTAAATCCTACAGATATGATTGCATCCCCACACTCACTAATCACCACCACAGAATCCTAATCAACAGTCAGAGAACTAACTGGAGTGCTCAGATTCTTAGTACTTAATTGTCAAAGCTGTGACTGTAACTATTGGTCTCCATTATTTAAGATTAATTAGATTAAACTTTCAAATTTAAATTTCCTTGGGCGAAACTACTTTTCTTTTCAAATAAGTATTTAAAATTGAAACTACAGTTAGTTTCCTCTGTTCTTTTGGAACCATCTACAGTTTCTAACAGATTTTCTAGTCTATTGAGATATTTCAAGTCTGACTATTCAATTCAAATGCATAAAATTAATTAGTCATACAATTTATTTTGCAGTAATTTATGTATTTATGTATACAAAGAACAAATACAATTACAGAATTGAAAACACAATTAGTAAGTTTAAAATGCAGCATGATCATGCACTCATTTCCACAGAGGTGACAGAAAAACTTTTTATTCCAGAAGGAAAAAAGGCAAAGCCTCACGGCACAACTTGAGACAGATCACCTAAACCAACAACCCTCAGGCTGAATAGATAAAATTAGACTTCCATTGTATCTACTATAGAAAGTTATTAAACATTGGCTAATAGACATACTTTTTTTCCCCGTGAGTACCTCTAATATTCCTTTGTTGCTACTGTCAAGAATGTTACCTATTAAAACGCTTAAGCACTCAAGAAAATTAAAGCAACAACATGACAGATTGTTAAGTAGAGGAACAAAGGTTTAGGAAGGCAGTCAAATTAACTGGATAACCTACTCATCCTCAAGAGTCGAGTTTCCAGTGTGTCACGAAAAGCCCTGAAATGCCAATAGATGGCCTTGTGGTCCACATTAAACAGCACCAAATACTATGTGTCCCTGGGAACTCAAACATTCCTGACTAGCTCATGACCCTTGACAATGTAGGTAAGTAGGTATCACTTATCTTTATTGAAGACCACCGTCAGTCAACCCAATTGTGATTCTCTGCTCTGAATTTAGCGGCATTAAAAAAAATACCCTGCAAAAACCAACACACAAAAATCACATAAATCATCCTGTGAGCTCACAGGACCTGACAAACCTTATCTGAGGACCTGCAGAGAAGGTGTAGAGTAAGACATGTGTGACAGTGCTTCACTTTGGGATGATCATTACCTGAATACCTACACTGCTCATTTTTCTCAGCCTTTCATACTCAGGTCAAACCAGACCCCTGGCAGTACTGTGGTGGCACTGCCCCTGCAGTATCCAATATAGTTTCTATAAGATCAAAGAGGAGTATGGTCCTACCCCAAGGTATGCAAAGCAGAACCTTGACCTGCACTGAGTTCTTCACACACCTAATATTAACAAGACCTTAATAACCAAGCAGTGCCTGAAGTGTGCAACTTCTAGCCAGTCTTTCTCAGAAAAAGGAATCATAACTTCCATGATACCAGAAGGTATCAACGTCTCTTTTCAAACACATCCTCCACATCTAACCCCTTGTATTACCTTATATAAAAAAAACAAACCTAACCCACCAAAAAAAACCCACACACCTGTCCTGCTGATTTAGTCTTCATTAATATTCGTTTCCTCCAGCAAAGCACACAAAAAGACCATTAATTGTCAATCATTCTTCTCATACATTTACATCTAGCCTGAGAGAAAAATGCTCTTACATCACACAACATGTAGACACATAAGAACCTTCAGCCAGCAGCACAGAACGAGTTTCTCAGATAAAAAGAGCTGTCTAGACTTAACCATTTTTATTTTTCATTACTTGACTCTCTGTAGCGCATGTTATCAATTAGAACATTGTCTCTTCTTTCTTACTGTCTTTTCATAAGCAATTTCAAGAAAAGGTGTCTTCATCCACCAGATACCATTACTATGGGCACTTTCTGAAATGATTCATAGTTATGGTAGAACAAGCTTTTAACTTTGGTGCACTCTCAAAACCATCAGCAAGTGACAATTACCAGCACATTTCAGAACGTGAAACTGGTCCAGCTGGGACTGTCCACAGCCTGCTGAGAGAAACATGAAATTCAGTGCCATATTTCCTCTCTGGCACAGCTGTAGAAGGAGATCAACTAGTCAGTCCATCAGTCAGTCTCAAGGTGCAGGACCTTCAGCAGGCTGACTCTTTTACCTATGCTTAAAATTAGCCATGTTTAAAAAAAAATAATAAAAAAAGTAAATCAAGTTTGTAACACTTCTAACTTTCTGCTACATCAATCCACAAGATGTACTCTGGGGGTGGAAAAAGAGAAAGGGAATCATCAGGTATTTGGTGCTAGATAAAACCTCAGTAGCAGTGTTGTTGGGTGTGCATACAGGTTTTGTCTCCCTGCTCAGATGTTGTTGAAACAGCGGACTTTAAAGAAAATGTCAATGAATCCTCCTAAGCACTATACATGACCTCTGGGGTAATTAGCAATCATTCAAAAGCAACAAGACTAAAATGTTCTATTCTTCAGCACTGTCAGCTCTTGTCTTGATCAGCATTTTAATAAAGACGGTTCATTGCTAAGACAGTTTCATGAATCAGTCATAATTACATTCTGACACGCAGTGAATAGTAAAACAAAACTAAATATCACTTCATCAACCTTTCTAACCTTTATGCAAGTATTAACTGTAAATAATTTTTACACAATCTTACAACAGAAAATCTGCATATTTCTTAGCTTTGTACATAATCTACTTTAAGTGAATTTCCTGTGACCTATCTCTGAAAAAAACACCTTACAATCAGGCATAATTACTTAGTCTTCGCATGATATTCAGGTGTTGCCTTTCACAGATCAAATCAACTTCGAGTACAAAAGGCTGTTTGTTCTACAAAACACTTTAAGGGGTTAACTGATTTTTTCACAAGTCTTTCCCCCATATTCTTCATTATCTGCAACAACCAAATATGAGACATTCTCATAACAGTCTTACAGCTTCCTGCTTGTTTCAATGTTACACACTGTAGGAAACAAAAACAAAGCCAAGAAACCCAGACAAACAAATTTTGGTGAAAATGTTCATCATGTCATCCAAGCACATTGTAAAATGTAAGCAAAGCTGATCATGCTCAGCTCAATCTTGGAAGACAAACATTTTCTTTGTGAATTATTTTTAAATGGACCAAGGACCCAAAGGTCTGCGAAGTGAAACACTTGCTACGTAAAATTTTATAAATCAATCTGCTTCTTGCACTTGTGAGAAGAACATTCAAACCTTAAACTGAAGGGTTTAGCAGAGATACATTTAGAGGCAAAATTAATTCAATGGAAGCAGCACAAGTTTACCTTGCAACCTTCAAAACTCTAAGAACTCAGAAACCCCGCTATTCTTGCTACTGCAAGGAACATTCGATCCATTGTACAACTTTTCAGTAATTATTTTATTGTCTAGCTACAAATCAGCTACCCCCTAAGAAGAGCAAAAATAGACAATTGACTTGTAAAATAATGGCACATGAATAAAGATGGAGACACTAAAATGTACTGTTCTGTGAATGGTATGTCAGATATTAAGACAAAAGTGAAAGAATTCAGGAGGTACAGACGTGGCTGTGCTGGGCAGGATACAAGAAGCCTCCCTATTTTGCAGTCAGGGAGCAGAACAATAGCAGAGTAAACTTCTAGACAGTAAGAATTACACTGAAGAGCTCTTGCTATTCCACAACCCTTCAGAAAAAAAAAAAATCTTCCCTTGCAGAAAAAGTATAAATTAAAAAAAATAAAAAGACAAACCCACCCCAGCCAAAAACCAGCCCACAAACCACTGTGTAACATTCAGTTAATAATGACTGGAACTTTCAATCTTCTAACAAACAAGCTGTGGTTTTCTGTGTAAAACAAATGCCAAGAGTTTACTCAGAATTTATAACATGATGTTTTGTAAGTTAAAGGTCAAATTCACCCCTGATGCATGTGCTCCGTTGGAATTATATCCCAGATTAAGTTATTTGTCTACACTTCTTTTTTTGCTTTGTTTTTCTTTTTAACATTTGATTTTTATTTCTTTTCCCAGTGCTAGCCTTTGCTCCTGCCAGAATTGTTGGCAGGCAGGAAAAAAAAAAAAACACACAAAAAAAAGTAGTATTGATTTACCAAACTGGATTTCCCAGAATAAATTTTTTAAAAAGCATTTAAGATCTAAACAAAGGCTAAAGATGGCTTACTCTTAGCTCTGATGAGGTCTGCTACCTCATTACCAACAACTGAAAACTTCTGATGCATTTTGTTTCAAGGGAATCCAAAAGTCCTTGCTGTAAAGCAGGCTGGGGGGTGCGGGGTCCTTTCACTCTTTCTGTATCACAACCATTATGTAAGAAGTATAAAACACTGCCTTTATGCTGCCAAACCACAATGACTCTCCTTACATCAAAGCGTTTTCACCACTAGGGGTATTTTTTCCTCCAAAATTTATTCAAGCCAAGGGCAGGGAGACAACAATTCATACACACTAATTACACCTAATTATCTATTCCTTTTTTTTCCTCTTTCCACCAGCTTCAGCCAGTGTTATTTGCTATCTGAGTTTCTCACAACCTCCTCTTGCCCTGTCCATCCAACTCAACAGTAAAGTCTTTGAAGAAAACAGTTGTGGCTTTTTAGAAATTAACAATATAAGGTTCAACTAAAATTAAATTATTCTATTAGTAGTTTTGACACATTTATGTGTTAAATATGAAGGCCTCTTGTTTAATTTGGCAAATTCCTCACATCTCTTCATGGCTACTATTGCTGGTACACACCCTCTCTTGTAGGAGCTTCTCCTCATGCTTTCTTTTCATGCTGTAAATTAAATCTTTATTGGATTAAAGTTCTTATCTGCAGACCTCCACGGTGGCCTGTGACAAACAGCTCAAAAGCTTTATTAATTGGCTTGGCCTTTTTGGGGGGAGGCAGGACCTCATTTCACATTACATCACAAGTAAATAAAACTGCCACGTGTAATTAAGACTAATTTACCCCAATCCAGCAGGAATCAGCTATTTCCTATCAATGATATTCTTTGATTAACTCATTTTTACCAAGGAGTAAACAAATCCAGCAAGATCCCAGGAAATCTGAACAATTACAAGAAGTGAGAAGGCAGGGAGCCCAACACTGAGCTATAGTAGAAACTATTTTATCCTTTGACAAAGTTTTGATCTCCACCTAAACAAACTGTCTAGGAGCAAGCGTGTGTGTAGAAAGTAAACAGAACAATTTAATAACCAGAGAATTCACTAAAGTAATAGGTATAAAATCTTGGATCAGTTAAGTGCTTTGAACTACAGAATTAAAATAATCCCTAATCTTAGATTTAAAACACACAGGCTGAATGCAGAAAGGGCTACTAGCTTCCCATCTGACACCTTTTTTTCTGTGGGCAGCAGTTTGTTACTGGACAGCCTTACAAACTTGTCAAGCTACAATTAAAAAGAAATTGTACTGATGTTCATCACAAAAATACTAGATTACCAAAAATCATGCTATACTTCCTAATTTTAATTTTCTTAATTAGGTACACTTCACAAAAGATGTGTACATCTATTATTTGCAGGGAGAGAGAACAAACGCTCCTTCTCCTTCGGAGTTTGCTTGGTTACATACTTAGAAGGGAAACAAAAGCCCCAACATCTTCAGTAATGAAAAAGTCAATTGATAGGCGAAGCCATCACAATATCAAAGGCCTAATCCCTGCAATTCTGACTCAGGTGACAGTTCACAGGGGTCAGAGTGGCTGACACTGACCTCAAAAGCAGGTTTTAACTATTCAATATACTCAAAGCTGCTGGGCTATCACACCATTAGACTGGAACAAACTGACAAATCAATTTAATCAAGGAGATGACTTTTTTGGGGGGGTGGGTAAGCAGCAGATCGGCCAATCACCAACCCCTGCATTTCTCACACAGGTGGTTGGACAAAAGCCGAGTGGCACCATCAAAGACATTTTCTATCTACCAAATGCCTTTGTACTAAACTAACTCCCACAATTTCCTTCGGGAAGGCTTTGAAAGATTTAAACAAGTGTTTAAGTTTCTGGAAAGGAAGAGTACTTTTTGGTTCCTCCATCTCCTGTTTTGCAAGAAAGGATGTTTTAATTAACACCAGAGCAAGCAACAATGTCAACAAATAACCATTAACAGACAGTGAACAACGCAGTGCATAACAATATGCTGCTTCCTATTTGGGAGGCATGTACAATGCTCAGTCATTTTAACCAAATAGCTTTAAAATCAATAATGAATTGGTCCCTAATAGCTGAAGAAAATGTTGACTCTTACAGTAATTTCATGTCCTATTCACAGTAGATTTCTTGCCAATTCTTTCTCTTTCATTAAAGCAAAACACAGGGAGCCAAAGCCAAAAATTGTATTTTAAAACTACCTTTTGAAAGTAGACTCAAGGCATGAAAGGCTCTAAAACTTCCTCACTTTCTCAGTTATAGCTCAGTGCAGAGCATGTCAACTGCATGAAGAACACCTGACAAAATGCACAAATTATGTGTTTGGTGTTTTGACTCCACTCAGCTTTTCAAAACTTCATACTACGGTTCCAGGAAAACATTTGGAAGCTCAAGAACTGCTTATTTAAGTTATAAACAGCAAATTATTTGAGAAGCATTCCTTCCTCATTGCCCAGAGAATGAAGCACTGAACTAGTCACTGAATTAGAATTAGGATTCTGCATCATGTTAAGGATGTAAGTGTCATTAAATGTCTGAGAAAATTAAAAAGTTGCCAAAATTACTGTCAAAGCTGTCAATTAAAGTGTGCTTTCTCTTTTCTTTTTAAAGCATTGCTTCAGGTCTTACACCAAGTTGTTCTAGATACATACGTAGCTTTATTTGTTAACCAGCTTTAAAACTTTTAGAAAACTACTACTTATTGATTTAGATTCACAATTTTTGGAGAATTTCTGCTCTAAGCATCTGAACAAAGTAACTTTAAGCAATCAGTATTTTTCAAGAATTATCCTTCTTAAAAAGAATCACTTAGGAGTTCCACGTACTTTACAATGCCTTGTAAGAGTCACTGCAAGATTAAAAGCTCAGTGAGAAGGGCCTGAAGCTAATTGCAATTACAGAATTAAAACATTTCCCATCCTAATATTTGTAATCTGTGTAAAGCTCCATCTTTGTAAAATTTCATGGACTGAAGAAGCACTCTTACCTGTTGCAAAAACTGAACCCTTCTGTAAGTAACACTGTGTCCCAAAGAGTACTAGCCACCGTAACAAACTGATCAATTAAGAGGTTTTCCCCTGTTCATTAAAACTACCCTTTCAAATTACAGGATTAAAGAATCACTGAAAAATTAAATCTAAAACTATTTAAGATTTCAAAAGATCAGCACACTATCAGTTCAGAACTGAGCAGGAGGTACAGAGGTGGAAGAGCTGCTGATGGTCTTTCCTGCACAGAGTTGGAGCTTTTCTGTGGCCACCAGCTGCAGTACCAGGAGCATTTATGTTGCCCTAAAAAGTTGAACTTCTCAACATTTCCCACTGCAGGCATCCAGCAATCACTTGTCCCCAGTAATCTACCGCCTTTACACAGTGAAACTTCCCTTGAGTGCTGTTTCACCATTTGGCTTATTCTACAGAAACTGCTTTAATTAATTTTGCAATAATTTAGTAAATCAAAACCGAAATCCAGGTACTGAAATTACAGAGTCTAAATAAAAACATCAGCATTGAACATGGGTAACTCTAGATCTAGGGAGGAAATAATTTTGATCATTTGAAGACAAGGCATTCAATGATAGGACAAGGGGCAATGGGTGTAAGCTGGAACATAGGAGGTTCCACATCAATATGAGAAGGAACTTCTTCAGTAAAAGTGACAGAGCACTGGAAGGAGCTGTCCAGGGCAGTTGTGGAGTCTCCTTCTCTAGAGCTATTTAAAACCCACCTGGATATGTTCCTGTGTGACTTGGTCCAGGTGATCCTGCTGTGGCAGGGGGAATTGGACTAGATGATCTTTCAAGGTCCCTTCCAGTCCCTAATGTTCTGTGAAAGATTTCTGTATAACAGTTACCAGGATATGTAGGAACTGTGAGTTCCATTAATGAGGAATGGATAGTCTGAAATCTGTTCCAAATGAAGCATCTCTCCACAGAAAGGTACTGTCAATACCTTCCATTCATCCCATCTTCCCAGTAATACTTTAAGGAATTTTAAGCTCCTATGTTGAACTTGACCTTCTTTTAGTGTTAAAGCATTATTTTTTAAGAATTATTACCATAAAAGTTAATTTCTGAAATAAACAAAACCAGCCCACGCATTCACTCCCACTAAATTCCAAACCAAAGCTGTCCTAGAGAACGTAAGCCGAGAGAAAACCAAGCCAGAAGTTAGTCCAAGCTACCAAAGAAACCACTGTGAAACAGGTCAGACTGATACTACCATAGACACATAAGGCTTGAAGCAAGATAAAGGGAGAGAAAACAGAAAATCAAACATTTGCAAGCATCCCATGGAATGTTTGTCCTCTGTATTTCTACACAAAACCCTGAAAGTCATAATCTTTACATTTCCTGAAGTGACTTGTGAAATTATAAACAGCTGAAGCAGAAGCTACTCCATCCACTAACACCAAAGGCACAACACAAATTATACGTACACATTTGTAAAGCCTAAATATGCAATTCTCAACCCACAACACGTAGAGTATCAATTTAGTTCTAGCTACACCTTTGTAATGTAAAAGTCACTTGTTAAGATCTTTAAAATGCATCCAGTGTGGATGTATTAGTTCCTACTTCTGATGTGTTGAATTAAAAATGTAGATTAACCATTATTATTTTTTAAATGTTACCACTACCATTCCATTTTTGAAATCTGGTCAGAGAAGCATTTGTTGACCAGCTTCCCTTGATCCACCTCTCAGGCATTAGGTTTTTTGGAAAGAATCGTATTGTACTGGAAGTCACAATGAAGTGACATTAAAGGCAGATGTATTTAGAGTGGCGTTAAAACAAAAAGATGTAAGCCAAGAACAAAGACACATAATGCAGAATTTTAGAAAGGCCCTTGTGAATAGCACTGAGTGAAACCTTTTTTCCCCTCTTCATTTGTCATTATGGTAATGCTAGTCTGCCAATAGCCTGGGTTAAGCTACTTGTTTTGCTTTGCACTACTCCACCCTCTATCCAACTCTAAATCACTCCACCTTTAGGGCTTCTCTCGGTGTTCTATCCACAAGGTCTCTTCTAAAAATTTCCATTCTTTTCTGTGTCTGGGCAAAGGGTTCTGTATGCATAAACTACATTTTACTCTTTTTTTCCCCCCTCAGCCAAAAAGAGAAGATCGGAAACTACACATAAGCACACACGGTATCCTTTACAAATGTGATCAGTGGAAGAGAAGAAAACTAAGAGTCAACAAGAAGAGATATGACGTAGTGAAAATTCAATAACCAGAGTTACGAAGCAGGCATTCTTTATTTCAGCGCCGGGCCATGTATGGGGATCGTTCCTCCAAAAAACACAGGCCTTGTTTCCAGGTCAGGTTTTGGGTTAAATCATGATGATACGTGAATAGTTATGATTTATTTTACACAGGTGCATGCCTTCAACTTTAAGCTTAGTTTTTTACAGAATTCAATTGTTAGCTTATCAGGTCTATTGTCTCCCCAGCTCTGGTTCCCTTTTGTTTTGTCAGTGCTGTCTTTAACAGCGAACATCTCCGCTGTCACCTTTTATGCACCCTGTTAATCGTCCCCGCCCAGCACGTCCCCCAAATTCATACCATTTTGCTAGCTTTCCCATATCAGATATGGAGAAAAGAAAGATTTGCCCTGTTTGCTGTATTTCAAAAAGCAAATACAGGCACATGAAACTACTACTACCTCTCCTACAACCCAATGCAGTCAGATACACAATAAACTCTTCTCAAGAACGTAAAGAGGAAATGGTTATTCATTTATGCTTCTTATTTTTCTGAAGCCACCCAGGTAAGACTCACTGTCACTGTTGACCTCCTGTGACTTTATGCACAGCCATTCTGAAATACCATACTAATTTTGAAATGTATTAACTGCTCAAATGCCAACATTAGATGGGATTTTTCAAAGGTGCTCAGGCAACTAAGCAACCATACAATTTTATGATGCCCCACTGACACCTCAAACCTCTGTCAGCTGCTGCAGTAATGCTGACCACCTTAACAGACACATCCAAGAAATGAATCTCTTATGCAATTCCAAATTTCTTCTCACTAAGCCAAACCTACCCTAAACTCCACCTCATCTTTCTTTTATCTCAGATATTAATACACGACTAACACTATTTATGTATCTATGCCAGCTGTGTTTTGTGAGATAGGGAAGTGTTGTTATACCCATTTTCCATGTCACAGTGGAGCAGGACACAGGCAGCAGTTGTACACTAGCCCTCAGTAACATAACAAGACGATTGCAACATTAAAAATACCTGGAACTGCCCAGAACTCAATGAAAAGTCTGAGTTTAGAGCAAAGTTAGCACTGACTGCATTATTCACTTTCTTAAATGGATATTCCATTTTTTGAACTAAATGATGCAATTACAGTTTACTGCCTGCAACATGTAGACTCCAAGGAGCTTGCTTCAGAATTGCTGCTTGTGGAATGTCACATTAAGCCTCACAGATACCCACTCAGAATAAGCCTCACAAATAACCACTCAGAAAACCACTTGTACATGGGAAAGGCCCAGATACAAGGTACTTGAGGGTATCTTGTAAGGTACTTTCCTTACACCAAAGAAGCACCAAGATTTTGCAGCATAATAAATGTAAGGTGCCCACAACACACTAGAGGAATACAACGTTACACGGCACATACAGGTTGGGTAGAAAGTCAAAACCAATCAATTCTGCTACCTTAGTCAAAAAGGTAACTTTTGGTCATACTAAAAATTTTCAGTTTTCAAGTCAAGTTAATTCTAGAGAGAAAGAGTTCCTTTTTGCCTTGCCTTCAACTATTTTTGCCCCAAAGTGTTAAAGCATGTGCATCTTATCCACATACAAGTATCACAGCAATCCAACACAAATGTCTAATTCGTTAATACAGCCAGCAAAATCAAAAAGCATTTAACAAGTGACTCACCTTCAGTACAGCAATGAATGGTACAAAATTAGCTCTCTGAAGACCATTTTTATAGAGATCTGAAAGAAAGGAAATCAGTACCATTTTGCTACTTAGTCTTAATAACAATGTCAGCTTGTCTTCTAGTCTGGCAAATGAATCTCAGTATTGCTAGACAGGAGTAACAAAAGGAGAGCTGAAATGGATTTTCTTCTTTTGCTGTACAAAAATTCAATATATTATTAAGGAAGAAATAACATCCTGAGAAAGTCCAAAAAAAGGCAGAGTGAAAGACAACAAATCTCTAATGACATATAACTGACTCTAGCAAAGAAATAAGACCTGTATGTTTTAATGTGAGAATATAAAAAAAGGATTTTTAATTCTGGATATACATTGTTGTAAGGATAGAACTATGCAACTGCTCAGTCCTCAGACAGAGAGGAAAATTGCCAACGTAAACTAAAAATACACTATTTCAGTTTACAAAGTTAGTATCATTCTTACTCAGTATATTGCAGTACACTTTCATCTAGCAACACTAGCAGGAACACCTATTTGTCCATAGCAAGACAAAGGGTCATCTCTAAAGCCAAAAAACCCCCAAACAAACTTTTACAAATTAATATGTAAACTTATATAAGAGTTGAAAAGAATATGTATGATCTTTTTTAAAATAATTTTTAGGATGTTATATAACAAATTACAGCTCTGCACTCAAAGAAAATATCCATTAATTAAGAACAACCTGCAAAGCAGCATTTTATATCTTATTTTCCTATTCTATACAGCGTAAACTCTGGAAACTACCCAACATGTTCATAATGAAATGACTTTCTTTGAAAATGTTACCACTTACACTGACTTGACAGGAGCAGTAAGTAAGGGCATACAGACTCCTGGTGGAGATGTCACCAAAACTCCCTGCAAAGACCATGCCAGGTTATTAATATCATCTATACTCCTCATAGCGCCTAAAGACTACAGGTAGGCTAAAGCTTTCACGCTTTACCAACACCTCATGGTGGACAAAAGATACAGTATGCCTGAAAAACCAACAGGACACCTAAACAATGGCTCTGACAATACTGGATACCCACACGGAAGCATTTAGGAAAACGATCCAACTCTCAGTTACTAATGAAGTTGTATGAAGCTATGTATCATTCCTGTTGCTAACTTTGCAATTCACGACAGCTATACATTTGTAAAATGGCAATCAATCCCATAGCAACTGCAAAAATCAACAAACATGTAGCAGTACTGTAAGGCAGCTACTGCTGTTAGTTTCTCTAGTTAATAAGGCTAGTTCCTGTAGTTACTATGTTTTGCATGATGTCTCTGCTTTGTGAGGATGAATAAAACAAACAGTATTTTTGGTGGAAGAATGAAGTCAGCACTCATCTAACACTGCACCTCAGTATTTCCTTTTATATTCCTCTGGGGCAGAAGTTTTAACAGGGTTAAACTTGTCACTAACAGGCAACATCTGAATCCACAGGAGAGAAATCTCTCAATTCAGTCTTAAATCCTGATGCAGCATCCTACACTAGCCAAGCTCTCTCCTGTAGGAGGATTTCAGACACACACAGTGAATCTGCAGGAGCAGTAAGAAAGGAAAAGACAGGCATTGATCAACATCTGGATCGCAGCTCTGTTCAGTTCTGGCAATGTCATTTGATGTTCTCTGTTGGGTAGCTAGTACAAGTGAATGTTTTTAGGTTGACACAGAGACTTCATTAAAAAATACATATGATAATAATTGTCTTAAACTGACATCTTGATTTAAGACGTGCGACACAATCCCCCAGCTATAATACACATTTCTCCTTAGGGCTTGAAAAAACACAAAGCTGGCTCTCAACTGAGTAAGGCACCAGCATTCAGTTTACCTGCAATGAGTACAACTACAGGAGTTACTGCATCTTTTTTGCTCAAATAAACCAATGTGATACCATAGACACTATTTTGTGAAATTATTTCCTCCTGTCACAGAAATATTAGTTGTTTTGTTTTTTTTTTTAAGATAAAGTGCATTGTAAATCTTCAGTGATTCTCTTTTACTCAATTTGGGGAGAAAAAATAACTGGCAGTTACAATTCATATTGTTACTTTTCAGTATTTTTTGAAAACATTTGAAATTAACAAAATTAAAGAGTCCTCAAGGTTGCACAGAAATTATGCATTATGTAACTGCTAGTGCTACACTGTAACATACATTTATCTCCTCTACAAAAAATGACAGCTACTGCTTGATTAAAACCCATACACATCTGGGACTTCATGGAGGAATCTACTTAGCTAATCACTACCTAAGAATATTGTTAGAAAGGCAAACAACTGTCCACCTAAGTAATTCCCAGTGAGTGACTTCAAACCAGGCTGTGAAAATGGCACTTGATAAGGGAGTTCTACTTTGAGATGGTGGATCACATCTGCAAGATTGCAAGTTAGAAACCAGGCTGGAATGTACTTTCAGCCCCCCTTTCTTCTGCAAAATATAATCCTTTCCTATCCTGGAATTCATCCTAAACAGAGGCAAAATTTCAGCTCTCCTCAGCTCCCCTGCCCCCAGATATGCCCCTACTCGTTTGCATGAGTAGAGAAGATGAGAAAACATGGAAGGACTTGGAGGGAGGAACACCATGATTTTGAGAGACCAGAGGACTAAGACTTAGTGAAAAGCCTTTCTTCCTTAAGAACACACTCTCTCAAAAAAAGGGACAAACTGAAATATCTCAGAGTCTTGAAGGCTAGAGTTTATTCATTAAGTAAGACTCTGAGAGTCACTGTACTTGGGTAATAGTGGTAGCACGTTTGTTTTTACCTTCTGGTGGCCTGTTCGATGTTGCCACAACGACAACCCCATTCTGGAACAGATTTTCAAAAAGCTGCTTCAGAATCATGGCATCAGCAATGTCAGTAACCTGCAGAAGACAACACACTTGTTTTATCTTGCTTTCAGCTTCTGCCGCAATAGATCTGCAAGTGGCTTTGTAGCTAGGAAAAATGCTTGTTAGTGAAAGCCATGGAGAAAGATTCTAATTACTGCTTGGTGAGAAAAAATAAAAGGGATAATTAATAAGCAGTGAATGTACACAGTCTTTCAAGACTTGCCCACTCTTTATTGCAGAACTCCATCATTTCTTTACCAATTGCTAAATGATTCCATGTTAACTTCTATTATGAAACTACAGGTGGGAGACACAGAAAACAGACCTAAACATTTAAAAGGCCTAATTAATTAGAAAAAACACATGAAAAAAGGCCCAGAAGACAGAAAGAAAATACACACTGGTTGTTTTACATTTCTATTTACCTTTGAGGCAAAGGTTTGCAGAGGTGAATTTAAATGGTCATGAGACTTCAGAAATAAAGACAAGTAGCCAACTATACATAATCAGCTGCTGTTGAAAATAGAATGATATGACATAGATACTATTGTGTGATTGTTGCAAAAAACAATTCAACAGATGGCCCATCACAAAAATAAGCAATTTCATTGTTCTTTTTAAGTGCCTTCTATTACTGTCCATGAATAATCAAAAGGCACACAGTCACTTCCAGCACAGTCAGCCTCTTCTAACCTTCAGGCACAAAACACAAATGAAAAAGAAAAATGAGTGGGACAAGTGATTCTGGAAAATGGAAAAAAAAAACCCAACCAACATTTTAGCCATGAAACAAAATTTCTTGAAATACCTACATTTAGCTTAATGAACTTGTTTTACAGCACCAAGAAATAAAATTAAACAGAAACCACTCTGTATAAACACACAAAAGATTTTCTGAAAAAAGCCCATTGTAACAACAGCAATTTATATTTTACAGTTCACCGGCTGAGATCAGCAATCTTAACAAGTAAACCACCTTTATTATCACGACACTTGTTTCTTCTGCATTCCATGTGATTATTACATACCATGTGCTGCATTTTGACTTACCAAAACAGACCCCAATTCTGAAGAAATAGAAAAGTGGTGGCATGCTGAGAGTTGTACACACTCGTTACACAATAGATTGACAGACTGCAGTGCTTTCACCAGCTTAGAAGTAAATGTTGTGATAGTCATACATCTACAGAAAGTCTAACCAGCAAAATTTTCCCTGCTCCACCATAACTCCACTTGCCCATCACTCCCTCAATTTTAAATGACCATTCTGGGCAGCAAAAGAATATAACTCTACACTAGACCAAGTTTACACTTCTCACAGCTAGCCTGGAAACAACCACAAGTAAAACCCTGCCTCATTCTTCCAGGGATTTCTTCTAATTAATTCTATGCATTAATGCGGAATTATTTTTAATTTTCTAATCTAAACTTTTATGCAATCAGTAATACAGCCCTCAGATTTACACATCTCTGATAACTAAGATCTGATATTCAAAAGTAGTACTGTACTCTGTGTCTGTTCTAATGGCTTATGCACCAACCTGCTGATAGCTTATTTTTATAAACATAAATATACATAATTTTTTGCAAATTTTTTTGTTTAAAAATATTCAAGGCGTGCTACCTTTGGAAAATAGAGTAGGAAATACTATTAGTGCTCACATCAAAGGAAACAACTCATAACATTCTCTTACTAATCAGAACTGTGATTTGATGTGGAATTCTGATGTTTTCAACTCTATTACAAAAATCCCCTAAACCTCTCAGAAGTTGTGTTAAAAAGCAAGAGCTATTTTGGGACTGGGATGCAAATGTGAGCTCTTTTTATCTAATACAGCTTGGGAAAGGCAGAATATTTCTCTAAGGTACAGCAGGTAGAAGACAGTAACTAAAGCATTGTAACGTCTTAGTTTTTAAATCCATACAGCATTCATTGCAACAGACAACAAATGCAAAGGGTACAAATTACCAGTAAGAGAAGCCGGCTAATGGAGAGAATAATGGAGAGAAGACAGAAACTTCATTAGCATTTAAGAGAAAAGATTTTTATGACCTAGTGTTGCTTTCCATTATGACTTAGGTAAAAAAAAAAAAAAAGAAAGAAAAGCAAAAACACTAGACTAATAGTTAATTTACATGTGTAAGTGCCAGAGACCCAGTTAGCCACTGATTGGTACATCTCCACCTAATGAATGGCAAACACATGCTTGTATTATCAGCAATTAGAACTGGCACAAAAATAAGATCCTAATTTTTATTAGAGGCTTTAATAGCATGCAGGTTAGTAAAAACTCCCTAAATTGTAGTTTGCTTTATACAGCATGGGTTCCACTTGGACATAAAGGCTAGCATCACATGATCACTCAACTTACCAAGAAGTAAAGATTCTGTTTTCATCATCAATACCAATATAGGTTACAGTCACAAACCAAAATTAGAGCTTCTAATTAACTGTGTGTAGTTATTTGATCACTAGACAATAACTAGACTATTTTTATTGGCCAACCTCTGTGTTCCAAACATCAGAATTATAATTACAAATTGCTTAATTCTAGGGTTCTTCTTCAAAATGAGGACCCATTTTTAGAACGCCTTAAACCGTCTGTGGTTTTTAAAACATAAAGCTTAATATTTACAGCAAACCATATGACAAAGATCAGTGAGAAGCAGCAATGTCTTAATAACCTGAGGGCCTGTGGCTCAGGCAAATGCTGATAAAAAAAACCTGCTTCAGAACAGACTCGGAAGCTCACTGCTTCCATTGAGGTCCTGGCTATCAGGTAGTATATGCTAAAATACACATTTAAGAGACTGGCTGGGTTTTTTTAATATGACAATATTTTGCAACACACCAAACTCCTTTTAAATGTATTGAAATGTTTTTCTACATCAGTAAGCTCTCTACTTTTTACAGCTCTCTCTAGGCTTTGCAACAAGATTCACTTCAGAGTACTTATGTTTTGTTTTAGCTCACTGTCAGAGAGGAATGTGCAAACTGAGCAATGTATTTGTCTTTTGGGGTTCTCCATTTGGCTTCCTATGAAACACAAGCATTAACAATAAATACTTCCTGCTGTCCCTAATACAGTACTGCTTATCCATTTATTTGATCTTAACATAAAAACACAATTCCAGCTTATTCTTCTTTTTGTCCAATAGGTATTTGGAAAGCAATTTGAAGCATTTAAAGCAAATCTCAATAGTTTTCTGATGTTTTCTCCACGGCAAGTACTTAGTCAAAGCAGTACAGACCCAACTTGACTTTGTATCTGTTGTCTGACAGACAGCTTTGTCTGCAAGTCAGAGCAGTCACGTTCTGGGTCTTCAGCTCTTTCCAGTTCAATCAATTCTTTAAATACGAGTTAATCACATTGCAGTGAATTCTAGCTATCACCTCCACTGGGTAAACAAGCTGCAAAACATCCTGAATTAGACATGGCTTTTTAATCATCAATATTAACTGTGTTACCATGCAAGTCCCCCTTCCAGTCACTGCACTGTTTTATGACTATTTAAGCAGGTTTCTTATTCCAAATTCAGTGTATTCTGTAAAATTTCAAAAATCTTGGACTTCAGAAAGCCTGCATAATGTTCCATGCTACAGAAAATCAGCCAAGAATTCCACTTGTTCAGAAACCTGCAAGCATAGAGCATTAGTACACCCAGAACAAGTAGTTCTTTAAAATTCACAGAAGGATGCCAAATCTGAGATACGTATTTTCAAATACAGCACTTGCAGAACTTCCCTAATGACAAAAGCACAGGTGAGTTTTACAATCGAAGAGACTGATGTACCTCAAGCAGGTCAGCAGGGGGAGCAGGTAATCAATTGGGAAACAGAACCCATCAGAGGCGCCCGCCTAAAACGTGGAAACACTGCAGCGCCAAGATGTGAAGGGAGCAGGCATTTATATGCCCTTCTCCATTTCTTCCCAGTGTTAATATAACTCTCTCTGTATCTAGATTTTTTACTATATGTTGTGTAAGCACAGTATTCAGGTTCACTAGACAAAGCACAATCATTTAAATGATCAAATGCATGAATAAGTTTAGGTGCTGTTCACATGTGCAATCAGACCTAAACAGAAAATACTAAAAATGGTGTTAAAAAGTAATAGAAAAAAAAAGACATTTTAAAGCATGTACAGCACTGGAAGTTTTTTGATGATAGAAGACTGACATTAAACAAGAGAGACAGATTACAACCTTGTCTGTGAATTAAACACTTGAAAAAACTAAGAAATCTTTTCTAAAAGGAAAGAAGAATATGCTCAGACATCTACCTGCCTCCAACTCAGGTTGGTATCAACAGATAATGCATAAATTGACTGGAAGAGGCAGACCTAATTTCATGTATGTCATGTGTGCATTTAAGTACTTAGAAAGTGTTCAAGACTACAATGATTCTTTTTAAATTTGTTAATGTTTTTCGAAAAAACCGTAAGAACTAGTGTTAGAATTTATCTCTACTCTTCATCTGGGCTCTTATAACAGTGAAATACTACAGAATATATTTCTAATATAACTTTTTATTAAACAACTTCAAATGAGATTACAATGACCCCACACATTCTGAAACTACAAATCAGAGGACTACACCTTGTTGCAAAATGCAAGAGTAACTTAAACTAAAAACACCTACTACTTTACAGCTGCAAAAATCCCCTTCATGGGAATCGATCATAAACCAGTTCTTTTCTCGGGTGTATAGGTTTATAGAATACTAGCTAGGAGGTATGTATTGCTATATCCATTTCAGTAATATTTTCATTAGATTTAGACTGCTACCTTGCATCTTACCTCCTGAAGAACAGAAAAAAAACTACTCCAAAAAATCTAAACCTACAATTTTCACAAACCTGAACTAACTTGAAATTAACTTCTACTCTCCATCCTCTACAGTTCACTGCTGGCCAGTAATTCAAATACAAGACCATCAGTAACAACTGTCATATTTTCAGATTAAAAGCCATTTAATGACATTTCCCTTGAAGCCAAGATGTAATCTATAACTTCTTACCTGAAATTCATCAAAACATAAGAGAGCAGCCTCTTCACTTATTTCCTCTGCTACTGGTGCAATTGGGTCATATGTTTTGGCCATAAATCCTGGCTTTCTTTTTGGCAAACTCTGCTTAAGGCGATGTATTCCTTAGTTGATAAAACAGAAGAGAAAAAGTGTTTATTTCTTTCTCTAAGATTGGGATAACAAAATTATTTAGCTACCAAATAAAAAGTAACCATTAAAAAGAAACCATTCAAATTTAATCCAATTTCAAGAAGGCAAAACAGTTTAAAATGACATCTAGTCACCTGTCAAAAGCTCAGAGATTCTGCAATTTATATTTTCTTGGATAGAAATAAAATTTAAAAGTATCTGAGACCCACTGTATGCTATGCGATTACACTTACTCTTTGGAAAAGACATAATTTACAGCTTTATCTTGCTCCAATTCATTATTTTAGTTCCAGTTTCACCCTGAAGTTTGGCATTTTCTGTCACAAGCTTCCCATTTACAAACCAAGGGCAGAGCTCTCAAAGTGTACTTAGAATGCATTTAGTTAAGAGAATTCAGTCACAACACCATAGTTATATTTTAAAACGTAAAGACAATGGTACCGGCACAAAATAAAATTATTACATCAGCTCTGTCTCATGGATTCTATTTCATCTGACTGTAAACAAGCAGAACTAAAATCAAAAGGTCCTGCAGCCAGAAGCTACCTTTGTTAAGATTAAGCACAGCTGACATGAAACAGGAACAAAAAAAATATTCAACAGTGATTCAAGGTCAATAGAAAAGAGGGCAGTAGAAGCGGTAGAGGTTGTTTACTCATATAAGCTTCACAGGAAAAATGAAGCTGCCACAACGCTTTTAAATTACAGCATTATTTAGCAATTTCACCGTACTTTACAGTCACAGAATTTAGAAACAGAAGCACATTTTAAAATACCTAAAACTCTGTCTTATTCAACATCAGAAATTTTTCTGAGACTTGGGATGAACTTCCTTCTATTATCTTTTCCTGTAAATTACTGACAGCATTACTAAGTCTGCCAACCAGAACAGTTATCATTATCCTTGGCATTTATAACCAATTTAGTTACTGCTTATTCAAAATGCAGACTGAATATCTACAGTTTCAGTTTTAGCAATTGCCTTCTTTAGACTGCATGGAAGCTAATTGGTAACTGGAGATCATTTAGTCAAGGTTTGAATCCTAATTATACTCCCAAGTACTCTACACAATCAGGTGTAGAGAAGCTTTGAGAAGATACACTTGTGAGATAATAAGACACTTGTGAAATAAGATAATAAATATCTTCTCTGGTACAACTGCCAATGTTAAAATACTTTAACTTTTCTTGGATTTTTTCTTTTTTTTTTTTTGACTCAAATACTTAAAGGTATGCTGATTACTACAAGTATGAGGAGACAGACCTTTTCCAGAGATACAGCATTTAATAAAATTCTTCTGTCTGCACTTACTCTGGTGTACATCTAGCATGAAGCCATGAAAATGAACTCTCTTTTTTCTTTCTACTTCTAGATGAGAATAGAACATGTCCATCACCATCGTCTTTCCTGTGCCTTCAAATAAATAACAGAAAAAAATACACCCAAAAGGCAGTTAATTTAAGAACAGTACATATCAATTACTGTAATGATTGTTCATTAACTCTTTACTAATTAAATTATGCCTTTCCACAAAGTAAGTGAAAGAGAAGAACAATTATATTTTCTGTTCAAAAACGTGAACAAATTGGGGTTTTTTCGGTGTGTTTTAAAATATTGATTCATACAGACATGCACAAATGGCTCTATACGCATTGAGAAAACATCCTAAGTATTTCCATTTTTAAAACCAAGTTTTCATGCATTTTATGAAACGCATTTTATGTATTTCATAATAAATGCATTGTATGCATTTCATTACATTGCTGCAATTAAAGTATTTCAATTCTAATTGTGGTCCCCTCTATTACTTTTCCAAATTTCTAAACGGCCTTCTTAAATACTAGTGAATGTTAAGTAACATTGAAAAAAGCTCTACACAATCACATAGTATAATGCAACAGCTTTCAGAATTGTGAGTGTAACTGTATTAAACAACATCATAATGTGGCAGAAAACTAATCCTGGAAAATTTATTAAAGCAATGGCGCTACCTAAAGCTTTTAGACACTTCAGAATTTGAATGGAGCCAGGCTCTTCTCAGTGTCATCCAGTGATAGGATGAGGTGCAATGGGTATTAAGCTGGAACATAGGAGGTTCCACATAAATCAGAAGGAACTTCTTCACAGTGAGGGTGACAGAGCACTCGAACAGGCTGTCCAGGGAGGTTGTGGAGTCTCCTTCTCTGGAGACGTTTAAAGTCCGCCTGGATATGTTCCTGTGCAACTTGGTCTAGGTGATCCTGCTGTGGCAGGGGGATTGGACTAGATGATCTTTCGAGGTCCCTTCAGATCCTTAATGATTCCATGATTCTGTGATGTAAACAAGCATTATTTAGGGTAAGGATAGAATGTGATGTTCTGCTGGAAGCAAGCCTTAAGGGGGTGCTTGTAAATCAGCCAGTGACATGCCTCTTGTCCAGAGGAACGGATGCAGATGTGACTCTTTCTGAATGCCTGCCTTTGGGGTCAATGGAATAGAGAGAGGAACATTTGCAGTCAGCAAACAGCTTTTAAAACTACTAAATACTTGCTATTGTTATTATATATGGAAAAAAGAAGGGGGAAAGAAAAAAAGAGTTGAAGACTTTTTTTATCCCTATAGGCACTTTCTATTCCTTTCTCCCCTTCCCTCACCTTTCTTAGAGGCAGCCAAATTTTACCTGTGCTGTTGAGTGTAGCAGCAAGGAGGAGAGAGGGAATTGTCACAGAACACCTTGTTGGATGGGACCTCAAGGATCATGGTCTAAATAAGATGGCCTGACACCCTGTAGAGCTCAGCATTGTTAATTATATGAATTATGTAATTAGTCAAGCGCAAAACAAAAAGATAAATGCTTTAGTGAATAAGATTAAAACAAGTGTGAATTTCAAGCTCTTGAAGCCTTGATTTTTTGGGATCCATGGACTTGATGCTGGCCTTGGAATGAAGTCGAGTTTACTGAATTAGGCTTTGTTCTGATGAGGTTGTAGACATTGCGACAGAACTGTGCCCATCAAACTGCTCCAAAGTAAATTACCTCTAAAATCAGAACTGGCTTGGGCAGACTGTGAGGCAGGTTGCAGGGTAAACCTGTAGCGCAGACCAGAGGATGCAGCCATCCCAAGGCTCCCAGAGGCAAGAGAGATGTGACCTTTACTATTTATTTTTGTGTTATGAAATGCCCAGGAGCTTGTAGATGTGGAGTGTTACAGTGGTTTTTCCCATTGGATAGATAGAGCTCAGTGTATGTTAACTCCATCCTCAGTACTTTTTTCATTCTGAAATTGATTCCAGCCACTGGAGAAAGCAAATGCATATAGAGTGGGACATTTTTGCCTGAACTTTGAGATCCTATTCACTGTTATGGATGAAAACCAAATACACACTGCCAGGCTTGCCTTTGACAAAATACAGCCAATCCTTTTCTGCTTTTTTCCTGCCTGCAGCCAAATGGTAGTTAGTTGTCTATGCTGGTGAGGAGAAAAACACTGAATTAGTAGAGTTTGGAGATGCAGCTGTGATATACAGGCTTCTTTTAATTATATGTTATACTATGGTATTATACTATTTTCAAGTGTATAGTGAGCTGGCTGACCTTGGTTTCTTTCGAAAGCAGGCTTTTCACCCTGGTGTTCCTATGTGCCAGGAGAAGGAGAAATACTTTCCCTTTCCTATTTTCCATATATATGGAAATAGTATATATATGGAAATGGTATATATGGAAATATATATGGATCACTGCAAATGATCCCTCGGATCTAAGGCTGGATTAAAGTAATTTAGATTATGCTGCATTACATGAGCAGTCCTTCATGGCTCTGTTTATGACATGACAGTTCCTGTAATAAGACTTCTGTTTGGAAGAAATAGTGTGTGTTCTCTTCCCATAACAAAGCAAAGGAGTCCAGGTAGCCCTTATCCTGGCAGCTGGGATGTATCTCGTTTGAGCAGCTCTCCGAGCTGCGCCTTTATCTTGCTGCCGTAGACATACTGTAGTAAATGATGTTACACAAGATAGCTGTAGGACTTGAAATAAACGCTCTAGTAAAACTCCTGCAGCAGAGAGCTCTGGAAAGGGTGGTTATTGGACACGGGGCAGCATCACTCTGCCTTGGCTAAGCCAAGGCCTTAAAGTTTTTATTTTTCCATGACAGTAAGAAATGTATTTTTTAGAGACTACTGAGATGTCACAGGTTGATTTTAGCAAGCAATCCCTAGGTTTCTAATACTCTTCTGTCACTCAGAAGCTGGAAGGGTTTGCTAAAGCTGTCATGGACTAAGGCTGGGCTGGACTCTAGTCAAATGACAGAAGATCTCTATTAACCCCTCTCTCTTCCCAAAGGGAAAGAGAAAGGAAATAAGGAAGAGTGACTTATGGATTGGAAAAGAAATCCAAAACTGCCTTAACAAAAATATAATAATAAAATCAAATATATACAGAACCAATACCGAACCAATGGTAATGACAGTTACATCACTAATAATGGCAGTTACATCACCAGCATCACTGAGGTAGACACTGGGGAAGTCACTGGATTCAGGAGCTGGATTCTGAAACTGAATTGAAGAATGCATGGATTGGGATCAAAGAACGTACGAAGTCCTGTTGAGATGCTAGCCACTGAAGAAGAGAGATTGACCCTCATGGTCCCTCAGCTTTGTATTCATTATGATGTATATAGGATGGAATACCTTGTTGGTCTGTTTATGGTCACCTATCCTGTCTGCTTCTCCTTGCAGGTGCAGCCTTTCACTGCACCCCCAACTCAGGGCACAAGATTTATCAGTGACCTTATTTCTCACAGTAGAATGTCTAAGCCAGAGCCTTTCTGCATAGTGACCGCTGGTAGTAGCTGTAAACATCAAGTGTTACCACCTGTAGAAGCAGCCACTGTCTGCACAAATCTGCCATTAGCTGCAGAGAGCGCAGTGGCTTAGAAGAGACTGAGCTGAAAGGTAAAGTCACTGACTGGTGATTTGGTTCTGTTCTAGCTCAAACCAGGACAAAAGCTTGCTTAAATTAATTTGTAAAGCTGCAGTGATTGTGAAGAGTGTGCTAAAGCAGACAAAAGATTAGTAAGGGGCCACCTTATGCCCAAGCAGCTCAAGATTATAGATAGAATAATCTTGTATCATAACAACAGCTCTGCTGTAATAAAAGATAGAGCTGTATTCTCTTGCTAGTAGATTAACCTCTCCCTGTAAACAAAGAAAAGATAATTAACTGATGGTGTGATGGGGTTTTTTTTGTCTTTTCCAAGGTTCAGATCATCCACACAGCCTGTCTTACAAACTGGAACTTGGATCAGACCAGGAGATCCCATCTGACTGGTATCCATTTGCTACTGTGCAGTTTGTCGTTCATGACACCACCACCTCAGGAACAGAAGTCAAATCACTGGGCATAGAGAGCGACCTGCAGCCCCAGAAGCACGTGGTTCAGAAAGCATTTTACAATTGCCAGGTATTTCCAGGACTCTGTTTTCAGTGTCGTCTTCCTCCCCGCTCCCCCATACAGTATTTGCAAGGCGAACGTGCTTTGTATATTGAACATATTTGCATCTACTTCTGATAGTGACTTGGAGCAGAAGAATCATGAAAAGAGAATTCTTTGTCTGATTAAAGATGATACTGAAAAACAGAACTGCAAATGCAGTGCTGTTGTTCCTCAGTTGAGCTATTTTTGGGAGCAGTGGTTTTGAAATGTGTTGGGACTGGAAATGTTTTGATTCTGTGCCAAAGCTTTTATTCGTGCCATTGCTGCACTTCACACTCGCGGTGCCAAACTGTTTGCTAATTCTACCTGTTTGGTTTTTGTTTTCTAACTACAGGTTGAAATTGAGAAGAAGTGGATTAGGCTTGATGGAGAAGATCCAGATAAGGCTGGCAACTGCCTAATGCAGTGAAAGAGGACAGGAGGCACCATCATAGGATATTAGTAGGAATCAATTTACATAGGAAATTCTATTGTTAGAAGAAGCTCAGTGACCTAGTTTAGGATAAACATGGTCATTGAATTTTTCTTTTGTTTTTTAGTGCCTTTGGATTTGATTCTGCAGATCAGTTCTCATTTGAGTGGCCTGTGTTCAAGTAAACTTCCTGTCATGGGAATACTGGTATGAGTAAGGTCTCCTTGTAGAGAGCTGCAGGATATGAGCACTTAACTGACTTATTTTGTTCTATTATTTTCCTGTTGTGCATCTATGACTTGGGAATGATCTCATATTTCATACTGAAACCTAATGGCACTACTCAAAGAGTTCATGTCACTTGGACATACAGCATTCAGCAATAAAACCTGCCCAGGTGCTTACGTGCAGAGCAGCATCTGTGTAAGGTCCGGCAGGACCAATTACTTTTTAAGTCATGTTTGAAGACTGAAGTCTCCCACATTCCTGCTTCCCTCAATATATACGAATGGAACAAGCTGTTCCTGACACAAGGTTCGATTAGTGAATTAGAAATGGGGTGATTTCATTGGAAAAGTTCCTCCACAATATTCTGCATTTTTCTGTGGCTCTGCATGTTTCCTCCCCAGCACTTTATAGGTTCACTCAAAGTAATCTCTCGGGCAAAATAAACGTGTGGCAGATGTGATTGAGATTTCTCTGCCAGCATTAGACAAATCTTTTTCACTGCTGCAGCAGGTGAGGCAAGGGGCAGATCCTCAGCAAATGTAAATCGGTCCAGGCTCATTTCATTTTATGAAGTTTGGAGAATTTACACCACAAACCAAAGAAATGGCTGGTTACTGCTCTGAATCACACAGAACATTAGGGATTGGAAGGGACATCAAAAGATCATCTAGTCCAATCCCCCTGCCACAGCAGGATCACCTAGACCAAGTCACACAGGAACATGTCCACATGGGTTTTAAACATCTCCAGAGAAGGACACTCCACAACCCCGCTGGGCAGCCTGTTCCAGTGATCCGTCACCTCACTGTGAAGAAGTTCCTTCTCACATTGATACAGAACCTCCTGTGATCCAGCTTACACCCATTGCCCCTTGCCTATCATTAAATGACACTGAGCCTGGTTACTGCTCTGAATCTCCTTTCGCATTCAAGCTCCAGATACTAATTTTGAAACAATGGGAGGTGTTGGTCGGAGTAATTTTAAAGACAATCTTTCCGTGCATGGGAAGGGAGGAAGTTATCATGCTACTGGCTCTAAAGGCATTTTCTGTGAGGAAACTGCAAGAGAAGTGAAGCTGTGCAGCTTGAGCCAACATGTTAACTGTGTTTTCAATAAACTAGTAGCATCTAGGGAAAGCTTTTATTGCTTCCCTCAGCTATTATCCCCTCTGTAATTTTCTGCACACTGTAATTCCAGGTCTGAAAAAAATATGTTAAATCAAAAAAATGGTCCTGATGCTTTTTGGTTTTTTCTGCAGTTTTCCTAAAATTCTCCTTTCTTCAAACTGAAATATTCACGTAGACCAAAACTATAGTAATGCACTAAGTCTCACTTCACATTTAGTTGCAGCTTGTACTTGTTTATGTGAACAATGTGTGAAAATACAGATAAATGTCATTCCCCAAAAGTAGAAATATATGTGGGATATGTACTGAGAAGATTACCAGTCTGAAGGAAACAGAAGGCCATAATATGAACATAGTTCATCACAGTAAACTTCCCCCCCCCAATTTGGAAGCTGAGAATGAAATGGGTAATAGATTCTATAGCAAGTCCTGAGGGCAGGTTTTTTATGGCTATAGCATTGCCAAAGCCCCAAATAGACTATTAGGGTATTTTGGCTTCTCTATATATCCCTTTTTATTAGCAGATTATATTATTATAAATCAAAGCAAGTGTTCAAGCGTAGTAGTGATCCAAATACATCTCAGGTGCTGCATCCTCCAACCATATTTTGGCTTGGGAAACCATTAGCACCTTCAAGTAATGTTTGATTTGTTTCATTTGTGCTTAATTCTGGTTGATGTACTTCTCAGCTGAACTAAAGGACAGACTGTATGCTAGGGCAAAGTGCTTATATTCAGCAGCAAGAGAGAGCTTTGCAGTTTGCTGACGTCTGTGGCTATGCCAGGACTAGCTTGGTGAACTAGAGGAAAGGAAATACGTGTGATGGAGCACTAGAGCGGGCTGCCCAGGGGGGTTGTGGAGTCTTCTCTGGAGGTGTTTAAAACCTGCCTGGACATGTTCCCATGCAACATGGTCTAGGTGGTCCTGCTCTGCCAGGGGGATTGGACTAGATGATCTTTCCAATCCCTAATGTTTCCTAAGTGATTCTGTTTGCAGATACCTGCACTAACCTTTATCTGAGGCCAGCCTATTTCAAATGGCATTAATAGAGCTAATCCAGTGAATTTGTTAGCAGTGATTGTTGTCCAAAATCTGTCTTGTTTAGTTGGCCCCTACTTTTCTGTTTTTAAGAAGGAGGAACTGTTCAGGGACTCTTTCACTCATCTCCTGGGTATTTGCTACCGAGTGGTGTTACAGGCAATGGCTGCTTTTCTTCTCCCAGGTGTCTGCTGTATCTCACAGTATCACAGTATCACAGTATTATCAGGGTTGGAAGGGACCTAATAGATCATCAAGTCCAACCCCTACCACA
>JAOXOE010000256.1:42953899-42982811 GCA_028565055.1 Phoeniculus purpureus
TGATCCTGCTGTGGCAGGGGGATTGGACTAGATGATCTTTCGAGGTCCCTTCCAATCCCCAATGATTCTATGATTCTAATAAGCATAAATTTAGAGAAAAATCCATTGGAATTTATTCAACTGCAACTTACCAACATCTCCAAAGACATAGAGACCTTTGGGGGGGGTGTTTTTTGCAAAGAGCTGCAAATCAAGAGAAGAAAAAAATTCAAGTACGGGGTAAAAATAAAAACAAATACATTGCTGTGGTAAGGTACAAAAGCACATACTGTAAACCACCAAAGTAGCACTAGAGAACCAAGTGACACCTTGAATAAATCAAGCCACTGGTAAGCAATCTTAATGCTGTACTTGTGTGAATTCAGTAACATAGGTCAAACACACTGCAGGGTTTGGCTAGGTCGTCTTAGATTATTGCGAAAATACCCCCTTCCCTGGTCCTAGCATACATGCCTTTTTACCAGAACATATAACGATTAAAGGTTTCATAATCAAGCATCATCAAAACACATCCTTTTTCTCATTAAGCCACTTGAACAAACAGTTCCAAGAAAGAGGATATAAAATTGCACACTATTGTAGTCTTCACAGATATATACACTACATGCCTATTACAGCAGATCTGCTTAAGAAATCATCAGGATTTAGAGAATCAATATTGCAAAGCCTGTGAGCATTGCACGGCCCCTGTTTCTCTCTTTTGGATCTTAAATGCAGAATCATCTCTGTTCTGAACAAAATCAGTGCAGTCACAGTAAAAATATGCACATATATTTGTGTATGTAAACCTTATGTGTGTGTGTCTGCGTAATTTCCAAAGTATGTCTTTCAGGATAGTAGTAATTTTCTTCAGTGAATTATGTTTGCCTTGAATCAATAGTGGCTTAAGAATTTTTAACGTCTTAGTGTTTCTCAGGACATATGCTTCAGTTTGAAACAGTCCTCTCCCCCAATATTGTGCATAGACACTTCCAAGTGTAATTCTAAAAAAAAAAAGTTAACAAAATTCTCATCAAATCCATGAAACTGAACTAACATGAACAAAAACACTGCAGAAGCGTATCTGGATATTTTAAAGTGCTTCATTTTCGTAGATGTATGAGCTGAGCCAAAATAGAGGTAGATTAAAATTGCAACCCTGTGGTCTCATTTGGAGCTGGGTAATTGCTAAACAACTTGAATCTAAAGCACTTTTCAAAATGCAGTGCCACGTTAAAGAAATGTAGCAGTCAGTAGCAAAACACTAATTAAATATGAAAGAAAATATATGGATGAAAGGTAGAAAGATAATGTCAGGTCTATAGTACCAGCTTATTCAGAAAATATGTAAGCAGACCTCTTATATTAGACTCACTTACAAATTTCCTTTAGAGTTATGTTAGTAGGATAATCAAAAATTTGTATCACCAATCCATGGCTAACCAGGGTTTCAGATGTTCTGAAACCGTTCCATTAACAGACAAGGCTGCAACTCTCTGTGAGTGCTCTGAAAACACAGAAAGATAATGTAATTGACGAACATTTTTCAGCATGTACTTTTTAAGAGCTTGCACTCATTAGAATTACTGATGGTCAAAGTTACACAGCAAAGAAAGGAGGAATGGAAAGAAATCCCAACAAAAGGAGACATGAGAATTTATTTTTTATTTCAGATTAACAACAGTCATCTTAACAAGATAAAAGTCTATCACATTAAACTTACTACATTAAAAAGCTGCAGTTTCTCACGCAATGACACAAAGCTAGAAAACCAAATCCATGTTTACAGGACTGCTTTACCTGTATTTGTAAAGGTTATATAAATAGAACAAGTAGTAATGCCTACATTTTTATACTTTCTTTCATTATAAAGAGTTTACTAATTACCTTTAACCACTTCAAAGTCCCTCTTTTTTTCAGCACATTTTATTCTCAGTGTACTACTTAACCAGTTCTAGAAAACATGTTCCAAAAAGAAGGGGTGGTTTTTTTGGATAAATGAAACAAATATAACAGTTTGGGCTCCCTAAAAGTCTAAAATCAACTTCTGGGTCATTAAAGAAACAGTGTTCTGTTGTTGTTGTTAAGACAGCAATTTGAGTGATATCTAACTATTAAAAAACAAAAAAGGATGGGTACTGTGGCAGATCCAAACACATTTCCTGACACTGATAATCTGTAAAAGCAAACTGAATGCCAGAAAGAAAATCTTTGAGCAATTAAATAAGTTTGTAGGAAATATTATATGAAGGGGAGAATTTTGAAACCCTTAGGCAAGTATTTTGCACGGTCACCACATGCTTTCAAATGAGGGCATTGCCACAAATGAGTCAAATCTCTTTAGTTCTCAAAGTTTCTTAATTCCCATAACCTGCCTTACAATGACTTAAAAAAAGTGTAAATGAAATGCTTCACTAGCTATCATCATCAGGACAGGCTACAGCAGCAGCGTCTTCTCCTTTTATACATCAGCTGACTTCTAGACTTTTCTTGAAAATCATTCATATGCCACTTACAATTCCACAAGATGACTCAGAAATTCGTGTCCCCAGATTTACAGAATCCTCTACTGTCAAAGTGTATTACTAATTTCTGTTTCAAAACTGCTGCATCAGAATAGTCTTGTTCTTTAAAATTAATTTTAATGAACCAGTATCTGAGCTCATTTAAGGAATTATATCTGTCAAAACATGTCCTTTATTCTGACAACTTCCTATTCTTCCTTAAATACCTAATAATTTGTAACATTTTCCTACCTTCTCCCACACTCTACCTCAAACACCAGAAACAAGCAACTCATTGTGTGAGAATATTTGCTCTCTGATTTGAAAACGTTTTAAAGCATGGCAACACAAAGGTCATTAATTAAAATATGCAAAATTCAAGGGAAAAGTCTCCAAACAGCAGATTTTTTTTTTTTAACATTAACAGAACTTCCTCTTTCTCCCACTCTTTCAGGCCTCCTTTTTGGTTGCTGCTGTAGCTGAAGACATTTTCAAGGTCTTGAATGGTGTTTACTATTGTTCATTCCTCTTTTCAAAGAATGACCTCACTTATAATTGAGCTTATTTCAAGTCATTAGTGCAGCAACTCAACAACTCTTAAGATGTCCCAATTGGTATTAATTTGAAAAGCTAGAGATCTGAAACGTCTATGCAAACTGTTTCAGCCTTGAACTTCAATTCAGAGGATCTCAAAATATCTCAACATACAAGGCCATGTTGAAGATCAAAGTTGTTGTTCAAACTTGAGTAGCGATTTTGAAAAAACAGAAGCCTGCTGCAAGTTTACAGCAATACTAATTGTTTTTTCCCCTCAAATTCATTCTAACCTGATGCCAAAAAACCTCTACCTCTACATAATAAAAAAAGTTTTATTATGATAGAAGAAACGTTGGTGTCCCTGCCCCCCAAACTATGGATTTCAAAAAGCTTCGGCCTGTGAGGTAACACAAGTCTCTTGGATGAATACTGAAGTATTTAATCCGTAATCCTACTTCTATTCTATAAAACATGGTAATAATATTAAGACAAAAAGTGACAAATTAGGAACAAAGTAAACCAAAGCAGACCACTCTTGTTATGGCTGAGAAGTGCAAGAATTTTCAAGAATAATAGTTAATTTAGAAGAGGTTTCTGCATTTCTGAAGCAATCAGGCAATAAAACAAGGATTATTATAACTACTTCAGAAGAGACTGAGGGAGCAAGGCCTTTTGTTTACCCCCTTTTCTTCATTGCAGCCTCTCAACCACATTCTCTTCAATAACAGATCCAGGAAAAATGAACATGCTTGAGATGCCAAGCACCTTAAAAGTTGCCAGTATATTTTTTTTTTTTTTGATGCAGGAGATTTCATGCTAGTAGTTTGTAGGTTGAGTACTTCTATGTGTAACTGATCAAACTGTTTGACTTATTTCCAATAAATCTTTAAATAATTTACAGTACTCCAATTTGTTCCATTTACATCTACTAAAACCCCTTAAATACAAAATATTAAGCAAAAACAATGCCAACGTAATAATAAAAACAACTGAACACCTATAGCACAAGGTTTATCCCTTACGTCACAGTATATTCAAAGTTACAAAGTACCAGGCCTTCATGGGAGGAGAGGGCAAACACGCTACTCACGAATACAGAATTTACCTGTGTCCTGTATCATTAGTACTTTCTGAAGACACCATCTACTAGTTCTAGAAACTACCAAGCCTAAGGAAATCCCAGACCTATTCCAGAGAGCAGGACTCACCACCTTTTCTTGGCATTAAAAGCCTTATCTAGTCATGAAAACAGAACCAAGTTTGCAAAAGCACCTCTACTCCAGAAAAACTACATGTGGTTACTTAGAAAACTCCCAACACATGCAGACATATGTTCAGCATATGATGCCACTGTCTGCAGCCAGTGTGTGATGGCTATGGCATTCCCAAAAACCTTTTCACATGACCCTGGGGAAAACCTGAAGTATGTTGGTTAAAATTTTAGTGAAGCAAAACCTGGCCTGCACTAGAATTTAAACAAGACTTTGTGTGGCTTCCTTTTATCATAGAAAGCGCTCTGTTCAAACTGATGAATAGTTACCTCAAAGATGGCAGAACAGCATTGTTTTTGCAACTTTTTCTTCTCTATCATTAATCATGATTTGACTTAATTACACAAACTGTCAGGCTTTAAACAGATTTACACATAACTCACAGTTTTCCTCCTTTTCTGCTCTTCTGATACAGCACTTACAGAGCTCAACCCACTTATCAATCTTCTAACATTTCCAGAGATACCAAGCTCTAGAAAAAAAACAACCCTCAAGATGCAACACCACTTATCCCAACAGAAGCAGCTGCTTCTTACTACCTGTGACATTAGTTTCCAAGTTACAGGCAGCCATGAAACCATTTTTAAAAGCTGGTTTAAAATTAAAGCATAGAATTGAAGCAATGTTAAAAGAAAGCAAGCAGTGCTTTAAAGGTAACTAGCGAAAACCACATTCTCAGACTAAAAAAATGGCATTTGACTTTTTCCTTTTAAGAAAGTGTCAGTCAGTCCGGCTTTACTGCTATTAGCTCTGTTATACAGACAGAAAGTACCATCACAATTCCCTAAATAGAATAAGATTAGTATTTGTTCTCTGTAACAGAGACTTTCTTCCCTATTCACGCTTCCCAATCAAAGTAACAGTAAATAACAAACCCACATAATGCTTGATCTACAAAGCCATTACAAGACACCTGCTCTAACAGCTATAATGATTCAGGGCACTCCAGTTAACATGAGTCAGCTCCCAAAACTATTCTTAAAGGTAGCACTTCTAGAACAGAATCTCCAAATGTTCAAAACAATTTACCAGAAAAGACCAAATTACTGACCCTTGGGTTACAATAAGACCAACACCTTCATGATGACATTTTTTTAAGGAATGAAAATGAATGAAAGTCTCTCATTAGCAAGCCTTAAAATGAAGCCAGGACATATGAAAAATACCCACTTTTCACACTGAGCTTCCTCAAGATACAAAACTCAGGCCAAGCTCTGTTTGGCAAGCTGAATACAGTTTGGTTTGCTTACACTTATGCAAGAAAGGTTCTCATTCAAGCATGCTGCCATATTGCTTTGGATACCAAAGATAAGAAACAAGCATTCTTTGAAAGAGGAAATTTCTGGGTTTTTTTAATTTGGTACTAGGCCAAATTCAATCATAAGGCTAGTCTAGTCTCAAAAGTTAACCTACAAAGGCATCAAGACAACACAAATCCACATGCACACACCCATATACAAAATTGTTTTGACATACACTTTTAAGATTGTAAGTTTTGCACTGGTTTGACATTTCTCATAATTTTAATTAAAGAAATTCATTAAATAAAACAGTAAATAATGTGATGAGCTGACCCATCACTAATGCAGGCAAATATATACCCCAAACAATTACTGGACTTCAATCCCCACATCAGAGTTAGAATCTTCGAATGACTTACGTTGGCAGGGACTTCAGGGGATCATGGGGCCAAACCTAAAGTGAGCCTTTAAGAAAGATGGGGACAGTCTTTTTAGCAAAGCTTGCAGTGTGATTGACGGGGCAAGCATAACTTAGAAAACAATTGCTCATTACAGCAAGAAGGCAAACAGGCCTTGAACAAGACAACGAGCCAGACTCTATGCATTGTGGAGGTCGCATTCTTAAAGGTAAGGAAGCAGATGCCCTGTACTTTGTCCTTGGTGATGAATATAAGGAATGCTGATCAGCTGGAAGACTCTTACCACTAAGGACAGCATATGCTCAAGTGGGAGGAGACTCAATTTGCATGTGAAATAGGCAGATCATTAATATGTATTAGGCATATTGGGAAACTTAATTAATATGTATTATTGTACAACGTATAATCGTGGTTTTGTGGCCAGCTTAGTGTACATGCTTGTGGAGGCGCAAGCCCCCGTGTGCCCGCCAGCAATAATAAATACCTCCTCAAAAACTCTAACCAGAGTTCTTGAGTCTTTCCGTACGTCCAGTGACAGGACAGTTGTGATGACGGAGAAAGGGGTGACGGACAGTTTTAAACTACACAAGGGGAGACTTAGACTGCATATACAGAAGAAATTTTTTACAATGAGAGTGTTGAAACACGGGAACAGGTTGCCCAGAAAGGTGGCTGAAACCCCATCCCTGGACACACTCAAAGTCAGGTTGGATGAGGTTCTGGGCCATCTGATCTAGTTGGAGATGTCCCTGTTCACTGCAAGAGGGTTGGATGAGACAATCTTTAAAAGACCTTTCCAATTCAAAGCATTCTATGATTCTATGGTTTATGCCCATGAGACGAGATGCCCATTGTACAATGGATGCTGAGAAAGGCTGACAAGGTTTGCAGCTGATGGCACACACTCACTTTAAATGCAGAAGTTACTTCTGATGAAAAACAGTAACAAAAGCACTGCAAGAGAAAGAGACAAACATTCAGCGGCTGGCTAGGAACAGTAGCAATGGCTTCCAGATACACTCCTCTAAGCAGGACGGATATGTCCAGTGCAAGCAGGGAAAGTCAAGTTAATGATGGCAATAAATATTTTGTCCCGAACTATACTTTTATCATCAAACTGGGTCAAATGCCCTATTCTCACTGTTTCTCCTCACCACATTTACAAATATTTGTTCTGACTGAAGTATGTTAATCAGGTGCAAATGAAATGCATCCACTGGTCATTGAGTTTCTGTGCACATCTGATCACCTAATATTTACCAAGTAATCAAATGTCTTATCTACTTGGCTGGGCACAATGTTTGGGTTTCTGGGATATAAACTCAAATCTGCACAACAAGAGGCAAGGAAAGCTACAGGGGGATTCTTATATCAGTTCTAGTCACTTCCCATGAGAATCTGCCACCATGAGAACAATGCTATCAAGATTTGCAAGTGCAAGGCCATGAGAGCAATAATCTGAGAATAACACGACCAGAACAAGACATGAAAAACACTGTCACAGAGCCTTTGGAAAACACTGTGTCAAAAGCTTCCTGGAAAAGTTACAGGGCTACAACAGCAGGCTATTAGAATTACTAATGCCAAGGCAGGATGGTTGTTAAGGCCTTGCACAACAGGGCTATGTCCAAATTTTTGTTGCTGCTTTGAAAATGAGCTGTTACGTCCTAAAAAACACACCTAGGGCGCAGATCACACCACTTCTTTCTTTACCTCACCTAGACCTAACACCACTGTAAAAAACAGACTTTTTTTTTTTAAAATGTCTGATCTGTATTGTAATGTTTAGTGAAGCTAAGGTATTTAGACGTCCTGCATAATTTCACTTACATTCATGAAAGATTCATTAGAACACAAAACATCAATGTTCAGTTCATGCAAACCAATCACAGGTGTGTTGTACCAGTGCTTGAGAATTAAAACAGTCTGATGTCCTCTCTTCTACAGCCAAATGATATTTTTCGGAAGGCAGACAATGGACCAGTGGACATAACCAAAGTCACATTTTCTTACAGAATTATTGCACTAGTACTTAATTTACTTTTGGAGCGGCACTGTATGCTATGTTAGGAAAATAAATTCTGGGTATCACCTGGAAACTGGAATTAGAAATATTAAACTTTATTAAACTTTAAGTTTAAAAAAAAAAAGGGAAAAAAAGGGAAAAGTAGAAAAGGGGGAAAAAAAGCATATTCTTCCTCAATTCACGTCCACCCCTCCCCCTGCCCAGACCTGATAACCCCTGATTCCTAAGAGATGCTAAAAGCCATGGACAAGGGGGAAGTAAAAAGGAAAGACTAGGGATCTCCTAGGCAAAACTTAAATATTCAATTTAAGCAGTTTCCTAGGCATCAGTCTGAAAATTTGCAGGAAAGGATGGAGATAAGAGGAAGATAAAAAGGAAGACTAAAAAAGGGAATGGGGAAAAGGCAGGGGGGTAAAGCAGAAGAGGGACAGAGAGCCACAGAAGGATTGACATGCCACAGTGTGCTACGGGCCAAAACGAAACTGAAACCAGACTCCCAAGACACACAAACAGGGAGGGGGTACCAAGAAGAGGGGAAAGGAATACTCTGTCCCCAGTTAAGGACTCCAAAATCTGTCTGCCCACTCCACCTGCTCAACTTGTCCCCTGCAGCAGCCACCTCTCCCCTTCACTTCTTCACCCCACTAACCTCCACCCCCCCTGCCCTGCATAGCTGCTGTGTGCAGGAGGGAAAAGTAAACATCCCTGCAGCCGAGACAAGTTAACTCCTTGTATGCTGAAAGACAGTTCGATGCAGGAATACCATAAGCAAACATTATTTCAACAAATCCAGAACAACGTGTTACATTTTAAATACTCAAGAAGTCGGAGCTTGAAACCTAAGATTCAGTGGAGACCGGGGCTGCTTTGGAGGGGGTTTGTGCTCGGTTTAGAGAGGGGTGCTAGAAGCATTTCCCAGGTGCCCTGCACTCCATAAAAAGAGGGAACAGGGGTTGAGCCAGAGCCCCTTTTTCCCCTGTGCCTTTTCTCCCTCTCCAGGAGTTTGGGGAGAAGGTGTGGGATGGTGGTGGTGGCAGAGGGGAGGGAGTAGGGCTCCACTCTCTCCTCAGTCTATTCAGGCATGGGGAGCAGTGCCTACTTGTCCTCCCCTGCCTGCCCACACCGCTGTTGAGCGCAGAGGGTGTCAGACACAGCAGCAGCGCCACATTCCCCAGCCACCCGCAGCCCTGACTTTGGCCCCAGCTGGACTGGAAAGCTGCATTGACAGCAGTGATGGTGTAGGATGGTGGCAGCATCTTGCATCTCACCGCCGCTATGCCAAGATAAGGCATTCAGTGTGGTGCCGACAGAGGAATGTGCACTGTGAGGAATCCACCAATGCCGATTCCTCCCTGCATTAAGTGAATAAGCCTGGAGATGTCAGACGGTGAGATAATTTTAAAGAGGGAGAGCCCAAACTCCAGAGGAGGAAGAGGAAGGTCCCTGCTGGCTGCCACCATTGTGCACTCACCACATGGCCAGCCACGTGGCCATCACCATCTTGACTGGCTCAACAGCAGGAAGAGAAACTGTTTGTCATTTTGCTGCTAAGAAAGATTGGGAATGTTTTGAGTAAGTGGGAGAACAGAGCTGAGAAGGACTTGTAACTCTTAAATTTTTGTCAGATTGCTCAGGAAAAAATGGGGGGAGCTGAGATGGCGAAGGGTGGCCCTTCCCATTGTGTCTCTGGAAGTGTATGTGCCTCTGCCTCAGGGCAGAGGCTGAAAACAAAGATTGCTTACATAATTCTTTGCTCATTTTTCTCAGAAATGCATATAACGGCATTATGACGGAGGTTTCTGGTTTGTGTGTTTTAACTTGCTTAGGCTTTTTAATCTTTCTGTACATAGTTATAGATTTAATAAACCCCTTCTGTTTCATTAAACTGCTCTACCCGAGACCCGATCTGGAGGCCTGGCTGCCTGCCCTTCTGTTTCTGTTTGGTTTGAATCTGTTACATTCTTTCTTTTCATTTGTAAAATTCCAGTAAAAACAAAGATTCAAACATGAACAGTGATCTGTCTGCAATGTTCCAGCTTAAAAACTAAGACTCATGTTAAATGGCAGACATTTCTGTATTTTAAGCACATTCTTGCAAGCAAATGTAAACACAAAAAACATTTTTCTTACCTTTGAGAGAAGATTTTTTGAACTGATGCTGTAGCCCTTAAGGTTCTCATGCAGCTTCTGCAGGTGCTGCACAACTTTTCTTTGTTGCTCATCATTCCTCAGCTCTTCTTGCTTAATCAGAAAGTCATAATGTTCTAATGGTCCACTGCAAACCAATAAGGCTTTGGCATTGGCGTTTGTAGGAGTACCAGGGACTATCTTCTTGTCAGCCTGAGTTGTATATGCTGTGAAAAGAAAAGCAGGTTATTAATAGAAAAGTTCTGCAAAAGCACCTTCTTGTATCAATAAAGAACACCACACTAACAGTTTACACAAAGATATATATCTATATATACACATACATACATTATCTATAAACCCACTAGAGTATGTTACCTCTTAGATTACACTAACATCTAACTTCAGAAGTAACACCTCTGTAAGTATGTCACAACATTTTTACTATTAAAAGTCACAGCTGGAGAGTTGGTAAGAGTTAGATGAGCTGAAGTTTCGATCTTTTATTTTTTTGGTGGGAGACTTCTGTTGGCTTTTTTTTTTCCCCCCAAACTGGGGCAAAACCATTTAAAAAATCCAAATTCTACTCTATAAACAGATTAATTGCTTAGACAGCATTGAGGTTAAACTAGACAGAAAGACAAGAAAATGTCTGTCGGCAAAATAAAAACCAAAATAGGAGTTCTGTAGGCAAGCTGACAGAATCAAAGATTGCACTGAGCAAGTCAATAGCTGTGAAGCCCTGCAACACCACTGTCTGCTGTTCTTGCATTACTTTCTGCCTAGAAGAGACATGCCCAAGCAGGAATTCTATTTATATATATTTAATAAACAAATTTTAAAAGTCAGAATTGCCAAAGTGTGAGTTAACTAGGGAAGGAAAGAACATACAGGAATATAAAAAAAGGCTTGCTTAATCAGTAAGATCTAAATCTTAAAGGAATATGTTGAAAAGATGTTTAATATCATCTTTGCTTCTACTGTCATATACAAGGTTAAAAATTATGAGTAACACAATGTGTAGCAGTGATAAAAGAAACAGATCTGAGTAAGAAAAATGCATATAATAGACTATATAGTTGGATAATTTTAATGTTATGAGACCTAAGGAAATTAATCCCTAAACATTTCATTTAGCTAAGTTTCCTGAGCAACACACAGGTCTCTAACAGCTTCCTTTAAAGCCTCACTGAAGGCAGGTAAGGTTCTGAAACACCAGAGAAATGAAACAACTCTTGTATTTAAAAGAGAGGGAAAAGGCAACTCCAGAAATTCATAGATCAACTTCAAAAGACTCAAAAAGAAGAATAGAACAAATAAACGCAGATTTTTCTTTTTGCAAATAAAGCACATAACAAGGTAACTACATAGCAAACAAAATGCAATTCCAGCTCCCCAAGAACAGTTTTCCTCTCTGATGGGTGAAATGCTTACTGAGTAAAGGAAAACACATCTTAACTGTGGTATCACTCTCATTATTGAGTCATGCATCATTCCATATATAAAGCAGGAAAGTAAATTGCAAATGAAATTATTAATGAGAAAATGTTAAAGTAACTAGAAAAAACTATGTGTATTGAATAACTACTTATAGTTAAACCAGGTGTGTATTTGCAGTAGAATTTGAGAGAGTGGTCAGAACCTCAGCTTGGTGCAATCCAGAATTTCTGCTCATGACCTGTATACAGTACAATAAAGTACATGGTCTGGGAATGCAGATAACAAGTCAGAAGGGGGCTGAAAACACACTGGAAAGCAAAGCAATTCTGGTAAACTGGAACAGCAATCTTACACAAATGGGATGCAATTCATGGGGGGCATGGTGCTTAGGAGACATAAATAAATTTAAAAGACCTGCTAAAGAGTAGCTCCGCAGAAAAGGATTCGGGGGCTACAGTGGATCACAAACTGACAGAGAAACCACCGTAATAATATTAGACTAAAATAAAACAGTGCAAGTATTCTTATGAATGTAAATAAGGTTCAGCACACCAACAGAACTGCTTAGAAGCATGGAGTTTTGTGTCAGATTACACGTACTTACAGTTAACCATCCCAGGAGTGGAATAAAATACTTCATCATTAACAAGTGACAGAGGTGGAGAGTATGTACAAGTGATGTCAGAGGGTGTCATGGGACAAACCACTCCCTATTCTACAAAAATAATATCAAGTGCTGGGATTTAAACATGATGGGAATACACTATAACACACTACCAGGAAACTCCCAGTAACTGCGAAGGGATAGACTCAGACTTGTAGCTGCAAAGCTTGAGAAATTTTATTACATAGCAGGAAAACACATCAGGCAATTCAATAATTTTACATCAGAGAAACTACTGTTAATATAGGAATCACCTGTGATTCAGTGCATTAATCTAGTCCTATAGCTTTCTTCTCCATAATGCAAAATATGGATCTTCATTTTTCTCTTCCTGTTTCATCATCTGTGTATTACATAAACTCTTAATCAATTTTTATTCGCTCCCTTCTGAAATCTTCATTGTACACAGAAAAAGCACCTTCTATCTCTGTGCAGTTTTCTAGATGCAACAACAGAAAAGCAGTGTCAATTAATTACTCGCCCAATAATTACACAAAACAGTGTAAAACTATAGACACATGTTTATCCATAACCTATCTTTTCCATCTCCAGGGTGCAAGACACCATCGGATGTTACCACATTTAGCTTGACACTCCTTGCTTTTGAAGAGTTGACACCAGGATACAACTTTTTATTAAATTCCTGTTCTTAAAACATAAATATTTAAGCATAATCTCACTCCATTTCAAACAATAAAATCAGCTGCTTGCATGTCGAAGGATCACACACACAAGACAAAGGTGTTGTCTTGGAGAAGTCTTAAGCAGAAAACCTCAAAGTAAAAAAAAAAACTTTTAATATAATATTTTCATTAATACCTAATGAAAATGCTTCAATCTGAAACTGCAAAAATCTCCTTCAAAGAGGGGAACTTTAGATGCCTTCTGTAAAGTGGCATTAATTTACCACTGCAAAGATAAGTGCTTACATAAAAATACAGAAAGAAAAAGTGTTCTTAACTCCAGGGACCTTCTGCTCTGGAACAGAAGAACAGACAAAAAACCAAATCAGTACATTGTGAAGTTCTCCTACTGTCACTTAGATGCGATCCTGAGACGACACAGGGAAAAGGCACATGTGGTTCCATGACACCACTTAGGAAAGCTACAGTCACAGCTGAGGCAGGCACTAGAGTTATTTATGTAAGAAGACAATCTGAAATGGAAGCTGTGTTGTGGCCTATCAAAACCTGATCTTGACAGCAGCCAAGAGTTTGAGAGCACAGAGGGATAACTGAGATAAACACCATTACCCTGGTAATCCTTATTTTTACCTAGAAGTTGAATTTTATTATATAAGGTTTTGAATTGTGATATCTAAAATCTGTCAGATTATTCTTCTCATAAGAAAAATCCTATCAGATCATTGTCTCCCCAGTATTTCAGGGCTTAGGAAAACAGCATGGGTTTCCCTGACAGGAATTTTATCTTTGCTATCTCTCCATGACTGCAGAAATTGATACCTCTGAATTTATTATTCTACAAGTTTTCAAGCAAAAAAACCTAACTTTAAGATTATTATTCACTTCTGGGACAGAAAAAGTACTGCACTTGCATAGACTGATTAGGATTCAGTCTCCAAGACCTCTTACTGTCCTCAAACTAAACATCCTCTGAACAAATTATTAGAATTGCAGACCTTTAATGGATGTAAAAGAAAAAAAAATTACATAGATAATATTCACATAAATAAGAGAAGATGAGACAAATGGAATTCTACTCCTTCTATGGCAAAATGTAAATAATGCTTCAGATTACGATATTCATCTCCCTAAAGGGTTGCTTACAAACAGCAGAGATGACAATGTGTATTACTAATTCTGGAAACAAAGCTGAAACAAGCACTTCAGGGGACTGATAAAAAAGCAGATCAAATCACCTTTAACCCTTGTGCTGGCTATATGTGTGCTTCAAACCAGTCCTTCCTGGGACTGACTGGAAACCTGTTTCATGGATATTAAGGCTGGAAGACAGCATTGCTCTTTTTAAGGATAAGGGAAGTTAAAAGTATCCAATTATCTCTGAACTGTGCTCAAGAATTTTGTTTGATTATGGCAAATTTGAAGAAAATATATTTTGAAGATGTAAGAAATTAAGAATTAACCACTTAATATGACAATTTGCTGTAATTACTGGGGTTAGTTACTGTTTGTCATATTTCCAACTAATAATTATTTGAGAACTGCATCTAAACCAAAGTCAGAGAGGTTACAACTGCACTAAAATAAATGAATCCAAAAATTCACCCAACTGCCCCCCTTGCTGACAGTCATAATCAAAAAGTTGGAACAGCTTCTGCTAAACCAGCGTTAAGGCAACATACAGGAATCACTTCGGTTTTTTTATTGCTCTGCAACCAGAGCAGTCAGAATTCTGCCTTGAGAGCTTTTTACAAACACCGAGATTTGGCAGGGGCACAGCAGGTGATTGAAAGCAGCTTTTAAAACCTGTTCTGTTTTCAGCAATCCAAGCTGAAAACAAGTTCAGAGTATTAGTTTTTATCACAATGAAGCCAAACTGCATCAAACTCACAAATCCTTAATGTAAAGTACTAAAATTGCCAATGAAACACAGCTGTCATTACAGATGACAAATCTGAAGTTAGGGGACACTTCTATCAACAGGCAGATAGTGGTAAACAACTTGCTAAATTCATAATTAAGGTGACAACAGAACTGCTGCAAACTCATCATCTTAGACTATTCCACAGTGATGGGGAAAGAGCGATGGTACTGTCTTGTAGTTCTAAAGGTTATTTTTCTGCACAAGATTGTAAGTGAAGGTAGCAAAAGAACAGAAAAGACAGTATTTTGCATGCTAGTATCTGTAGATAACAATCATAGTCTCCTGTCTCATCTTTTACTAAAAATACATGCACATTTAGTATAATCAGTGTCAAGCAGGTATACTGTCCCGTGGTGTACAAGAATTGGGATGAGTTAAGCATATGGACCGAAGTTAAGCACAAGAACAGACTTGGTGCGTAATTCTCAGGAAAGACACTGTGTGTTGGTTATAAAGCAGAAAATATCTTTCTAGCCCTACAGTATAACAAACAATTGCTCCTTTTGAAATATTTTACAATGCCTAGTAAGAAGAATGGGAAAGGAGGCCATTTGAAAAATACATTTACTTCTCAGTGCTGAGCAGCATGCTTAGAAAAGCAAAGTCCAACCAACTATGCTGGTGGTGTGGGAAAGACCACCTCAAATCTGCTCCAATTTAAAATGTTAGACCAATATCATGTAAGAGGAAAAAAAAAAAAGGGCCCCTTCATCTGAAATGAGCAGCTTATAGCTAAGACACAAGAACAGAGACTTGGCCTGTCCATTCACTTTGCCTCATTCTATGACCCCAAGTGAAACACTCAACCCCCTTTTAACCTTCTGTAGTCCACTCATTCAGGCAGTGTATGAAACGGCATTTAGGCTTCCAGAGAAACATAAGTTGGAAGAGCGAGCTCTGGTTTTTTGCCAACAAGCCTGTGACATTATTCTGAATTAAGACTACTTTTTCTACTTCTATGCACACCGTGGTGAAACAAATACTACTCATGAACACTTTTCATTAAGGAAAAGGTATAAAATGTGGAAAGAAAAATCACAAGACCAAATAAAAGACCAGCAATCATATAAACAAAATGACAACTCAACAGCTGCAGACTTGTCAAATAGCCATGTAAGGACTATCTGCCCTTTAACATGGAAGCTGAAGGACTATATCTAAAGCCACTGGATTGGAACAAAGTTTTTAAAATAGTAATATGTCAGTTCAAAAAACAATCCACACAGATTTAAAGCTTTTCACCAGTATCAGAGACCATATACTAATGTAATAACCGTGGTGCTTCTGTTTTCCCTAGGTTGTACCAACACTGCAGAATCACAATACAATGATGTGAACATTTCTCAACCCTTCTAGATCTGCTGAAAGACCTTGAGGACCCAGCTGATGTCAGCTGTGCGCTCGTCAGCAGTCACCTCCACTTCAAGCCTGAACCTCGAGTTAACATAACCCAGAACTTATAAATCTGTGTATTGCACTGATTTTGAAAAAGGATCCCTTGAGGGAAACAAGCCCCTCAAACATTACCCCAAAGCAAAGGGAACAAGCCTCTTACACATCACCCCAAAGCACGGCAAAGGCTCTGGCAAGCATTTGCCAAACTCCCGGTGCAGCAGCCACGGACGGCAGTTAACACTCTATTCGGGGCAAGAGGCTTCGCTAACCCGGGAAGTCACAGCCTGTTCACGGACCCTCCCGTCGCTCCGAGAAACAAGGGCCAGGTGGTGGATAGGCCCTTCCCGGACCCGCAAGTTCCGCCCCGGCCCCAGCCTCGACGACCCCCCGTCTCCCCTCTCCCCGTCGCCATCACCCGCCGGAGGGGGCTGCAGGCAGGGCGCGGAGCCAGCAAGCCCCATGCCGCAGCAATACTAACCTCTCCGCAGGGCCACGGGCCGCGCCGCAGCGCGCAGCAGGCAACGCGCAGTAACCAAGGGCGACACGGCCGCCGCCATGTTCGTGCCCGGCCGCTGCGGCGAGGCGCGGGACGCGCTGGGAAATGGAGTCACAGCGGGTTTGTCCCGCCTCCGCCCCTCTCTCGCCCTTCGCCCTCCAATCCCTGGGAGCCGGGCGGTAGCGGCCGCTTGCGGAGTGCGTTTGGGCTTTTTGTTTATCTTTAAAAGCATTAAAAAATCATAGAATCGTTCAGGTTGGAAAAAGACCTTGAAGATCATCGAGTCTAACCATTAACCAAACTTTCCCAAGCCCACACTAAACCATGTCCCTGAGCTCCAGATCTACCCAACACCCTCCCTGGGCAGCCTGCTTCAAGGCCTGGTGACCCGTTCAATTAAGACGTTTTTCTTAATGTCTAAAAAGAAGGTTTTCCTAAGCATGGCTCATAAAATATTAGGGAGCAATATTTTCAAAAGTTAAGGATAAATATTCCTGGCCAGAGTTACGAACTGTCTGCACGGGAGCAGTACAACCAATGCCTGTGAACATACATTTAATCCACAACAGTGAGATAGGTGACCAGAAGCAGAGATTTCCCTGAATGTAAAGACCTGGAGGTTGATTGAGTCCTGTACAACTGTGGACTCAGCACACACCAAGCCTTATTCTTGTCAGATATCCCCACAGGGCTCTTGAGCACTTCTCACCACCTGCCTCATTTCACAGGTACCCACTTGTCTTCTCCAACCACCTGCATTGCCACTATGAAGCTCATGTGATGGTAAAGCACAATGCCAGAAGCCTATACTCCAAGGGAAAGGCACTGGCACTCAGAATGACCAACACTAACGCTTCCACTGTTCACTGGCTGGACCTCCATTGCTGTCAGAAACACACACAGAAGTCAGGATGGAGCTTCAGAAGATGTCCCTGAAGAGTGAGTTGTGCAAAAAACAACAACATGTCTGCTCATGGTAAAAGCAAAATGAAAAGCACTGGGTTTGCAGTGTCAGAATTCCTGTCTTATTCTAGCATTACATTTCTGCACAACAGGAACAAGAAAGCAAGTAATTGTAATAGACTATTAATCAACTTTTTTTTTAAGGGCAAAATGTTGCCTCAGGACACTATAGAACAACTTGCAAGCAAAAGTTGATTATATCCTGAGCAGGACTGCCAATTTTAAAAATATTTAAGATATTGTGATGAAAAGATGAGTAAGATTAAAATATTCTCAGTGATTGATATTTCATGTTCAGCTGTTTCATAATATGTTGTTGCTCCAGATACATCTTCAGTGCTATATCCCTAATTAAGTGGTGAACTAAAGTACCAATTTATCACATCTTAAAAGAGCTGTTTTCAGTGCATTTTCTCTCATCTTTCCTTTATTAAGCATTTATTGGTTTTGCCATTCCCGCATGTTATAGCTATCCACACCTGTGCCCGTTTAGGAATGAATTCCAGCACAAATCATAGTGAATTGAATAGACATCTCAAACATTCATTGCAATTTTCCCAATATTTTTAGAAACTCAAACAAGGAAACAAACAACTTCAGTTAAAGTGATTTAAATAACAAATAACTTATCTTTATAAACAGCTTATCTCCTTGAGAACAAAGAATAAACAAGGCAACAAGAACCGCGTTTTCTTCCATTATTAACTCAGATCACAATACAAACGGTTGAAATGTCAGGAATAATTGGAGAAAATGACAGCATAATCTTCAGCAAAAACATCTGATTTATTTAAATTTTCACTAGGGTTTTTTTCTTAACCTTGTTATCCAAAGCAGTGTAGAAAAACTCCCCATTTGGGTCTATTCTGACATTTTCCTACCTAAGTGAATAAATCCTCTACAATGCTGTGAGCCTTCTGAAGGCTGGCAAACTCTGCAAACAGTGAATCATGGAATGGTTTATGTTGGAAGAGACCTTAAAGATAATCTCATTCCAAGACCCCTGCTCTAAACAGGCACACCTCTCATTATCCCATGTTGTCCAGGGCTCCATTCAAGCTGGCCTTCAACATTTCCAGATAGGGGGCATCCACAACTTCCCTAGGCAACCTGTTTCAGTGCCTCACAGGGAGGACTTTATTCCAAGGCCTAATCTAAATCTACCCTCTTCTATCTTGAAACTATTCCCACTTGTCCTATCACTAGACTGCCTCATAAAAAGTCTCTCTCCAGCTTTTCCTGTTACTTTCTCTCCCTTCAGTTACTGGAAGGCTGCTATAAGGTCCACCTGAAGCCTTCTCTTCTCCAGGCTGAACAGCTCCAATTCCCTCAGCCTGTCCTCACATGAGAGGTGCTTGAGCCCTTGATCATCCTTGCAGCCCTCCTCTGCACTTTCTCCAACAGTTCCACGTCCTTCTTATGTTTGGGACTCTCCAGAACTGCAGACCATACACTGTACTGCACACCCCAGGAACTCGCTCTGCATTGGCTATAAGCACTCAGCAAAAGCACATTTTGGCATTAGCTTAAAAGAACAGAACTTGCAAGTGTACTTCCATATACTAACATGGTCAACATCTGTATATGTAACAGGTACAGATCTGTTCTGCAGTGCATTTGTGTACATCATTTCCTGCACCTGTCCCTTTGCTCACCTCCAAAAATGTGTTGTTGCAACTGTGCAGAAATCAAATCAACACTTGTTCAGCCCAGCTGCATTATTAGTCTGCAAGCTAACCAAAAGTATAGGTGGTCTTTAACAGGAATAGAATACCAGGGCTGTAATAACCTCCCCCCCCAGAGGCCCCCCTGGTATAAACTGCAGTTCTTTTAGAAATCCTGAGGTGAACCCAATGTAGACATATATGTCCAAGGGTCTTCAGGTTTTTGCCAGACCCAGTCTGAGTTTCTGCAGGAGGGGGACAGGGTTTATCCACTGTAAGGCTCCAGGATATTCTCCCCATGAGAAACATCTTAGTACAGAACTGCTCATTCAGCCTGCTCCACAAAAATGGATTTTTTTGGCTAGTTTTCATTAACACATTTTCCATCAAAAGATATTTTTCTGGGATTATGTCAAAACACTCTGGGGTGAGCTTAATACTGATGTCATCTGTCTTGAGTCAATCAAAAGCTATTAATTATCTACAATGTTTATAAAACATAAGACTAAAAAAGCTGCATAAATATTCACATACTCAGGGACTTAAGAGATATTTTCACTATCTTTTTGGTTTTTTGTTTTACGGCGTGCATTTCAGCCAGTTTAAACAGCTCAACCTGTTAGAAATGCATTGCACAGTTTTCCAGCTACAGAGGTGTTACTCAGCATCCCTCAGGACAAAGAGTTCACAGTAGAAATTAATCCTGTACGGTAATGGACGATCCTTGATTAAAAGGATAATATTGTATATAAAAGGAGAAGAGGAATTTAATACAATAGCTAAAAATGAATATAAATATGTAAAAAATACATAAAATGTGGATAGTACAAATTATATTTGTAAACTATATTATAGTTTTATCTGGCACATGATAATTTAGGAACACAGAATAGCTACACAGATATGTTTCAAAACACTGGCTGACATTGGTAAGCCATTTTTCTATACAAAGCATTGACAATTAGTTCAATGCCTTGTGGGTTTTCTCTTATCTTGAGTCTGCATTCCCCACAACTTCTGATAAAATATGCCTGCATTGACTAAAACATGTTAACCTGGATGCTTCTTAGATGGCTGGAGAGCCCTGAGTGGATAATGGAGAAAATAGATTTCCTTTCCAGTCAAATATGTCATTCATTTTCAAAACAAAGAAACAAACAAATTGCTCTCTGAGCCGTACCAAAGTTAAGAATTAATAATCCATTTATACCTGCCTCTGAAGACTCACACTATGAGATTCTGGTATTCACATTGCCACTTGAAGCTATGCCAGAAAACCTTTGTGTCAGAGTTGAATAAATAACATGTAGTAACAAATTGATTGGTATGTAATCTAGAGTTGCTACTCTCTACACAAACACAGCTGACCTTTCTCTCTCCAGATTTGAAAACTGGCACAAAGTTCATGTCAGAAACAGAATTACAACTTTATTTTCTGAACTTAGGCTCATCTTCATCCCGAGAGAAGAATCTTCTTGGCAGGCAAAAACAAGGAAGGATAGTGTAACTCTAGTCTCATGGATCACAGAAAATACCTGATTTTCCCCTACCTTCCTTCCTTCTCTTTCCCTTATGAGCCAGTAGGACATGATGTAAGGGAGTCTACTCATGAAGCAGGGCATCTTTCCCTTTGCCTCCTGGGTCATAGAACTTGTATTTGACCTAAGGAAAAAAAATATATGGGAGACTTCACACCATCATTGTAACCTATTTACTCGCCAGTGCTACAGACACACAGGCACTCAAACATTCACACTCTGTAGCTTGCCTTCATATAGCTCTCCACCACCAGTTATTTCCATTAGGAAATGCAGACAGGACAGCAGCATCCAACTTAAGCTTCACTCACAGCGCTACCCAGGATAAGAGCAACTTAATTCATTGCTTTGTCATAGGCTCACCAACTTCCCAAATGTGGACGGCCTGCTTGCTATTTTGCCTACTTGCCTAGACACAGATTTTTAGGAAAAAAAGGGAAAGGGGCTGATGGGGCTGCTCCTTCCCAAGATGTTGGATCTTGGATGCTTCTCTACCTAACTCAAGTAAATGGATTGCTACAGTAAGAGAAACACTGCTCAGTAAAGTGAAATGGTTGGAATGGGTTTGGTGCACCTAAGATACTAGTGAATAGACATTAACCTATGGCCTATATTTTTAAATTACTATCACCTTAGACAATGTATTGTAATACCTGGTAACAGTACCCCTCCGATGATTAAAAGCATACACCATTTTCCCCTTTCGGAATCACAGAATGGTAGGGGTTGGAAGGGACCTCTAAAGATCATCTAGTCCACCCCCCCCCCAAAACAGGATCACCTAGAGAAGATCACACAGGAAAACATCCAGAGGAGTTCTGAGTATCTCCAGAGAAAAATTCTACTTCTCTGGGCAGCCTGTTCTGTGCTGTTACCCTCACAGTAAAAAAGTATTTCCTTGCATATAAATTGAGCCTCCTGTTTCCCAGTTTGTGGTCACTACCTCTTTCTCTCATTCTTTTTCCTTTCCTTATTTCATCAATGTCCTAACCCACCTTTATTGTACTTTTCCCCAACCTTCCGGAAGCATAATTTTTCTTTCGTACCACATATAAAAGAAACAAAAAAACCCTCACCTTTGCAAGCTACAAAGCCAAAATCTGAACTAGGTAGCCACCCTGATAGCAAGCATACAAAATGGTCAAAATCCAATAATTAGCTGTTTTTGTAGTAGTTTTAAGCCTGCCTCAGCCACCACCACAAGCTGGACCAATAACCATGGTTTTGTTATTAACGCAGAACTCCTGCCCCTTCGGGCCCGGGACCAGGGCCCCAGGTCGGAGGAATCAGCGAGAAGACAGGAGCCGCCCCCGCCGCGGAGCCCCGGCACCGGCCCTGTCCGCCGCGCTGCATGCCGGCCCCTGTAGTTCGGCCGCTGGAGAGGCGGTGCCGGACACGGCAGGCGGGGTCGGCCTCACAGAACTACCGCTCCTGGCGTGCATTGCGCGGCGGGGGCGGTGGGCCCGCGCGCTGCCGGGCGGTGAGGTGGGCGCGGGGCGATAAGAGGACGGGCAGCAAGCAGCCTTGGCGCTCGCTGTTTCACCATGGCTGAGACGATCGCGGATACCCGCCGGCTCATCAGCAAACCGCAGAACCTCAACGACGCATACGGGCCACCCAGCAACTTCCTGGAGATCGACGTGGGTAACCCTCAGACGGTGGGGGTGGGCCGCGGCCGCTTTACCACTTACGAGATCCGCGTCAAGGTGAGGGCCCGGTCGGAAGGCGTCAAGTTATAGCCGGGAGAAGGCTAATGCTGAGAGCCGGTTTCGCTGCTGGGTTCCGGCCGGGCGTTATGTAACTGAGAGGGGTGTCCTCCCCGCGGTGACAGTGACAGGCTGCCGCCCCGTGTCCTTCAGGGCCCGTCTTGCAGCTGGTGCAGCGATCGCTGAGCAGCAGTGGGTTTCATCCCCAGCCTGAGAGTAGGCCTCGCTGGTACAAGGGGTTAGAGTTGTTAGGTGTCATGGTCTGTTAGTAGCCAAGACAACACGTCTCGTTAAAATAACTAAAGGGTAAGTGCTTTTCTGGCAACTCCCGTTAGAGTGAGATATTGGTGTTTTGTGAGCTATCGTGTGTCTCTAAGTAAATAGAAAAGGACAAACTCTTGACTGTCTGGTGTACTCATGTGGGTGGATCTGCCCTGAGAAGGAGGTGAAACTCAGGATTCTAACAGCCTCAGAAACCTGTGAAGAATGTGCAAATATGCTACATCAGAGCTAGCTGAAGTGGTGAGTGTATATGGATAGAGCTTCCTGTTCTGCTCTGTACCTAAAACATAAATAGGGCTATTTCTCACCATGTTACTAGTACATGTAACTAGTAAGTACTGGTAAGTACTTGTTCTTAGTAGTGCTAGATGCCTATTTACCTGGAAGAGCTGTAATCACTGACTTGCCCTAAAGGCTAGTAGTGTTGACCTTGAGAAAAGTTACGTAAAGTCATTATTATATTCCCTGGTATTTCTAGTTTCAGAAATGTATAGAAGTGGGCAGAAAAACTCCCATGTCTGTAGTTAGGGTCCTTGCCTGTGGCCAGTTGAAGCTTGAGACAGGGTGCTGGTTCAGTCTGCACTACTAGTGATATATTGGGTCAGGAAAGATAACATAATTTATCAGTTTGTAGCTTGTAGTTGAGTCTACTACCTTGCATAGCTTTACTCTGGCACAGCTGACTGCACCTAATCATTATTGACTGCACAGGCAATAATGGGGGAGAAAGAGGCTCCTTAACTCCCTGCAAACATTCTCTGTAGTATGAGTTATTGTTTCACTGGACACCGTGGAATATGTGTGTCTTCATGGCATGGAAATTTTCAGCTGAGGGCTGATTCCTTACTTAGTAAAACTGTTTAGACAAGACTTAAGAAACTGCATAAGTTTTATGGTGTTAAAGATCAACTTAGTATAGCTTTTCTTAAAGCAAAATCAACTGAGATCTACAGCTGGAACAGATATTTTAATTCTGATGCTCCTAAATTATCATGTGCAGTAGCTATTCTCATGTTTCAAGATGTGTTATTAGTGCAGGAGGAGTAAACTAAAGCAACTGTAGGCTGTGTTTGGCCTCTGTGTGAAGACAAACAAGAACATGCTGTTGCATTGTATTGCCCTTGTCAGAGCTCTAGCTGCTTGCTTAGCAGAAAGATATAATTCTAACTTGCTGGGAAGTGCTTGTGTCTTAAGTTCCTGATGCCTTTTCTTTCCATGAGACTGAACAATTACACTTGCTGGATCCAGGAGAGGTGGTACAAAAGGGGCTTTGCTGTGTTAATGACCTTGGAAATGAGATGAAATTTGCTGGGAATTGAAAAAGTGTTTTAAAGCCTGTAATTAAGTCCTTCTGTAGAAAATAAAGCAGAAAATCAGGTTTTGAGACAGGGTATTCTTAGCATGTGTACTGTTTGGAGCACAACATTCCTGCTGTAATGAAGACCTAGAAGTGACTTGAACAAACATGCACTGTGATAATACTGTGATCTTCCTCCGTTCTTTCTCCCAGTCTGACTATGTAAACATTGCCTCCTCCACCTACCTTACTTGCATCTGTGCACTTATGTGCCTTGATGGACTACTGCCTACAATGCATGAGCATTCCCTTTCCTGTTGTGCACTTTTATAGCTACTGTGAACTGTGAAACTGACTTTTATGTCTCCAAATGTTAGGAGGCTATGGAGCAGGTAGTCATGCAGAGTCACTGTCTAAACTTGTAACAATTAAGTGCCTCATAGCAGAAGGGAAACTGTTGCTAATACAGAGTTTAGCATTGGAGAAAAGTTAAGCATGAATGGCTGTGGTGTTTTGTTTCTAGAAGGCCTTGTGCTAACTCCTTTTTGGAGCATGGCAGACAATAGCCACCAGCTAGCCTCTGTGGTTTGACAGCTGCTTGTGGCCACAGAAAGTAGCAGCTGGCATTTTGGTTTTCCCCTAGAAGTTCTAGCAGTGACAGTAGAACAAATGACAAGACCAAAGGAATTAACTGTGCCACCTGGAAATTTATCTTCAATAACACCAACACTAGAATGTAACATGGTGCAGGAAGCTGGTGCCAAGTTCTGGTAAAAGCTATTGCACAGCCTTATGTAATGGCTGGAGTTCTTGGTAAGCTAGAAACTGTCAGAACAAGCTTCCATTGAAGGAGTTAGACATGTACCATTGTCATGGTACAAACTGAATCAAGGGCAATTCTATTTTTATTGCTTTGTCTGAATCTCAAAACGTAACTCTCTTTGAGAAGAACGAGCTTGCTAGCAGACTCAGTGTTATCTGGTGACTAGTGTCTTGCAAAAATGCTGCAGAGATCCTCTGGAGCTTTTATTGGCAAACTTCTACTGGTGAAGTGTATTTGCAAAAGTAGAACAGTATCAATGCTTGCTTCTTGTATTGCTGTACTCATCAACTTCTGGTGAAGTTCCTTGTGGGGAACTCAAGAGTTTTGATCATACTGCTCAGCTGTATGTTCCTGGTTAACAAGTCAACCATGTTTCTGTACTTTGGAAAGTTGTTTGTTTTTTTTATAGTGTGTGTCTGCAGCTTGGAAGGATGACTTAGCCTTGAGGCAAGCACATGATGCTTTTACAAGCAGTTAAGGTATCTTGGTGCTGCAGGTACAACCTATACAGTGCTTGTGGTGAAGCATCTGACTTTGAAGATAATCAGCTGGCCAGCTAGCCAAAGTATTGACTCTGAGCCTGAATTTGCATCCAGTTCTTGTTAAACTGGATGAAGGGAGGACAGAGATTTCCACTTTTCCACTGTAGCAACTTGTATAAGACACAAGGTGGAAATAATCATTAATGGTAAATGGTAGAAAATGCTATCTTGCTGTGCTAAAATAGCAAATTTGAGTGGGTCATGTTCTTGACAGGGTACTTAAGAATTTACTTTCAATCAACAGTGTTGGGCAGCAATGTTGTACTATTTTAAGGTACCTTTTGTGTGAAGGCTCAAGGTGACCTAATAAGTAGAACAGTGCAGCAGGATATACATCTCAAAGTGCTTTTTCTAGTGAAATAGAAGTTGGTAATACCCACCTAGATCAGTGTGGTGACTGTAGTGGTTAAAACAATCAACTAGACTGTCTGCTACAGTAAGAGCATACTACTTCACAACCCTTACCTCTTGAAGTGCGAATTAACAATTAGTTTCTCAGTGTAAATACCTCTGCAAGCCATATGGTGTATCACATGAGTCTTAACTAGCTCTGCTTATACACTTCTACACTTTTTCAGGATGGCCTTGTGCATATTAACCCTGTCACTGTTTATAGGCTGTAAGGCAGTCTTGTCTCTGAATTCCAGAGAGCAAAAGCAGAACAAATATCAGTTCTCATCCTACAGTAGCCTCTGCAATTCCTACAGCAGACTATCTGCAGTTCTCCATCCAGTTCTAATTATCATTTGACTTCTGTAATTCAGACAATCCTTTATGGGTAAGTGGGTCAACAGGAACTACTTTGCTCAGATTCTGTACAACAGCTTCAGTTGATAATTCCTTTAAAGTGACAAGACTTAAGATGTACAATCTGTCTCCAGTCACAGGAACTGGTGACACACTTCAGAGCCATATACCTACTGTAAAAGCAGTGCCTTAGGGGATGAGTTCACTCTTAGAATACTGCACAAAGCATAAAAAAATCTGGGAAGTCACTGCATTTGGGGAAACATCTCTGTAATGCTTTCCTCTGTTACTGTTTCTGCTGAAGTAAAACAGACTGTTGTGCCACCCACTTTAATTTGGTTTGTAACCTAGACTAAAAGGTTGTATTATCAGTTTATGGTTATTGAGAAGTTGTGGACAAGTCATAGTCAAAATGATAGAAATAAAATACCTGTTGCATGAGCTACTAGTCCAAATAGTTAATCATCTTAGTCAAACCAAAGTTAAACAAAAATCCTTTGTCATCCTGATTTTGTTACTTAATGCTTATCAGTATGATTAAGCTCAGCACTAAGGCACACCTTAGCTTCCTGAGGTTCCACAACATGGTGGCTTGTCTTGAGGTGTAGAAAGGTAGGGCCTCACTGTTGTGCTTCCTCACAGTGTGAAATGCATCACCAATTCTCTTTAAGGTAGCAATCACCTTTGCTGTGTTTTCTGCAGAAACAATTCTGTAGACCTGCAGAGGTACTTGACACTGTAAGCACAGTGTGGGGAAGGAAATGAACACACAGGCTGTGCCTACAGTGTTAAGAATAGCATTGGTATCAAAGAATTGAGGAAGTATATCAAAGTACTGCTAAACTTGAGCTGCTTTGGAAAGTTTGTCCTCATCTCAATCCATTTTTTTCAAGACCTAGTTCGGATAAAATATCTTCACTTCAGGATATTTATTGTAGGCTGATTTTGAGTGACTGAATCTGACTTCTATGATCAAAGTCAGATGGTAAATGTACTCAAAAGCATTTGTCTAACACCAGTTTTACAAAGTGGCGCTCTTCATCTGGTGAATGTATCTGAAGTGTTCTGTCCTTGAATGCTACCAAGTTTCCTGCCCTTCCTGTGTTTGGCAGGGTTTAGAGTTGCAGACTCCTCTGCCACGAGAAGAATCAAATCTGCTGGTTCACATAGTTGACTTCAGCATTGTTCAATTGTGGAGTAATGACTAAACACTGACTCAGTGTGGATATGTTTAGGGATGCCTAATCAGCACTAATTCTGTTTTCTACTAGTGCAAATCTTGCATCATACTGCAAGTCTGCTCTGAGGTTAAGTACTCTTAAATGCCCTATTCTAGATGCTGCTATCAGTTAGATGTTTTAGACCCCTTTTCAAAGAACAAAAATGCCATGGTGGCTTCCTGCTGTATGGCTCAGGTGTTGTTCAGTTACAAACATTAACTGTTCAATTGAGGAATAATTCAGAAAAGGACAGCTGGAATGCCAAGAACTTTCAAAGACAGTGATGAGAGAGACAGAAGTAGAATAGTGTGGATGAAAGAGATCTCTGAAACAAGGAGAGAGAATTTACAAGGCTATTGCTCACATGTACTCTGAGCAGATGAGTCTTCTGTAGAGGTTTTTAAGCTTGAGTCAAGAGCCTAGTTCAAAAGTACTGAACTCGTTTGGAGTTGTCTCTTACTGGGTAAGTAGCAAGTCTCTGACTAGTGTTTATTAGTATATTAGTTTAACTAGTGACTCGGGCTCTATTTCTGCATGTACAATGTGGGCCTTGATTGTCATGTATTAAGAGTACAGTGCTGAACAGGCTGACTCAAACTGAACAATGACTAGTCTTTTTAGGTCAGATGGCTGTGATCCAGGTAGGCATGTGATGCCCAGAGTATTTTGATGCATCTTTATTTTTAGACGGCTTGCCAAAAAAAGTGTCAGCTTGAACTTTAGAGCAGTCTGATACCTGCACTGTTTCATCGGGGGAAACAAATGCAATTCAGATTAATGTATGTTCTACAGTTAGAAGCTCATAAAAGTTCTTTCACTTGGTAATGCAATGACAGTTTTGTTTCTGGAGGCTGTTTTAGCAAGTACATGATGAAATTGCCTGTGAAAATAAACCATTGAGTGGAGAGTCTGAAGTTGCTGCTCACTTCTTTTAATGCAAGTAGGATGGGGAAGCCCAGACCTTATGGTCCAAGAATAAACCAAAATATTTTAACAGCTGAAGGCAGGTCCATGAACATATTTCCTCCTGTGATTGCTTCTTGAGAATCTGGCTCAAAACTTCTGTCATGGAGGGATTTTCTGAGTGCAGTGTAGACTGTGTTGGCCATGGAGCCAATCATAACAGTGTATATATAAGCTAGTGTGTAGTAGCTTTGCTCTAAAAATGAAGTTGTACCATGAACAGTTTAAAGCCACCTCTATACCTGTAAATAAAGCTTCAGGGGCTATTCCTATGAGCCTAAGCTGCAGCATCCCTTAAGTGTTAACATATGTCAGACTTTTTGTAGCTGTTAGCTGGCTACTTAATGTAAATCTTATTTCCAGTTGGAATAGTGAAAATTTTTCTGCTACTTAATATAATTAACTAGTACAAAGTTACTTAAGTAACTAGTCATTGATGACTTGGATGAGGGATTGGCATGCACTGTCAGCAAGTTTGCTGATGACACAAAGCTGGGTGGTGT
>JAOXOE010000256.1:42991819-43014843 GCA_028565055.1 Phoeniculus purpureus
TAGGTGATCCTGCTGTTGCAGGCGGATTGGACTAGATGATCTTTTGGGGTCCCTTCCAATCCGTTATGATTCTATAACCAGTGTTAAGTAGGTGTATCTTGTTTCTTACATGTTTGTTAAAGCAATACTGGACTGTCTCTAGCTCACAAAACACTAAAATCTTTGTTCCTGATAAGGACTATCAATTGCAGCACTTCACTGAAGTTTTGTTTGCCCCATTTGACTGTAGCTGGTAGATGTCAGATAATTCTGCTAAAGCATCAGCTTGATGTGATTCCTCTTCAGTCACTTTGTGTGAAGAATGGATGGTAACACTACAGTAGGCCATATCAGAGCAGGCATGAGAAAATAGCAATCCTTTCTTTAGAAGGAATATTTGGTATTTCAAAGGAGACTTTGACTTGTTAACCTTGAAAATTATCTGTAAGTACTCATTCTGTCTGTGCCTTGTAAAAACATTTGCTTGAATATGTTGCCCTTAAAGTGAAATTGTTTTCACCTTCTGAGCCTGAAAAAGGTCACAAAATCTAGGTTTTTTTTTAGACTTACTCTGCTTTGAGCCATTGAACTGTGCACACCATAACTCAACCCTTCATGATGTTGGTGAACTTCATCAGGTGATGGTGAATGCTGCTTGGCAAAATCCTAGACACTCTCTGAACTTATTTTCATAGAGCAGCTCTGGGCTTAAGGCACTGGACTTGACAGAGGTTAACTCTTGTCTAAAGACAGATTGTCTTTATGTTGAGGTTAGACTTTAACTGCCTTGGTCCTTAAAGACTGAAAACTTCCTAGCTGTTAGTACTGTGGAGTGGGAGGTTCTTGGTATAGCTTTCATCAATATTGTTTGACTTGTATAGGTACATATGGTCAGATTGTTTTCACTATTCTGTTAAATGTAGATTTTACTTGCATGTAATGTCAATGGACCTGGATGCCAAGTGGATAAAAGGGAGAGTAGAACTCTGAGAAGTAACAACTTTTTATCTCACCTTTTATGGTGGGGACATTTTACTTCAGTAGGGTACACAGCAAAAGTCTAAACTAGCAACTGAGCTTGGAGCACTTTTGCCTTTTTTCTTGCTTTTTATAATTGTGGAAGTGGGGAGGTAGCTACTTACCTCAAACTTGGGAGAAAAACGAACTACTGACAAAGTTTCCGCAGTAACTGGATTGCTGGAGCTAGTTTATACTAAAGGACAGCAGGCTGTTGCCTAATTTTTTGAATCCACTGTGAATGCTACTTACTGTAATTCCCCAGAGCTCTCATTGACTAACTGAAAATGGAATCAAAGTGTGGTGTATCTTGACAAAGATTACAGATTGTATGAACAGACAGTAAGAAGCTTGAGTTTAGCTCATTTCACTCTTTTACTGAAAATAATTGATCAGGGCTACCATAACCTACTTGAAAAGACAACACCAAAGTAGGTGCTATGGCAACAGGGCAGCTTTATTATCAGTCTGTTGGAGAGTGGGAGATGTGGGCAATGCAGTGCTGATGCTGAGTGATATATTGGCAGATGAGGAAATGAATCAAACTTGCCTCTGACTATTCAGGACAACTACAGCTGTGAAGTTTCTGCAGTTTTGTGAGTGGATTTGGATTGGGCTGCAGTGACATTCAAAATCTATCTTAATGAGTGTCAGTGTGTTCTTTCAAGGAATTTTGCATCCAATTTGTCTAAAAGCAAATCAGTAGGAGCAACTTCGGCTACTTGCAAGGCTTTTTCCACTCACTGGGTAAAATCTAGGCTAGGTAATGTAACACTAAAATTTACTTGAACTGGTGCATTTAAAATATTCTTTTTCTGCTGCATTTAAGGTAGTTTGTATACACTAATGGCTTCATTAGAGAATTGTGTCTATGAAGCTGAATGAACAGTATTAACAAGTACTCAATCAGCTTGCATTCTGCCTGTGAAAGTCTCCTCACTAGTATACATAATCACTTGACTCTGAACTGGGCATAGATAGAGGATTAACTCTAGTAACAACCAGAGTATTACCTGGTGATCCAAGGTACTGTCTTATGACTCATTTGTTTCTGAAATGAACTAGTAACTTCATAAGCTCAGAGTTGGACTTGTTTGAATATGTTGTGATAACATAAATGTAACTGGAGAAACACATTGTGAATACAGATTTTGCTCTGAAATATGTTAGAAGGCAACAACTGCTTCCCGCTGCTAGTTTGCTGAACACTAGCCAAATGACTGTAGGATCTCCATTTAGCATCTGAGTGGAGGAAAGCTCAGTGACTTAAGGGTCTGAGTTTGTCATCAGCTATTAAACTATAATTTAATTTGGCACTAGTTCTGACAATGTTTACCTCAGTGTATTGGCTTATTCATTAACTCATGCAGCAGAATGTAGACTGTTAGTTTAACAGTAGACAGAGCAAGCCTGATGGGTATCTGCATGCAGGCTGATGCAGAAGCAGTTCTAATCAGAATCTCTAGTTCCACCGTGTCTCTGTACTCAGTGTTTTGGTCTATGTGCTGAGCTGTTTTGTTGATCCCTCTATAATAAGGCTTTATCTGCAATTCTGACTAGTGACTTTTGGTTGCCTAATGTCTTAAGTAAAGCACAATCCTTTCAAGTTGAGAGTTACCCTTCAAACTGTGAAGAGGCATGATTTTGGAGTAAGAACTTGTTGACAAACTTTTTGATTGATAAAAGGCTAATTATTACCCTGTAGAAGAAGCAATCACTGCAGTAATTAGACTGAATTTGTGAGAGGAATGAGGGGTCCTCTAGGGACTATGCCAAACTGAGCCATGAGTTTCATGATAGACTTTGTAGATCAGCAGGCCAGAAAGCTGGCATTAGAATGCCAAAGGAGTGTAGGGTGAAATGTTTGACAAAGTGAAACTAGCCTTGCCTTACTCCTAACTCTGTTGTAGCAGGCAAACAACACTAGCAGTGTTCAGAATAGCTACTGGCAACTTGGTGACTAAACAAGGACAGCTCTAAACAGAAACTGAGGCTGATGACAAACTGTTTTGGTATGTTGTAGGGTCTTGAAGTGACAATTCAATAGAAATTGAAAGCTTCTGTTACTGTAAGAGTTGTCTCCTGCCAAATTCTTGCCTGATGATAGCCTGTGCTTCTTCAGCAGTTGTATGTCTTGCTTAATGAAAGCTGGCTATCCATGGTGGTTGAAGACAGTAGGGCATGTGGAAACCCTGCCTACTGAAGGGAGAGTTTCCTCAGAAAAGGTAATAATCCTTAATGAGAGGCTCATAAGATAGCTTCAGATGTGGATATACTTGAGTTAAAAATAAGGACCAAAGATGTAAATAGGAAAAGTAGCATGAAACAGCACTCAAATTGCTTTCGTTTCATAGGTTCTTTCTAACAGCTGCATATCTGAAGAGTGCTGCTCACTCAGGTTACATTCCTAGAGGAAGAAAAGTTGATCTTAACAGATAGCTTTAATTTATGTCCATACCAAAGGACGGGGGACACACACTTTCCTTCAGCATATAGTTGTCACTTTGACTTCTAAGCTACTTCATGTAATGGGAGCCCCCCTAGCAAGCTCTTCAGTTCAAACATTTCCAGTGCTTACAATCAAAACTGGAGATTTTTCAACTGGAAGGGAAACAAAGTACTTCAGCTGTGCTTTTCTCCAACTTGCTAGCTGTGCTACCATGTCAAAAGTTCAAAAGGAAATGTAAGAAGTAAAATGAGCTCAGTTGGCACTTCCAGACCCATGATGTACCTGTAAGCCTGATGTGTTGTTCAGAGATTAACTTTATAGACTTCATGCCCAGAATGATCAAGAGTTCCTGAATACCTGGGAACTCATTGTTTTTAGCTGCTTTTATTTGGTTCTAATTCCTCTAAGTAACTTGAGAGGAGAACAGAATGTTTTCTGCAGGTGAGAGCTTATGTATTAAAGATTGTAAAGGACTTGCTATCTAAGTCGTTGACAGTTGATATTGTAATGTGGAAGGCTGAGCTTGATTAAAGAGCTAATAGCTGACATCAGAGAAAATTAATCCAGTACTGTACTTGTGGAAATCTCTCATTGTGTACTTTAGGGTAGCTAGCTTTATCCACTCCTGAGTATTCTTATCCTCAAGACAAGAGTGTTTATAAAGCCTGACTTTCAATGTAAGTCTTAAGTGCAATTTTATTAGTCACTAGTATAATCAACAGGACTTTACCTTGGAAGATGAGTGAACACTTCAAAACATTAAGCAATAAGATTTCATAACCAAATGTTATGTGCTTTTATAATTTGTAAATTATGGACTAAACCGCATGATGTGACAGTTGACCACTAATCTCTCAAGTACTTTTGAACCATAACAGCCAAAAACAGTGGTCCATAGTCATAGGCCTGCCTAGTGCAATTAAACCTGTTTTGAGCAGCCAGAAGTATCACTCAGTGATAGCTTAAGTATGATATCCTATGAATGATACCCACTGAAAGTACAAACAGGCTGAGTGAGATAGCTTACAATTTAAAATAAACTCATATTTTTGTAATATAAGGCACTATCTGAGAATATCTTCTGCCAATAGAAAAACAGGATAACTGTAGTGCTATGTGAATGTTGGCTTCCTAGCATGCTCCTCAAGAGTTGTCTTAATATATGTTTAAATACTTCAAAAGAACATAGTCTGACAACAGTAAGCTTTATTCTGTTACTGCTGGTTATGTATGGCAATTAAAGACTGTCTTGCTTTCAGTAGGTTGTAACTACTGCAGACATCTTTGTAACACTAGCTGGTTTGCCATTTCAGTGACCTTTAAGCATTTCCAGTTGTAGTGTTGGTGCTTTCCATTTTGGGGCTGTCATTAGAGTGCTCTTTGTGCATCTCTTAAGCAACATGCAAGATTTATTACAGCAGGGGGACGCAGTAGGATGTTTGTACCGACATGGACTTGTGCAGCATTATATCCTGGGTCCCATTTGATGTTTCTTTCAAGGGTTTTAGAATTGGCTGACTCCTAGTCTTGTTTAAGAAAGCTTTGCCAAATCAAGCTCTGCTTGGTTAGACTTTGTAGCCAAACAGTCTGATCTCATAAGTGCTGATTGTTTCATCTTAGCTTTAGTGGCTTCTTTGGAGCTACCAAAACTTGGCAGCTTGTACTATCAAATCTTCAGCTTTCTGTCCTGAGTGGATGCACTGTAGTACTTACATGGATGCATCTTTAGAAGCAAGATCAGTAGCAGGTAGCACGAAAGCACAGGAAGCTTGGTTAATGTCCTATGCTGGTACCTGAAACACTCCCTTGAATGCAATAAGAGGAGCTTGTGTAGATTAAGAAGACTTCCTCTCCTGTTTTGTACATACATTACTATTGGGAATCCAGCTCCTCAGACAGGAAGAATAATAGACGCTTGTGCAACCTTACAAACATGAGCTCAAGCGGCCAGCAAATCCTGCAGTTCTGCTAGGTGATACGATGGCAAAATCAGCTAGATACATGAGGCCTGCAGTTAAGCAATTTGAGGCACAGCTTACTCATGTAGCTTACAGAGCTTGGTCTGCATTTCTGTATCTTGAGTGTTTCTCAATACTGTTATTGCTCAAGTAGAGCTAATATGTAGTGTAACAGCTTGTTTCTTGCTTTTACGTATCAAAACTTCTGATTTGACTGATTGACAATGTTGATAGCTTATGTTGTTCTTTTCAGACAAATCTACCTATCTTCAAATTGAAAGAATCTACAGTCAGAAGAAGATACAGTGATTTTGAATGGTTAAGGAATGAACTAGAAAGAGAAAGCAAGGTGGGTAAAATGAAAAGTAAGTACAAGGTTTTTTAGACATTCAAAAGTAGTAATGCTGAAATCATAAAATCATAGAACTGTTTTGTTTGGAAAAAGCCTTCAAGATTTTGGAGTCCAACCATTAACTCAGCACCGCCAAGTCCACTGGTAAACCATGGCTCTAAGCTCTGGATCTAAATTATTTTGAAGTACATCCAGGGATGACTGTTTTAAGCACCTCCCTGGTACTGTTCTAGTCATGTTTTATTATTTCACTAGTAGTGTGAGCTGGGTACTCTAGGAGGAAGAGGTGGCTCAGGAAGTGTATAAAGTTGCTTACAGGCTGAACTTAGGGACACTTTTCTAAATCTTCCAGGTTGTGGTACCCCCTCTACCAGGAAAAGCTCTTCTCCGGCAGCTTCCCTTCCGAGGAGATGATGGCATATTTGATGATTCCTTTATAGAGGAAAGGAAGCAGGCTCTTGAACAATTTATAAACAAGTAAGTTTTTGGTCTAGTTATCTGGAGGCAAACCCAGAACTCTGTTCCAGAAAACCGAATTAAAGCTGCTAATCCTCTAACTATGGTACCTGTGCAAGGTTCAGAGGAATAACTTTCAGATTCTTGTAGCAGGACATACTAACCTTGCTCATCCAGTTTTGAGTTTGGATATCTTAACATTTACCTGAACAGCTGAAATGAATGTTATTGGTGGTGTTAATTTATGCTAATTACTACTAAAATTATAGCATTCAAAATAGTTCTACTTTTCCATTTCTGAAAAGGTATACTCCACTGAATGAACAATGGAGCTTACAATGGCCTTACAGCAGTTTAGTTTGATTGCAGATGTGAGGTATTATCAGCTTGTGTAATGATGCATATTTTCTCTAATCATGGGTATCTTTCTGAAGATACAGAAACACTACCAGAGGTATGCACATGTACAGTTTTGAAGTAGACCCTCTGGGTTTTGTCACTGCCCTTCAGAGGTTAAGCAGAAATTAGTGACAAAGTCTTGTGATTATTTTTCTACTATTTGACAGTTCTAGCTACTCTCCACATGTTGATCTGAAATGCTACTTTGATCTCTTTAACAATGTGGATCTAACAGCATACCCTACATTGTATAGGAGAGAATACTGTCAGTTAACCAGCTTCTGGTCTCCAGAGCCAGTGCTGTTCAGAGAACTGGGTTTTGGACTGCTGTTTTCAAAAGTTCAAGCATGTCAGGTCTGCTGGCACTGTAATACTGTCCAATAGTAGATATTCAGCAGGGACAGAGGATGTCTGAGTTAAGCCAACACCTGAGAACCTGCTTGTTAGTTATTGTTAGCCACTTTAGGCATGTGGCTTAGAGTAGCAAGTGACCAGTTTTACTAAAGCTGTTTTGTAAGTGTGAATGTATGAAATATCTTATGTTTTTCTTGATGTAGTTGCTCAATGTAGAGGTATTGTTAACAGTTATGAGCAGGCAAAATGCTTCAGACAGATCTTTTATCTGTACAAAGACAAGTGGAATGATTTCCAAGTTTTGCATTTATGCTACATGAAAGCAGATGTGCTTATACTAAGGTGGACTGTAAAATCAATACTGTAACCTGCGGACTGTAAGACTGCAATCAGAGCTGTAGAGTACAACTTCCATGCATGCAGGCTTGGGACTCTGTTAAATGTGGTAGAAGTGCACTTTCTGAAAGTTTTGCACGCTCAGTCTAGCAATGTGTGGGGGAAGAGCACTGTTTATGTTCTGAAGCAGCTGATAGTGACAGTCATCCTAATTGGAATCTCTGAAAGACTCAGTACAGCTGACAGTAGCCAGTTTACTAGTATCACTTGTTCAGCTCTACAGCAATAATAGTTTGATCTTATGGAAGTTTGGAACTTCTTGGTAATCTTTTTCTTCCTTTGAAACATAAAAGCAGACTACTAATGTAGACATTCATATAGTAGTGGTCTTGAGTACAACTGGAACAAGGTTTTTCAGGCACAACTTCAGCCTCATCAGTTGGTCATGACTCTACCGGCATGACCAACCCATCAAGCAAAAATGGTAGCAGTTGGAAAGGATTTCTAGAGGTCACCTAGTCCTACCCCTCTGCTAGAGCAGAATCACCTAGAGAAGATTGCATATCTCAGCAGATTCAGAATGTCTCCAGAGCAGAGACTTCACTGGGCAGCCTGTTCCAGTGCTTCATCACCTTCAAGGAAGTTTTCCTTTGTGTCCAGATAGATCTTCCAGTGTTCCAGTTTGTGCTTATTGCTGCTTGTCATTTTGCTGGGTACTGCTGTAGAAAACCCTGTCTATTTTGTTGACACCTGCCCATAAGCATTAGAAGGATCCTCTCAGTTTTCTGTTTTCCAGACTGAAAAGACTTCAATCTCTTGACTTCTTGAAGGGATATTCTAATCCCTCCCATCTTTGTAGCCCTTTGCTGAACTCTCTCCAGTAGTTTCTTGCCTCTTTTGAACTGGGGAGCTCAAGATTGGCCACAGGACTGTAGATACAGATCTAAAGTCAGCTACCGTTGACAGACTGGCCAGTAGCCTTTGGCTGTACATTTGTACTGCCTGTACATGCCATGAGTGGTGACTGGGAAGTGACAGCTCTGAATAGTATCAGAGCCTTCAGGAGACCTTTCCACCCCCCTGGTGGAATAAGTCTTTGACTCTGCCTGGACTAACTGCTGTTGAATGAGACTGAGATCTGAGAGACTAAGCAGCCTTTAACAAGGTGTCCTGTGTCAAAGATGTCAAGCCCTGTAAAAATCAATTTGCCTTGATTTAACCCTAGGTTTCTTAGTGCTGGTGTAGGCACTCTGGTAGTCCCTCAGTTTCAGGTGGCAGATGGTGACATAGCATGCTTCCAAATGATCAGAAGTAGCTTGGGGCTTCTGTGGGCTAACATTTTTCTCGAGGACAGTGACAAATCTTTCTGCCAAACATTCTAATCATTCTAGTTACCAACAGTGAACTTTGAAATGGAATCTCTGCTTAAGTGCAAAGTGATAGGTTAGTGGTGCAAGACTTTGTTCTGCTGGCTAGCTGCAAGCAGACTTGATTTGTTGACACTAATGCTTGTTTTTATCTCTCCAGGGTTGCAGGCCACCCGCTGGCACAGAATGAGCGCTGTCTTCACATGTTTTTACAAGATGAAGTAATAGACAAAAACTACACACCATCCAAAATAAGACATACTTGAGTTCTGAGACTGTCTTCTCAAACATTAGTTGTTCTTATGCTTGATTTTAAGAGGTTGTAGTTTGTCTTAGCATGCTGAGGATAAACTGGCACGAAGTCTCCACTAACACCAGTGCACTGCTTGGTCTTTACATATGCTTTATAGCATTTAAGAAGTCACTTGTCTTCTAGCTAAGTACCTCTGAATCCTTGATTTGAGTATTATGAGACCATCCACCCCTTGCAATGTCTCTCAAACCGTTCCACTCTTATTTGCAATGACTTAACGATGTTTACTCACTTGGCCTTACTTGAACTTGCACAGTTGTAGTGTCATATGTTGACTTGTATTTGACTAAAACTGCTCTGCTGTTTCTGAGGTAGTCATCTGTCTGAACTTCTTTAGAAAGACTGCTTTATCTCTGATACCCTGTGTGAGAAACACTTATGCAATTGTCTTCAAGCTTGTAAAACACTTTATACTGAAGTAATGAGGGAATTATCTTTATATTCTGTAAGAGGGAGAAATCAAATTTATATACTAAAGTAACTTGTCTAAAGTTTTGAAATAAAAGTGAAAATGCACTTCAAATGCTTTGTCACTGGTGACCTTGAGTATGGGGCTGCTTGTGGTTTTTGAGGAGCAGGGACTTCACTGTGAACTGGGATTTCAGCCTTGCTGCGATGCTGTTCTGCAACATAGTGCTGGCTGTTAGTAACACAAGACTAAACACCCTTAGACACAAGCACTTACTGCTCAAGTGTTGACACACAGAAGTACTGAAGGCTGTTCTTGTACAGCCAAAACTGGAACTCCCATTTGTGGTAAGCAGCCAACAGATTCATGGCTTCAAGAAGCTGGGGAAAAGAATACCTTTCAATTTGACATGAGTCTTGTCAATCCAACTATAACTAGGAAGTCAAAAATTATACCATCCTACATAAAAGGAATGCTGACATAACCTATAATGTATAACGTCACTCCTAGATTAAAGTAGCTCTGCTCTACAAATGCTATTAGAGACAATGAAGTCATGCAACGCTGATTGCAGACTACTTTGGAACTTTAAACAGGAAGAGGAAACTAGCATTGTGGGGTTTATGACTTGATAAAATGTAGCTTGATGCCTGAACTGCAATTCTCAAGTGACACTAATGAAGTGCTGAAGTCTGCTTTCTCACTAGATGCTTCTGTGGATGGAAACATTTCCTTAATGTTTCCATATGAGAAATGGATGTTGCCTATCCAGATGCTCTTATTTCGAGACTATTAGTAGCAGTCTGATCCAGTGTTTTGATAACAATATGGGTTGGCTTGGACTTGATTTTTTTCCTTCTACTTCTCTTTAGAATACCCTTACTAGCAAAGTTAGTAGTTTTTAAAACTGTTAATCTGTTATGGAAATCTGCACATAAGAAATTGATCTGGTGAAACATTGGTGTCTGACCTGGATTGTGTGTAGCACTAGTGACTTGCTACAATTAATATTGGATGTTCACTTAATTGCTCTTTCCTCTTTGTATACAAAGACTGTTCTGTATCTCTCCAATAATCCCATTTGGGGAAACCAAGGACCAAACCTGAGAGCCCACTTGCAGCCCAGAGCTGTCTAGCTTTTCCATAAGCTTTTGATAATACAAAATAAATTCTAGAATTTCCTGTGCTTGTTGAATAACATAACACTTAAAAGTTGCATGACTCTTGGAAATGAGGAAAGAAGGGCTATAAATGAGACTTCCATTATTTAGGTTATGTGGTAAGGTGTTAATCTTCTTTCCTGGTGTATTTTTTGGAGAGAAGGTTCTTTCAGAAATCAGTAAATTCCTATCTTATTCATGAATAATTATGAGAACTTGTGCCATTTGGTGGAAGGGAAGAAAGATAATGAAGCTGAAGAGAGGAAAGCTGTGTTCTTGATGTCAAAGTACTCTTATATCCAAAGTGGGGTCTTTGGAGTGTTAACCTCTGAAGCTGACAGGACATCTGTGCTGGGTTCTGAATTTTCACCTGGTCTTTGGTCCTTCAGGGTTGGAGACCCTAATTATAGTGTAGTTTACCTGGTTATACTTCTGTACCATTTGCAGTATTGGGAGGAAGACAAGGTCTTTGTGACACTAGCTATGCCTAAACCACAGGCATCTAGGTATTGTACTCAGCTCTTGAATGTTCTGCAGGATTCAGTCCATCTGCAGGTAAGATGATGAAATATGGGTGTGTACCTATTGCCCTACTTGCTTTGCAGCTGGGAGAAAAATAGTACCCTATTGCATCCTGCAGCATGAATGACTAAGGGACTGAGGCTACTGCACACTGCAGAGTGCAGCTGCCTTGCAGCATCAATGCAGTTTATTGCTGCTCTGAGACAGGAGTGTTCCCTTATAGGTTCTACAGAGCACTAGATTCCACTTGTCTAGCTCAGACACTGAGTTGTTGGAGAACCACAACTGATTACTTTTTTGTCCTGTCCTGTTCATTTTAGTAGTGTACGGAGCAGAAAATGTTTGAAGGTTATTAGTATGCCCAGTGGTAAATGTGGTCTCAAGTATTCCATACTACTTTGTATAGATGTTCTGAAGTCCTGTGGTCCGTGCTTTGTCTCACCCAACTGATCAGAAGGCTGGTCATAGAAGCTTGATGGTCCGGCTGTCTTGGAAAGGATAGAATGTAAAACCTATCAGACTGTGAATGGGAGAGAGTTGGAGGGAAACCTTTGACCTCTGAAACACGAGGTACTTTGCACTTGAAGGCAATGGAGGTAGGATTTCATTTCCGATCCTGTATTCCTTGATGCTTGGAACCAGTAAGCCATTGAGAGATCCTATGTTTCCACCTGTCATTTTAGTGCATGTGGCTCTTGGGTCACTCATTACCATACAAAAAATGTTATGTTTCCTTTATCGCCAGCTCGTTCTGGGTGTTTACAGTTGCTCTCCTCTTTCTTTGGAGTTGGATGCATTAAAACCTCAGTATTTTTCATTGTTTTTCATTAAAATAGTCTTTTTGTACTTATCACCCTTTGCTAGATGTGTAATCCAGTGATATTAAAAACTGTAACAAGAAACAGAAGACTTAGACTAGGTTAGACCTCTGATTCACTTAGAGCTTTTCCTAAGACACAATACTATGTCAGCTCCTTGAGAAGGAAACCTCACAGCACACGTGATTTGAATTACACAAAACAGCTCTGTGTAGAACCTCAAAGTCCCTTTCCCTTGAGGCAGGATCATCTAAGCCATTCCTTTCATGTTTGTGTGACCTATGTTTTAAAGCCTCCAGTGATGAAGCCTCCAAAGCATCCAGGGCCATCAGCGTTTTCAGAGAATGTTTCTGTTCCCTGGTAGGTAAGATACAGTGGAAGAAGCTAATCCAAAAAGAGAAGCATAAGCACTAAAATAACAGTAGAAAGAAATTTAAATTCAATATATTTTTATTCTTTGTAAATACAATGAGTACAACTTTTTAACTTCACAAATCAGTTAATCCACTTTGTACAGGAAAAGTTTTACTCATTCTATGATAGTCCAAGTGCTGATTTTTCTCAGTGCTAGTTCCTAATAAATTTTGAAAAGTACAGCAGCTATCTTTAAGTGTTTTCTTCTACATTTTTCATACATCAGATGAGCAGCTTATAAGATTCTTGTGTGTGAGAGGGCATAGGTGAACAAGGCTTCAGAATTAGAACCTGGAGTTTTCTGGAAAGGTGTTGGAGACTTTTGGAAGTTGTTAGCAGTGTATCAGTCAACTTTTTTTGAAATAAAATTCCTTCAATTGATTATCTGTTTGCAGTAGTTATTTCACTTCTCTGCACATCTCATTGACAGAGTTTGGCCACCATTGCCTTTGGTTTCAGCACTGTGCCAACGGTACAGCCAGCAGGTCACTGAAGTGGTCGGTCATCTCCATTGTATTTGGTTTTGCTGTTTTAATCTTCCTTTCTTGACTCATATCCGTTCTTGACTCTTTTTCAGGTCAGGTGTGTGTGTGTGTGTGAATGTATGTCTGTGGGTGGGAGAAGGAGGGAAGATCAGGGAGGAAGTGAATAAAGCTCTTCTGTCTTTGAGATGTTAACTGAACAAATTGCAGTGACATCTGTGTCAAAGATCACCAGTTTATTTTGCAGGAAGAAAGGAGCTGCTGTCATAAGCTACTTTTTAATCAGTTCTGAAGGCCACTTCATGATGTATTATAGCAGAAATATAGCAGAAGCAGTGTTTTGGTAACCTGGTCTTAAACGTTGCCAATTTTATTAAAAACATTTTCCCAACAGAGGCTTCTTTAAAAACAGTTCTGAAGGCCACTGCATCTCATGTTAAAACAGAAGCCAAGTTTGGTTACTCAGTTCCAAATACTGAACAAACTAAAGTACCTTCTTTCACATTCTGTCTCAGATCTGCCAGTTAAATGGAAGAATAGCAGAGTCTTTGTTAACTATGACTGGCATCTGAATTGCCTCCATCCTGTAGTAACAGGAATAGCAGCCAAATTCCAACCACTTTCACTTTTTCTGTAGAACAAAGCATTCTCTCCATGATCTAAGTCACTCTGTTCAAAGCAGCAGAATCCTATCTACTGGGGTGTTTCTTGTCAATGGGTTTAAAGGCTAAACATTCCCAGGCTTATGCTTCCTGTAGATTTTGTTAGTTGAGGCTTATTCTCCATAGATAAAAAACTCTTCTCAAACTGTTCATCCTGATTGTTCCTTTTCAGGTAATCTATATGTCACTGGATTTGTACATATCTGAAAGCAGTCTTGTAATTGGTACATTCCCAATGGTCTTTTTGAAAAACACTTCTTCTATTGTAGATGGACTAATGGAACGTAAAGCTGGTAAAAGCAATAAAAGTTTTCCAAAACGACAGGGTTGTGTGGGATACCTAGGAGATGGAGAGAGAAAAAATGTTATGGAAGTTTTAAAGTCTTGTTCTTCAAAGTATTTTATTTTATAGAACAGACCAATACTCAATGAGTTGTACAGATGGGTGCTACCTGTGCTAAAACCCTGGGTTTTGTATTTATGTGAGCAAGGAAGTTGACCCCAAGGAAAGTATGAATGGAGGCTGGTATAGACTAGTGTCTCTGTTTTGGTCAGCTCCTTTAATTATTCCCTCAGCAGCAGCAATACAGAGACAGGATCTGCTCTAACTTATCCCCTGTACAGCTATATCCTTGATGCAGTTCAGGGAAACACTTGACCCAGTCATTTAGTCATTTAGAGTGCAATTCAAACCTGTCTGGATCATCACAGTAACCATTTTGCACCCTTTTGGTTACCGTATGCATTGAATACCAACTGACGTTTGGAAATCGTGTAAGAATATATTCCATCCTTTCTCCCAGCTTTTGAAGCCAACACAATGTGGGGCATGTGTTCTAGATATGCTTACTCTCTTTACACCATTGACTGTCAAAGCTCTGCTTACAGTAGTAAGAACTACTTTGCTTCTCCAGTCTGCCTTCCCTTGTGTCCTGTTGGGAGTAACTACACTGAAATGAGAGGGATGGCACTGCTGCAGCTCTAGACAGCAGGAAGGTAAATTCAAGCCTGAGGATGAAGGGCAAGCTGAAAGCTGTAGCCCAGCAGAGTCAATCTGACAGTACTGTGAGTGGACTGCTCTCTTTTCTTTGTCAAAGCTTATCTTTTACAACAGATACAGTTCAGCCCAGTAGCTACATATTTCCAGCAATGTAGAAATACAATGGAAAAGTCACCATGCCTGGAATGGAAACTGTGTCAGTGTAAAACTATTCCTCCCTGGCTTCAATCTCCAGCAGGTCTTTTCTCAGAATCTCCAGGGAGCAATCTTCATGGGAAGAACACGGGAAGAATCTTTCCATAAGAACAGGAAGAGGTTGCTACACAGCAGTTACTCTTCTTACTGTGAACTAGCCATAGCTGGACTTCTGGTAGACAGAGCTCTTCCGAGAGCAGATCAAAGTTGTGCAGGAGATAATGGTATAAATGTTTCTTTTCTGCTGCATTGGTCTCATGGACCTCCACTACAGCTAAAGGACTCAGATATAAACTTTATGAGAGCTGTTGCAGTTTTTCACAGAAGTACTGGACCAAACAGAGCAGCTGTTGCAGATGTTCAGTGTACTCTTTAGGTTTCAACCCTGTCCCACCACACTGAAGCAGTCCGTAGGAGGAGGCTCCTGACCTGCTTACAGTCAGCTGTTCTGGAGTGTGGGGATGTGCACAGCATGTTATGTGCATATCTCTGATATCTCTGAGTTCAGCCCAGCAGCAAAGTTAGCAAAGGGCACAAGCCATGTGAAGAATGGCTGAGGGAACTGGCATTTTTTTAGCCTGAAGAAAAAGTGGCTAACAGAAGACCTCCTTATTTTCTATGACTGCCTGAAAGAAGTGAGTGTCTGTCTCTTCTCCCAAGTAGCAAGTGGTAGGACAAGAGGAAAATGACCTCAGGTTGTGTCAGGGGAGATTTACACTGGATATTAAGAAAAAATTCTTCATCAAAAGGGTTGTTGAACAGGCTGCCTAGCAAAGTGGCAGAGTTGCTGTCCTGGGGATGTTTAAAAGATGTAGATGTGATGCTTGGAGACTTGGTGTTGTGGTGGACTTTGCAGTGTTAGGTTTATGCTTAGACTTGATGGTCCTAAAGATCTTTACCAACCTTTTCTGTGATTCTGTGGTTGTATTTCATCAGGAATGACAAGTCCCAGCAGGCTAATAGCCAACGTGTGCTTGCTATAATGGCCTAGTCCTCATTTCCATCAGTGGAAATGTTACTTTCACTGCAGTGAGAGCATGGTTTTACCTCTACACCTCTTTGAGAGAAGACTCCACTCACCTGGTATGAATGTAACTGTTCAGGGTGAGCTGGGCTTCATCTTGAAGGGCTGCTATGGCAGCAGCATTCCTGAAACTCCGCAGTTCAGAACCACTGTGTGTAGGCACTGTAAAGCAGAACAGTTATTAGTTCAGCTTGACTCTTGAGTGGATCAGAACAGTTCAGCTAGTGCTTTCAATGGAAATTAAACATTCTCTTAGTTCCCTAGCACTCAATTTCCAAAATGCAACACTAACTATAGGAATTCAATTCTGGGAAATTTGCTGGATAATCAAAAGCCACATCTGTTTTAAAACATTGGATTTTGCTTTAAAGTAACAACCTCATAGTTACCAGATCAGGTTCTTTCTGCTTACCAGCTTTGAAAGTGACAATGCATTTGAGACAGGCAAATTCTGTAGCATCTAGCCGAAGTTGTCTAAATCTAGCCACAACCTCCTGTAAAGCCTGTATTTCTGAAATAATTTTATTCAGCTTCTGAGAATCTGTATTGTCACCATTCATGCCTAAAACACAAACAGATGAAATAAATAATATTAAAGGCATTTGCTTTATTTTATATTGATTTCTGACAAAATCCTCCGTATCAGTATCCATTCTATTGTCACACTTGTCTGTCTGGTTGCATGTAAACTGACTATATTGTATGAAAGTTAATATAAAATCTTCTCTTGGATGATAACAAACACAGTAATTTGCATTTAAATGACAATGCAAGCAGTCATGAATACAACAAAACAACATTATTTGCATTTAAATATAGATTTATAAATGACAGGTATGCTCTATTGTTCAGTAGGAATTTGTTATTCTTTACATGTTGTTCTTTTTTCAGTAATGTATTTTTATGGTAATTTTTGTAACAAAGTCATTAAATTGTGCAATTCTTACCAGATACAGCCAGTAGAGTGTTAGCATCAACTGGAATGGCCCATTGTGCTATTCCTAGAACAAACAGTTCTCTCCAAGCATCTTCCAAAAGCATCAGCTGTCATACAATAGATGTACAATATAACATAGTGTATAATTTATAGATTTATAAACAATTTCAATATGTAGATTTCTGTTATTTTAAAAACTACTTTAAATGCATGTCATGGTATTTTCCCCACAGCATTTGTTAGCTTTTCTCTTAGCTTTTTGATAAGGTGTCTAGAAATAAGTCTATGAAATAAGTCATAGAAAGCCACTGAGAATTGGCTCATTGTGTACCACTGTGGACCAAAAGGGCGGAGAAAGAGAAATGGTAGTGAGAATTCATGCTCCAGAGAACTGGCTCACTACACAGGCTCTTGCATTTCTCAGCACAGTGAGGACTCTCTCCTCCACTCCCATAGCAGTCCTAGGATAAGTCTGACAAGTCTGACACCTGCCCCTCTATTGCTTTCTGGGAATTATCCTCCTTTCCCATGTGAAGAATAGCCTGGACAAGGTCCTGAACTTACAGAACTCTGTAGAGAGCACTGCTTTAGAGCACATACATGTCTTTAACCTTTCCTAAGCAAGTCTTTTTAGTTCTTTCAAGCACAGGATCTGGATGCGCATACAGTTTCTCAGTGTTACCTATTGTCCTGTTGTTTGCTTAAAATGACTTGGAAATTCCAGGCACTAAGCGCTATTTCAGAGAATCGAGTATCCCAGCACTTGTGCTAGTGGTATTGCTGGTTCTCTGCCATTTTTGTGCGTTGCCTGGCTGTATGGGGGATGCAGCATTTTTCTGTGTTTGGAGGCAATGCCTTTGATTTCCTTGGAGAGGCAGTGGTGCATCTGAAGAGGATACAAGAGTCCTGGTAAAGCAGACTGGCAAAGTCAGAACAGACAAGTTTAGTTTTAAGGGTGTCTATGGTTTGCTGGCCCAGACCAACTCTTAAAAGATGAAGTTTGTGGCCTAGAGGACATGCAGCAGTGCATACACATTGCTGGGACCTCATATATTTTAATAGGATGGGAGGGATTTTGATGGGTGCGACCTGTGGAGGACTTGGGAGATATAATTTGGTAGCTCTATGCAGTGAAAGCAGATGGCCCAAAACTCATGCAGAACCCCCCACAACCAGAAGCATTAATATTGCTGTGGTTCCTGAAAGTACCAACAGCTTAGAGTCTTTGGAAAGAATGTAAAGTCTGTAAGGAAGAACATAGTAATAAAAAATACGTTGCACTGAGCGAATGGTGATTTCCTTTGAATCAGATATGTGAAAGCAATAGATGATACAGCAAGCATGCAATAAAAGTGAGTGCTTTATGTGCTAACTCTTAATGAGGTTATGAGTTTTAAACCACTTCATTCCAATCAGAACAGGAGGAAGAGCCCTCAGTCTACTCTCTCCGAGTCTCTGCTCTCAGCTTGTCAGTGCAGACTTATGCCCGTTTTTGTGCCTCTTTGTGCTTTGCAGAACTTCTGCATAACCTGACTAAGAAAATATAAACAGTGAAGTGTTTCTGTCTCTGCATACAATTGCTGTCTGAAATAATTGCATGGACTTTTACAGTACTGGAAGATGCTCAGATTATCATATGAAATGGGGATAGTGTTAGAGTGCTCATCTCAGCTGTGTTCTGAGAACAACTGAACCTGTTCATAAGTCTCTTAACTTGCCACAGCCTGCAAACCCACCCCTTCCTCTGGATGATCCTGCCTGTGATGGATATGCAGGTTTCTCTATGACACAGGAAGTGATTTGCCAGCCTTTCATTTGCTTTTGTGAAACTTTTTTTTTTGTCACTCATTCATGCAGACACAATGGTAATGAAAGGTGGTTCCTGGAAGATACCAATTTTGTATATTCTTTCCCACTAAGTCTTTAAACTCAGAAGACTTTAGAAATAAGAGACTATTCCAATAGTTCGAGATTTCTTCATGCCTATGCATAAGTCTGTAAAACCACCAATTAAAATAATTCATGCTGAAGTCATACTCGGTCCTCCTTCTTCAAAGAAACAAATGCCAGCCTTCTGAAAGACTGGTTTTCACTTCTTTATCAAACCCATCCTGTAAGTATGACCCTTTGTTGTTGACCTGCATTGGGCCAACCTGTCTTAGGGACAAGCTAGGCAGGTGTGCACACCAGCAGAAATTGAAGCATGGCATTTTTGTTATGTGGCTTCCAGTCCACAGTGGGATTAGCTGTGTGGAGCTGGGGAAGGAACATCGGCACTGTTTAACTCAGGGTAGTGTCACACCAATCCTTGGGCTTGTGTTTTCTCAGCAAACTGGTTTCTACTTGTTTCCTTGCCTCTGAGATAAAACTGTAATGGAGTCCTGTAACTGCAGTGTGCTTGCCTTTTGGAAAGAGCACAAACAAAAGCAAAATCCAATAAAAGCTTTTGGACTGTCCTCAGGCACGTGTCAGGAGTACAAAAGGAGAAATACAGTGAACCTGAGTTTACAGCTGGACCACTGTCAAATTAAATTGCACTATTTTAAAAATCAACTCTGATTATTCATTAAATAAGGTGATGAAAATCTCATCTCCAGCTCTCCTGAATACAACAGGAGAATTGTGCAGAAGAAGCACCAAATCATTAGAGCTGAGCAGCCCTGGATTTTGAGAAAGTTGGCTTTCAGTGAGGTACAGCAAGTCAACGTGACGTTAAGGAAAGGCTGGAATTTCATATATAGTTCGCTAAATTTAGTCCGTGATATGAAAGTGAAAGAAGCTCTGGGTTTTTTAAAGATAATGAGAACGCCCTGGTATCTGTGGTAGATGAGCAGGCCTTGCTGTTTGAGGCATGTTTGGTCATGTGCAATGGAGGCTTCCCTTGCACCCAAATCCTGGTGCCTCCCAGTCTGCATGACACAGGTGACCTTCTGAGAAATGCATCCATATTTTGATGAGTATGGATGCCACAAGAAGCCTCTTGTGAACTTCACTGCCCTACAGATGGACCCAGCCTATTCCTGTGCATTGAGGCTGCAACTGCTCATTGCTGGTACTTGGGCCTGTTTCTCTGGTTGCTCGGCATGACAGACATGCGGCTCCACAGGAGCAGTGGTAACAGAAGACAGCATTAGTGAGCAACATGCTGCACTGGACTGCTGTCTTCCTACCACAAATTTCACAACATTGCTCTGGTGCTAGAAGATGAACATTTCAATATACCTTAACTTTATACCACATTGTGACCATCGTGATTTACTTCTGTGTAGGAAACACTATCATTTTCCTAAGAAGCTCTTTTCTTTCTGTTCAAAATACGTATTTGCATATCAACTGCAAGGCTTGCAACAAGCATCCATGGAAAGGAGCTAGTTCCTCTAATGGCTGCTATGTAACATCTAAGGCACAATGTTCCTAGTTACCATTTTGGGAAATTAGCTCCATTGTAACAAGTATTAGATGTCTTTTATGATGGGAGCTTTGCTTAGATTCCCCCTCCTTCCATTTAATAATGATCCGACTCATCTTTTAAAAAATTAGTGCATTATACAAAGCACAGTGAGTCCTCATCAGAAATCAAGTCATTAAGAAATTGCTTCAGCTCATATGATTCACATATGATTTACTCAAGGCAAAAGCAAGTTGTCATGAAGGAAGACAAGGGAAATCAAGGGCAATTTTAATTAATGGTGAAAAATATTGGTGGCTGGTCAAATTCGCTTCTACCATATTGATGTCACTGTCAATTCACTGATGCTAACGTGAATAAGCAAAAAATATTGACTGTGTAAACACTTGAGAGGGAAGGGAGAGGAAGAGCAGGAATGGTAATCAGAAATCATATCCAGAGGCCATATGCTTAACTAAGCACTTCTACTTCAAAAATAGCAAAGATGCTGTTTTATGGCGGGGCAAGCTGTCCTTCACATAGAGAAGCAGTTTTAGCATGCTGTGCTTTGTTTGCAGCCTCTGCTGGAACTTCTTCCCCCATATTTGCTTTATATTAGAATTTTTTTCTGGCTTGATTTTCATTTCATGAAATAAAAGTTGGAGGAAAGTAGTTTTTAAATCACTGTCTGTTTTTCAGGGGCAGGCCAAAACTGCCCTGAACAACTGAACTGCTGAAGTCTGTTATGGATTTAAAAGTCTAGGGCTGAAAGTTCTGGACCCAACATGAGCCGAGAGCCTTCTTTAACTTACAGGCTGAGCCAATACCACTCACAGTGCAGATGCCTTACCTGATCTTGTAAGGACAAGGTGGAGAAGGCTGGGACACTCTTGGCCCACTTGATGCTCATGAACAGAAGTCTGGCTGCTGACTCACAGACAGATTCAGTGGCCACTTCATAAAGATACATAGGGGTACCGTTGACTTCATGTGGGTACTAATGTCAAAAAGAAAATACATCAGCTTCACACAATGTCACCAAGACAGCGTTTTCTTAATGGCAATACAGCTGCCATTCTGTGCCTCATGCTTCTGCCCAACACAGAGGATGCACCCTCTTATTCTGCAGGCAGAGGGCATTGCTGTCAGTGAGCTCACTCCAGACCGCTTTTGGCTGCTCATTCGTGTGGATGAACTGTACTGCAGAACCAGTTCTCTGGAGCAGGTTGAAGTGAGAATGAAATTACTGCATCAGGGGAATAAAAAATTACTAAAATGCTGTGTCATCCTTCACCCTGTTACACAATAGCACACTTCTGGTAACAGATTCAGAAGAATACAAATTTGATTAAGAATTTGTGATCTGTAACTGGTGCTACAGAAGCTGGTTTAGCACCCATGCCTTGCTGAGCAAAGCAGTCGGTACCCATTTAGCCTTCATCTACCTCCACTGCAACAGGCTATAAGCAAGTGTGTAAAGCAAAGTATAACTCTCTAAAGGGTGTGTTGCATTGGGATGGAGCTGGTTTTCAACCAAGTGCTGTGTTTTCTTGCTAAATAATTTCAGATTCAGCATTTTCAAAGTTACAATATAAAACTACATGTTGTGATTATGTTCATGATGGATGTAGCCAAGCTACCAGCCCTGGAAATGGAGAACTATTTAAGTTGCTTCTTTGGTTTTCTAGTTGAGGTAAACATGCAAAATGCTTTTGCGAATGGGTTAATGAAAAACATGTTGGCTAATTCCTGTGCAACTGAGGCCACAACATTGCTCCAGCTGAAGCATAAGAAGTTGTCTCTAAGCTAAGAAGCATAGAGACAACTTAGACACATTTGTGTCTGTGCAGACAAGCTACAGGCATTGGTCAGTATAGATAGTACCCTCTAGACCACACCACTATGGAGATGGGTATTTCACTGAAGTAAAATCACTGGTTGTGGCTCATCATCATGACTCAAGGTTTAAAACTGACTTGTGGATGGCTCCAAGCAGGACGAGCATCTCTGCAACTATGAAGGTGTAAGGATGTAGGAGGGACAGGGTTTGTACAGAGCAGGTTATCATTCAGTGCTTCTGCACATCCCTTCTGCAGAGGGAGTATTTTACCTCCCATCTACAGTTTTTAGAGGTATGACAAGAGTCCCTGCAACAATCTGCAAGGCTTCAAGCCTTGCATTTTTCCATATCTGCCCCAGAGGCAGGTTGTGGGCACCCCAGCAGCAAGGTCTGTGAGCCCACTAGGGCAGGGGCAGTGGCTGACCTTTGGGGTGGGCTGCGCCAGGCCCACCAGAGCCTGCCTCTCGGGGGTCCCAGCAACAGCAGCCAGCTCCAGGCCATGAGGCTCCAGCTGAGAGACAGCGGTGAAGAAGGCAGGTGCTGGCAAGGCAGCAGCAGGAAAGTGTGGGGTGCCACTGCTCTCCTCCTTCTGCCCACGGAAGTAGAGAGCCACCTGTTTCCGTATCGTCGATGTCCGGGGACCCCGCTCATGCTGCACTGCTGCAGGATACCAAGGAGAAGCACGGTTACCACGGGGTCCTGCACCGGGTACCCCTAAGCTGTTTTAATGACCTTCCCTCCCTCCTTGCAAAATTTTTTTGGCCAGCCCCGTGCCTCCTACCCAAGGGGGTGTCTGGGAAGAAATGGGTGAGACTGCTCTGGGATGGGAGCATTCATTAGGGTCTCGGTGAGACAGAGACCTCCAAGTGACACACCGCTTCTCCGTTCAGAGCAGGGGCAAGGGAAGCAGGTACCGTCTTTGTTCATGTTGACCTCCAAGCACTTCTTCAGCCGGCAGGCCCGGCACTGGTTCCTGTGCGTCTTGTCCACTGGGCAGCCTCCCTGCAACACAGCCAGACGGGGAAGGCGGGATGAGAGAAGCAGAGCCGTCACCCCATGGCCTCCTCATCTCGTCAGGGGGCCGGGGCTGGGCCGGGCCGGGCCGGGCCGAGATGCGCGGCCGGGCCGCCTTCAGCACCCGAGACAGCGACGGCGGCACCGCCCCCTCGAGGCTCCCCGAACCCCCGTGTCCC
>JAOXOE010000256.1:43017339-43028199 GCA_028565055.1 Phoeniculus purpureus
GGTGCGGGGGGGCGGGGGGGGGCAGGGAGAGGGTTAAATGCTAATAATATTAATGAACCCCTGAGCGCCTTCCACAGAAAACGCAGCGGCTGCAGAGATGATTCCGCCTTCACCGCTCTCCTTGAGCCCTCGCTTGTGCCTTGTGTCACAAAAAATAGAGAGAACCCACTGCCACCGCTCCTCCTCTCCCCCTCCCGAAAAAAAAAGAAAAGCCAAAAAAAGAGAGGAGAAGAGGAATCAAAATAAAAGCAGAAAGATCAGATCAGGATCCAGTTTCTTTGGCATTTTCCCGGGACCCGACTGCGGTTCGCCCTTGCCCTTGCCCCGGCACAGCCAGTGGCTTTGCTGGCGGCCGGCGGGGTCGGGCTGGAGCCGAGCCGAGCTCAGCCCTGCGCCAGGCTGCAAAAACTTTGCATTCCCCAGTGCTCGGAGCCGGGGCCGCCTCCACCAGCTCCCCGGCTCCGGGACTTGTTGCACGGTGGCTGTGCAAAGGGCCCGCCCGCAGCCGTGGTCTCTCCTCCCGCTCGCCCCGGCCCAACCCTCTGGCCGTGAGCCGCAGGCACCGCCAACCCCGAGTGTCCCAGAGGCGCTCGGGGGCAGGCCGGCAAGCGAGGGGACAGAGGTGGGACCCCTTACCAGCTCAGCAGCGCTGGTTTCACCGGGAGGCTGCCGAGCTCTCCCACTCCTCTTAGAAACTCTATGAGGTGGAGCCGGCAAAGCAGCCCAAGGGTGTGGAGGGGTACACAAAGGAGATTCTCCTCTCTGGATGCAAGCTGGGGTGGGCAATAACACCAGAGAACAGGGCCAGCAGTGCTGAGGAGCTTTTGAAGCCCTTGGAACTTTAGGCTTCTTTACTGAAAGGGTCATCGGGCATTGGAACAGGCTGCCCAAGGAAGTGGGTGAAACACCACTATCCCTGGATGTGTTTAAAAGTCCTGTAGATCTGGTGCTTAAAGATGTGGTTTAGTGGTAGGCTTGGTACAGTTAGATTGATGGATGAATGATCTTGAAGGTCTTTTCCAACCTAAATGATTCTACAATTGTATGATGTGATTGCATCCTCATCCCTGCTACCAGTATGATGTGTCAATGCACCGCAGCTGAATTCTCCCTTGCATGTTGCGATCAAGCCCAGCCTTAAACACATTCCCCTATCCTTCTGCACTTCATTTTTTGCCCCACTCTTGCAGGTCATGGGTGACCTCTGCCATACCTGTGTGTGTGGACTTTCTGATTTTTGCTCTCCCGGGGACGAGCACATCCATGGCACAGATTGAAGCCTTCAATCTGGACAAGCCTGGTCCTGCCTAACACCTAACACTGTCCAGAGAGCTTGAAGTTGCTCAGGGAGATCTCAGAAAGCAAATAAACTGGTGGACTAGGGAATGCAGACAGATTTCAGTCCAAGTCTGCTTCCAGGGAGGCAGGAGGAAGTTCACCGCCCTGAGCAATGTTCAAAGTAGTGGGGAAGGAGATGATCGTGATACATTAGCAGGGCCTGGAGGCCCAAAAAAAGTATTTGAATGGAAGAAGTGCCCAAATCTGGTCCTGGGCATCGCTATTGCTAGCAAGGCAGATCTCTGGTCCTATAGCAGCAACAATCCTTTGTCCTCTAAACTCAAAGCCATCTGCAAATGTTGATCAGACTGCAGCCACCTGTTCCAGCCACACCAGAGAGACTGATCTGAAGCTCTGAATGCTAACAGGGCTTTCTCTCACACACAGCATCAGACTCTGCCAAGAGAGTAAAAGAAGAGCTCAAACTACCCACCTCTTCACACAAAACTCCACTAGCATAATCCAGACACTCAAAGATACCTCTGCACATGGGCTGCAGCTGCAAGTTGCTGAGGTTTGTCTGCCCTTTTCAGAGCCCTTCCTGTGGTTTCCGTGATGGTCAGAGATATCTCAGCCCTGAAGGTGAAGGCAGGATGTATTGTCCAAGAGTACAGGAAAGACCTCTCTCCTCAGTCCTGCTTTTCACTGCAGCTTCTGTCAAAATGGTCTATATCATCATTTGGTGGAAAAATTGTCCATCTCCAACAAGGGGGTACGTAAGAGTCTGGGAGGGGGCATAGCCAGGACAGATGACTTGAGCTGGCCAAAGAGGTATTCCTGACCATATGACATCATGCTGAACAATAAAACTGGAGGTAATTGGATGGCATGGGGGGTGTCAGCCTGCTTCTTGAGGACTGAGTGGTCTTCAGTCAGTGAGTGGTGAGCAATTGCATTGTGCATCACTCCCTTGTATATTCTTTTATCAGTACTGTTCTTTTCCTTTCCTTTTCTTCATCTCAGCCCATGAGTTTTACCTTTTTTTTTTGCAATTGTCTCCTTAATCCAGCTGAAGGGAAGGGAGCGAGCAAATGGCTGTGTGGTGTTCAGCTGTTTGACAGCTTAAACCACAACAATTGCATTTAGCATATCCTACATCTACAGCAGATGCTGATACAGCAATTAAATTTACTGGAGGTACAAATAGTTACCCATTCCACTCCAGAGGCTGGCATGTGTTGCCTTTTCATTGTATCTTCTCCAGGACTTCAGACTATGACAACAGTCACATGGTGACATTTCTCAGCATTGTACCATGGTCTCTTGCCTGGTCTCTTTTCTTCTGTTGGAGTCTTAGCAGCAAGAATAACTCAACATGTGGCCCATTTTCAAGTGCACTGCTGCTTCTGCCTTTCCCTTGCCTGACTTCTTTGTTCTTTGGGTGGGGAGCCAAAAGATCTTCAGTGAACAAGTAAGAAGGAAAAAGAAATAAGTGAGGGAGGACAGGCGAAGGGAAAATTTAATCTGCCAGAGCTGTCTGGATGTAGCAGCAGAATATACAGATGTACTGTTTTGGTACATTTCTCTCAATGAGACACAGGTGGGTAAGATCAGCCAAAGCTATAACGTATCCATTTTCTTCTAAAAGAGATAAGGAAGGAAAGCATAGAGCTATTCTTTTCCTGGGAGGAGGAGCTGCTGGTCCTTTGGGACCTTTGAGAAGCTATCTTTGCATTTGCTAATGTGAAAATCCAAAGCAGAGAAAGATGACCCAGTCAAAAAGACTATCTTGTGAATGCTTCCTCTCTCCTTGTGCAACAGGGATTTCCTCATGTTTATGTATCCTCTGTAACACCAAGCCAAGGGTTACTTTCCCTGAGTCAATGTTTGAGTTCCACAACCTGTTGTGTTCTGGTGAATGTACCAGTTACCTTTTTTGGGCTTGAGTAGCTCTCAGCCTATCCTCCACCCTGAGTAACCCATCTGGCAACAAGTTGGGAAAGACCTGCATTATAGGCAAATGCCATTGAAAATGTGTTGTTTCTCCCTTGTGTGTGCATGCTTGGTTAAATAAATTAATGGCTGCATGAAACAATGATAATATAGCTCTGCTTCCACACATGCGTCTGGCAAGTGTACATTAGCTGAGCCACCTTGCACAGAATGGCAGGGAAAACTATACCCAAAGAAGAAAACTGAGAAAAGAGTATCTCTGCAAGTCATGGCACTTCCTCTCAATACTTGTATTCAGGGGTGGAACAAGCCTGAGTTCACTTGCAGCAATGAAATGCCCCATTAATCACGTATGCCTTTGAAAGGGATATGTCAGGCTTGGCTTATACGCCTACATTGGTACCTGATCCCATCTAGACAATGCGAGACAAGCGCTTAACAAAGCAGCTCTAGTTAGTAACTTGACTTATTTGTTAGTTTGCTAGTTAGATATAAATCAAAGTGTCGTAATAAGCCAATGATGTAGCAGCAGCTGCAATCTAATTTAGAGAGAAACAGCCTCATTTTAGTTTTCCTGACATGAACACAAAAGACAGTATCAATACCAGAGTTGGCGGAGACACAGCTGTATAAGACTGGTGAAAGGTCCAAATGCAAAGGGCAAATATATTATTATCTCAGTAAAAGTAAACTTAAAGTAAGATTTGGTCTGTACTTTAATGGTTTTAAATCACCAACAAAAGAACAATGACTACAAGGAATAAATACAACTTGGAGCTATGCTGTGACATTTAGAAATGATATTACCAGTGTGTTAAACGAATAGCTCTGGTTATGTCCTAAGCACCTGGGTGTGCACAGGAAAAAATTGCCTCAGAACCTGACTGATTGCACTGTAAACGTAATTATTTCTATGGTGGATTGGTCTCCCAAGTTTTGCTGTAGGAGCCTATTAACAAGCTGAGCTTTGAGGCAATTGCACGAAATACGTTGCAGTAAAGAATGCTCTTAGGAAGGGCCATATTCCTGGCTGGCAATGTAATGGCTCAGCTCCACTGACTTCTGTTTATCTATATCTCTTGATATTGGCTGGAGACCAGATCTGTGGTATCTATTTCAGGAAACGAATTTAGAACCAACAAAAATAAATACTTCCAGATGCAGCATTGAGTCAGCATATCACATTCAGCACTGCTCAAGCATATTGAGTCAGTTGGTGCAGATAGATTTTTAAGCAGAGATGAATAGTTTTATGTCTATGACATTTATAGATGTGCTTGCTTTATCTCTTTTTTCATAAAATAGAGGTAATGAAATATCTCTGCAGGTAGAGCAATTACTGGCAAGTCCAAGCGTCATTCTGCAACTTGTTAAATGTATTGGGTGGTTGATTGTGGGTTTTTGCCTTTTGGGATTTTGTTGATGAGGCCAAGACCATGAGCTTGATAAACCAGTGGCCTGAGTCCATGCAACAAAATCTAGCACTCTGACTTCTAAGAAAAGAGGAAAGCAAAGGTCTGCCCTGTTCTTCTGTAAAATGGTTTAGCTCCTATAGCTATTTGCACTTGTTCTACCTGAACAAGTAAGCAGTCCACTGAAAACATACTACTTAGGCACATTCTGATCTGTCATCTCCCATCATATATACAAAAGAGGCAGTAGTTTAGCTGGCTTCTATTGGATGGTTGGTGTGTGTAAGATCCGCAGACTTTGGCATGAACAATCAAGGTTTTTGGCAGTCTGTCCGACGTGAAAGGTCCAGTCAGTCCTCAACTAAGGACTCAAACACAATGCACATCCTTGAACTTGCAGTGCATTTTGGTGGTTCACAAACACTGGTGCTTTTTGCAGTGTAGAGCAAACACATGCTACTGGCACAGGGATTCTAAGCACTAGGTCTTTAAAGAGACTTCAGGTATTTACTCTCATGTCCATATGAGGTTTTGCCAGAGGCAATTTTGCTGCAGTTACCACAAGAAACTTGTATTGCTGTAAATATTAGGAAATTACGGGTGAATATGGGCAAGGATATCTCTTTGGTCAGTAGCTGTATGTCTGTCTTTCCCATGAGGAATGACATTTATAAAGACAGGGGAATGTTTGAAGGGAATCCTAGGACAGAGCTTTACTTTGTGATTTAGTTTGTTTTGCTGCAGTATAGAGCGCAAAGTATTGAAGCATTGAATCTAGACTTGTGAAGAACAGCATGGATGGCAATTCAGCATAGAGCACTGCTCATGGACTAATAGAAACAAGCTATGCTCACGTTACTGTTCTTCGTAATGACTCTGTTCTGTGGCAGTGCTGATACTGGTGAGCAAAGCTGTGCAGCAGATCACTTCTTTCAAGCAGCAGAAGGTCAACGCACAGATTACTCTGTACAGTTGCAGAGACTACATTGTGTATTAAATCATGGTGTTTAGGAAACCCTGGGAGTGATCCAAATACTCTAATATGATTGCAAATACACTGGGGAAGTAGTTTAAAATCTACTGTATGGTTGATTAACCAGTTTCTTACTATCAGGAGCACTTGTCTGATTATTAATGACATTTTCTTTATATTGTCATTGCAGTCAGTGTTGCCTGGTGCTGCTCAAATCCACCTAAGCACTTTTGCTGGCTTGAGGTTGATGTGACTGAGCACCTGACAGACAAACAGACAATATAGTTTCCTCTTCTGCTCATTATTGTCTACACATGGTAAGCACGCTGTAGCTGGTAGAATCTTTTCTGACACATCCACTGGCTGGATTTTAATTCTATTGCAAATATTAAGCAAAACCATTACTCAAGGAGGAAGAAGAATTTTGGTCTTGGGAACACTGCTGATTCAACTGCCAATCATGCTAAGGGGATAAAATGTTGAACAGCTAAGGTTCCCAGGGAATACCATTGCCCCTGCTGCCAGTGCTCATCCCATGCCAGGGAAGAAAGGTGTTGATTTACTTGTGTGTAAATTAACCAGTGTGAATTTCCAGGAGAGTTGAATTAGTAAGGCGTCCATGGTAGAGATGACACTTGACTTCTAGCCCATCTCAGCGCCTTGTACCATTGCAAGCTGTGTCAGTCCTTTCTTACCTGCTCTTATGGTCCCTTAAAACTCTTTTGCATGTGGGGAAGGTCACCAGCAGGTCAAGGGAGGTGTTTTTCCTCCTCCATTTTGCTTTTGTGAGACCTTAGCTGGAATACTGTGTCCAGTTCTGGAGTCCTCAATTTAAAGTCATGTAACTGGTGGAGTGAGTGCAGAGGAGGGCTGGAGCACCTCTCCTATGAGAGGGGAGGAATATGGGCTGTTCAGCCTGGAGAAGAGAAGGCTCCAAGGAGATCTTATAGCAGCTGTCCAGTACCTGAAGTGGCTACAGGAAAGCTGGAGGGGGATTTTTTATGAGAAACTCTAGTGATAGGACAAGGAGGAATTGCTTTAAGCTAGAAGAAGGGAGACTTAGATTAGATTTTGGGAAGAAATTCCTCACTATGAGGGTGCTGAGGCACTGGAACGGGCTGCCCAGGGAGGTTGTGGCTGCCCCCTCCCTGGAAGTTTTCAAGACCAGGTTGGATGGGTCCTAGTCTAGTGGAATGTGTTCCTGCCCATGACAGGTGGGTTGGAACTAGTTGGTCTCTGAGATGTCTTTCAACCTAAGCCATTCTACGATTCTATTATTCTATTTGCTGCTCTGCAACAGATTAACTCTTTGTCCCTTGCACTGAAGGCCACCTAAAATGTGTGATGCCCACTGGTATCTTAAGCAGCTTAATGCTTCAGTTTTAGCTACGTGCATTCTAGTTTTTGTGTAAAGCAATTAGCCTGGAATAGCCCTAACCTAATTGTAAAGCACCCTTGCTTCTGGTTGATCGCAGCCACAGGTACCCTTCTCCCTTTCCGAGAGCTGGTATAAACAGGCTTGGGAGAACCTGGTGCTTATAAAGCAGGCTAGTGACATTTTTGGTATCAGTTTGAACTTGGCCTTCATTTTTCTTGTGTCTTTCATGAAATGCCTTGGGGAGGCCTCCAAAAAAACACTAGTGGTCTGGGCAATACCCAAACAATGAGGCTCTTTGAGTAATGTAGATCAAACACATTTAAGATACAGCGAGACAAAGTAGTCTGACAGAAGAGATGGACCGGCTGTCACCCAGCAATGGAGCTTCCAGAGTTCATTGCAAAGTTTTAGGGCTGTATCACTGCCTTGCTTCCATTTCTCATGCCTCTCCTTTTGGTTAGATAGCTGCAGCAGATCTACTTTAGCTAAGTGGGTTTCTTCAGCTTTGTTTGGGAAGCCAAACTGCCTGAATAGCAGTAGGTAGGTGTGATCACAGCAGAGCTGCTTGTTCTGTGAATTTGGCTTCTTTGTTGTGGAAAGACCTCTGGGGCAGGGCAGGCTGGACTTGCTGTCTAGATAATGAGATGATAGTTTCTTGTAAGTGAAGGGAAAGCCATATTGGGCTGAACAACCTTTTTCAGCCTTTCATGGGGAAAAATCCAGGCTGTGGCTGTCAGCACTGTGGTGCTCATAGAAGCCTAGTTCTGAAGCAAGAGGGAGGGTATTGTGGGGAAGGGCAGGTTCCATGTTTCATCCAGGGATATTGTGCAGTGCTGCGATCTGAGGGTGGGAGCCTGTGAACAGCTGTAGTTTTCAACAGCATGGGTTTGACCCTTCATTCCTGCAAACAGTCCTTGAAATGCAAAGGGGAATGCATCCGTGAAGAGCACAGCAGCCCTGGTGTGGGAACACAAGACACCCAGAGCTTCCACCTTCTTCCTGGGATAGAGCTGTGGTGTACTGTGCATAGGAAAAGCTCCACCAGGCTGTTTGTAAAAAAACATCTTGCATGGATTAAAATGCAGGTTTTGGTGGCCAGATCACGGAGAATGAGGACTTCTGCTCCCAGAGTTAGCTGCCGCTGGAGTGTTTGAGTCTGGGAAACCCAGGGCAGCCCAGTGCAGTGCTGTGTAGCAGGCATGACAATGGCATGTAAAAGAAGTTCTCTGAAAGGCTTTCAGAAGTCAGAGTAGCTATACAACAGCCTGGGAGCTTGTTAGCTCCCTTGCTACATCTGCCTTGAGATGAACAAGGGCTCCCATCAATGCCATTTTGCCCTTGTGTACCTTGGGCCCTGTGCCCACCCCACCTGCTCAAGAAAGACCCCCAGACAGACAGACGGACAAGGATGCTCTTGCTCTTACCCCCACACTTCTTTTTCTCCCCTTTTTCCTTCATGGCTTTTTGCTTTTAAAGATTGCTGCTGACAAATCTATCTATTTGGGGCAAATTGTCAGTGAGAAACTTCCGCTCGAACTCTTTGGGACAAAACTGCCTCTTTGAAAGGGTAAATCCCGTTGCATGAAGGTCTGAACAATGGCCAAATGTGTTGCTGCTACTGCTGCCACTGCTGCTGAGGCCGGGGCTGTGACAAAGAGCGGATTAATTGGTGCCGCGGCTGACTGGTTCGAGATGGCTCCACTCAGCCCGCGCTGCGGGAAGCCCCATTGACTGGGCCCCGAGTCCCACTTTTCACAAACTCCAAACAAAAGTCAATTTCTTTTTTATAAGGCAAGGGAAGAAAAAAAAAAATCAGTTCATGTTTGAGCTCGGGAAGTTGACTTGTTGGATTATAGGGCGTCATGCTCTCTCTGTCTGTCTCTCCCATGCTTCAAAGTTGCTTCTCCCCCTAAGACAAGAGTGAGGGGGGAAAAACGGGAAGAAAAGCGAGCTGTCCCCGTCATTGTGAACATGAGAGTGGACTCTGGAGATAGAAAGCTACTAAACAACCTGGACACTGTGGCCATTCTGGGGACCACGCTGAAGCTCTTATTTAGCAGAGAGAAACTTCTCCAGCCATCTGATAGTGTTCTCAAAGGTGTCTTCAGCAGCACATTCAGTCCTGACATATACATGTCAGGTAGACAGTACTATCGAGAAATAAGACCGAGTCACGTTACCAGAGCCTGCATATCCATAGAGGACTTAATGCCTGGCAAAGGCACCTGCCCTCTTTGAGCAAGAAATGGTTTCTCATGTGAAAGCAGGCAATAGAAGTTGTCTTGGGTTCTCCTTCAATAACCTTTGACTCTCTCCAACTCTAAGCAGGTCCCATCAGTGAATGCAGAATGAGGTTCCCAAGAGGTATAACCCATGCACTCTGAAAAACATCCAGAAGCAATCAGAGAGAGAGAGAAAGTGAGATTAAAGAGAAAGAAATACAGGGAGATTACTCTCGTGCATACAGATGTTAATAGCCAGTACCAGGTTGGCAGAGTTTCCACTGCTGAGGTTGTGCTGAAGCATTTTGGGAAGTTAATCCCTGTAATTGCTTTGATAGTCTGTGATATTTGAGATATCACTTAATCAATATTTAGCTTTTCTTTTGGAAAATAGTGATCCCCAGAGAAAAGAGAGAGGCTATTATCAGATGTAACTGCTAACCCTCTCCTCCTGGCAGTGGTATAGTATCAGATCTTTTAGTTACCTGCAATGTATTTGCATATATTTTGTCTTTACAGGGGGACATTTCACACTGGATTCTATTTTTGCCTTTTCTGCAGAGTGGATACTTTGATCTGACTCTCACTAATCTCTCTGACACAGCGGGGAGGGAATGGGGCATACAACAGTTAAAAGTTAATTCTGTTGATTTTTTAAGCATAATTTTCTGCAACCTGTTCTTACTTTAACAGGAAGCAGAGTGTGTTTTATCATGCATAACTTTACTGCAAACTATGTTTCTGGCAAACAGGGCTTGAAACGAGGGTAGAAGGGTACAGAGTGTGGCAGTTTGATGCTCATGACAATCCTCTTACTTTACATCTCTGTGCACTCTGCACATGAACTTCTGATTTTTATGGGCCTACATGTATGGATTTTATTCTGTCCACTTCTCAAGTGGAAGTATCTTTGTAAAACTGGGTACAGTGAGAGCTGAACACTAGAAACACCTGCTCATGTTTTCCAAGTAGCTCTGTAAGTAGAGTCTAACTTGAAAATAGCCTTCTGGTTTCATTGCTGAGCTGTAGGATGTAAACACCTTCCCCCCATCTCCCCAAACCTTTGACAGTGACCTTTGCTATGCCACTGTGTTTGCTTTTACCCTGTATGATGCTCTTTGTCTTTTGGCAAGCTCAACACTGGAAAGACTTCGCTACCTTCCCAGGCTGATCCTCTTTCTGTTTGTATTGTACAACCCAATATAGTTCAGAACTAATCCATCTCTGGTTTTATCAGTAAATGAAGGGAACTGTGAAACAGCAAATCATAGAAAGGTGAAATCATCAGTTTCATTAGTCTTTTCTTTCTCCTTACAAGAATGCATCAAGGAAACTGTGAGGATATGAAAGGTGAAATATCTTGTACGATACATTGAGTCTGGTAGGAAGCAGAGAGATCCTGCAATGGAGTTTTCCTTGCTACTATATATGCCCTTCAATTTTCATGGTTTCATAGAATCATTAGGGATTGGAAGGGACCTCTAAAGATCATCTAGTCCAATCCCCCTGCCACAGCAGGATCACCTTTTATGAGGGCATAGCCAGGTGGATGGATGACAGTAAAGCAGTGGATGTGGTCTATCTTGACTTCAGTAAGGCATTTGACACAGTCTCACGTAGCATCCTCGCAGCCAAACTGAGGCA
>JAOXOE010000256.1:43032927-43061860 GCA_028565055.1 Phoeniculus purpureus
CAGGATCCCATTGGCCTTCTTGGCCACCAGGGCACATTGCTGTGCCATGGTCAACCTGTTGTCCACCAGGACCCCCATGTCCCTCTCCACAGGACTGCTTTCCAGCAGACCACCTCCCAGCCTGTACTGGTATAGACAGCTTTTTGCTGTATATGATATACATGTATACATATATACATAGGTATATACACACTTAGTTGTATATGATATACAGCTTTTAGCATTTATGACCATATGACATTTATGACTATATGACAATTTTGACCTTAGAAATAAGCAGATGCATAAAATTCAAAATACACGGAAAGATTAAATATTTGTATTGCATTACTGCACATTAGCATGCTTCAGAAACACAGGGTCACTCACAAAACATTAAAGATCTGTTGTAGTTGATGGCATACATAGTTCAAAATGCGTACTTGTTACATTTTTTAATATGGACAAGTTAAATTTATTTTAATTAAGCATCTCTTCACATTCTCTATATTTATAAAAATATGTCATGTATTATGTTTGCTATGCAAATGTATAAATAAAAAAACCACTCTAGAAATGATTGAGCAATTTTACCAGAAATAGTTGGAAAGCAAGTAGTATTTTCTGATCACCATATATTACTGGAGTAATCCACAGAAAAGCTTACCAGATCAGCATCAAGACAATCTTGTTCATCATCTGTTGTGCTGCAGAGTTCAAAAATGTTTGTACAATCCTGATCACTGTAATGCAATTAAATCTCTGTTACTGGAATAACACAAATACAGCTATAGATTAAGCCCATTCACAACCAAAAACTACACAAACTGGAAAACAGTAGCTAAGAATTAACCAAAATAATAAAAATCACCATATTATTACAGTATTAACAAAGTACTGTTACATCTGAAAAGCTGAAATTTGCATTAGGAAACTGAAAAAGGCATTCATGCCTGGTCCACCTGCATAAGTCTGTCAACACTGAGCTGCTTTCAATATACATTTCTCAAGTGAACCAAGTCAGACAAGCTGCAATGTGACCTTACTGACATGTGCTTAACTTTTGTAGGTATTTTCACAGTGAGTGACATGTCCAATAAGTACCAGTGAATGCTTCTAAGGGAAATGCTCAACTAGGAGACAATTTAACTTCAATTATTTCTCCAGTTAAGGTAATACTAAAAAAATAATTACACAACTGTTCTGCAGTGTATTGAAGAATACTACGAAATCAAAAGCAGCATGATTCACAGCAAAAGGATATTAAGATGCTTATACTTTTCCACCATTTCAGAGCACAAGTATTCAAGCACTATTTAGATTTAAAGGCCGCTTACTTGATAAACTTCAAAAGCTGATGAGTGATCTTTTTTGCAGCTCTGGCAATAGCACTTCCAGGTTCATTGAAGGTCCTAGCATTACTTTCAATGTATCTTACTTCCCAAACCAGTGCAGAGATTCTCCTTAAAAATTACAAAACATTGCACCTTTAATACTAAATCAAAAAGCTTAAAAACCACAAAAATTGTACGTTAGTAATCTGTTCACGTTAGTCGGATGTATTAAGTCTCATTAGATCAGTCTCAAACTTGTAATTCGTATATACAACTGAAGTATGAGTCTATGTGTGTACACCTATAGACATATACCCAAATAAGCAAAACCATCAACGTACAACTTTGCTTAGTCATTTCCCAACTTACTATTAGTAACTGTGAAAAAATTGTACAAAAAGCTTGTGAAATCCCATCATGCTTTGGTTTCATTCTTAAAACTCAGTTACTACAACTTCCCAAGTAAGCACCAGCATTTGTTAGTTAATTTCTTTTACAATGATGGATACCCAAGACATCCCGTAACTCAAAACATCTTGGTCACTATACTTCAGTTTCTTTCCTCTTAATCTGCCATACGTTTTTATCATTTAAAATGCTGGTGGAAAATATTTAACATCGCACCTGTGTGTTAAAGCCCATTTCTGAAAGTAATCAGTGCTTAAGAGCTTAACCCTCTTCAACTTCAAAGTAACTGAAGAACAGCAAATGAAAAATCTGAAATAAGTCTTCATCAATTAAACTTCAATTTTTTACTAATTTCAAATAGCAAATTTCTCAAGAAATGAATGCCAATGCTTATTACAATTCTGAAAACAATACTGAAACAGGCTGAAATACATTTTCTTAAGAACAAAGCAGCATAATAGAATTATTATAAAGCATTGCAGTTATCAAGCATCAGAGCCCTGCTACAAACCACTAGCAATGCTGAATGCAGGTATTACACTACTGGTTTTGAAAATGTTAAGTTTGTATTAATAAAAAGATTAGTCTTTCAAAAAAAGTTTAGATCTTGTCACAGTGGACAAACTAAAGGCTGCATTCTCCCTTATTTCTACTGCTAGTACTAACCTGTAAAATCGGTTAACCAGTCTTGTCCGAATAGTGTTCAGGTCCGTTGGATAAGCAATCACAGTACAGTACTTAGGATACGTACACAGGTCAACTGGACCAGCAAAAGCTGCTGAAATGTCTGTGAAGAAACAGCAAGATTAATTAAACGATTTCAAGGCTTGTACAGGTAAAATGAATCACACAATCACAGAACATTAGGGATTGGAAAGGACGTCAAAAGATTACCTAGACCAAGTCACACAGGAACATACCCAGATGGGTTTTAAACGTCTCCAGAGAAGGAGACTCAACAACCCCACCCTGGGCAGCCTCTTCCAGTGCTTCGTTACCCTCATTGTGAAGAAGCTTCTTCTCACGTTCATACGGAATGTTCCAGCTTACACCCACTGCCCCTTGTCCTATCACTAGATGACACTGAGAAGAACCTGGCTCCATCCTCTTGACACCCACGCTTCACATATTTACAGACATTAATGAGGTGACCCCTCAGTCTCCACTTCTCCAAACTAAAGAAACCCAACTGCCTCAGCCTCTCCTCATAAGGCAGGCGTTCTACTTCCTTCATCATCTTCATGGCTCTGTGCTGGACTGTCTTCAGCAGCTCCGTGTCCTTCTTGAAGTGAGGGGCCCAGAACTGGACACAATACTCCAGATGTGGTCTCACTAGTGCACAGTAGAGGGGGAGAAGAACCTCTCTTGATCTGCTAACTGCCCCCCTTCTGATCCACCCCAGGATTTTGGTCACAAGAGCACATTGCTGGCTTATGGCCATCCTGCTGTGTCCACCATGACCCCCAGTCCCTTTCTCCTACACTGCTCTCCAACAGGTCAGTTACCATCTTGTACTGGTACCTAGGGATGTTTCTGCCCCATGACCACATTCCAGTAATGCGAGCTATCCCACCAGGTCTCTGTAATTGCCACCAGAGCATAATTATTTGACTGAACACAGATTTCTAACACCTCCTGCTTGTTGCCCATGCTGTGTGCATTGGTGTACAGGCATTTCAGGGAGCGAGCTGAGCACTCCGACTTCATCCAAAGACAGTGACAGGCCGCCTGGTTTTCATCAAGACCAGAGCTCTGTCCCACTGGTGCACACCCAGCAACAATCCCACCCTCCTTCAAATCTAGTTTAAAGCCCTCTGAATGAGCCCTGCCAATTCCTGCCCCAGAACCCTTTTTCCCTTCTGAGATAAACCTCTCCTATGTGGACCTGTAAGGCCTGGTGCCTTATAGAACCAGTCATTAGCAAAGAACCCAAAGACCTTCCTGTAACACCAGTCTCATAGCCAGGTATTAATGGACTGAATTCTTCTATTCCAGCCCGTGTCCTCACCCCAAAATAGAAGTAATGAAGAGAATACAATTTGTACCCCAGACTCTTTTACCAAACATCCCAAGGCCTTGTAGTCTTTCTTTATTCCCCTCAGTCTACAGAATACAGCTTCCTCCCCATCTGTCTGGAAGATAAGCAGTGGGTAATAGTGAGCTGATCTCACCAGGTTAGTGAGCATCCTAGTGATATCCCTGATTGAGGTTCCAGGTAGACTGCAGACTTCCTTGTGATAAGGGCAACTCTGCATATTGGACCCTCAGTCCCTTTCAGGAGCAAGTCTCCAATAACTAGGACCCTTCTCTTCTTTGTGGAGGAGGTCGTCATATTACTGGAAGATTTCCTGGATTTATGTGACCTTGCTGGGATCTCTGGTATGGGTTCCCTGTCCTCTGTATCCTTCTCTGGCAGGGGGGTTGGACTAGATGATCTTTTGAGGTCCCTTCCAACCTCTATGATTCTGTGATTAGATTGGCTGTCTTCCAGTAGGGGCTTATATCTATTACTCAGTGGCAACTGAGAAGGTGAGGCAGGCAAAGGCAGTGCTCGCCTTCTGCCACGGCCCTTCACTTGTCTCCACTCAGCCCTTCTGCTTGGGTTTCCGTCCTCCATCTGAGAGGTGCAGGATACTTGGGCCCCTTGTTTCTGGCTGGCTCTTATTTGGCTGTTGTCCCGACTGGCTCCACCAGTCTCTATTTTAGCCTCTCTAATTCTCCTGAGCCTTTCTACTTCCACTTGTAGGTGGTATGTTGTGTGCTTTTATCAGGAATCAAAGTCAACTCTGGTTGGCTCACAGCTACACTGGGACTGCTCTTCTAAGGCTTATTCTCCATTGGTTCAGGTGGTTCCTTCTATAGTAATTCCCAATAGTAATCCTATTATTCATATAATAGGATTTGAGAGAGACCCCTATTCCAATTCGCAGCTCTCAATTATACCCACTCCCCTAAGGCTTCAGCCACTTAGCTGCTAATGCTAAGCTACCAGTACTAAACTCAGAGTTCATCACACTTCTTCTGTAACATTGCAATGGAGTTAATATTTCAATAGTAGCTTGCATGGAGCTGTGTTTTGGATTTGTGCTAAAAACAGACTTGATAACGCAGGGATGTTTTCATTACTGCTGAGCAGTGCTTGCACAGAGTCAAGGTCTTTCCTGCTCCTTACCCCACCACACCAGTGAGGAGGCTGGTGAGTGCACAAGGAGTTGGGAGGGGGCGCAGGTAGGACAGCTGACTCCTAGTGGCCACAGGGATATTCCAGACCGTGATGGATTTAAATCTGGAAGAATAAAAAGAAAAGGGAGAATATTCAGAGTGATGGCATTTTGCCTTCCCAGAACATCTGCCTGCAGATGGTCAGTAGTGAATTAATCCCCCGTTTTGCTTTGCTGGCATATGTGGCTTTTCCTTTACCTATTAACTGTCTTTATCTCAACCCACAAGTTTTCTCACTTTTACTTTTCCCTCACCCCCATCCCACTTGTGGGCAGTGACCTAGTGGCTGTGTGGGGCTGATTTGCCAGCTGGGCTTAAATCACGACAAATAACCAAACTCACATGATGCCAAACCTCCTTCTGGACCTTGCAGGCAGAAGCATGGAAGGCATTTTTAATTGAAAACATTTTTGGAAGGTGGCATGGTTCAAACATCCTCTTTTATGTATCCACGACCAAGCTGTTGCTGGGACATACAAGGGATGCTTGGGAGGATGATTAATATGCTTTGCATCACTTGATTGGAGAACACAGCAAAGAAACATTAGACACCATTTTACATGTCAATTATTCCATTAGAGAATGTTTACATGGTGGCAGAATCAAACCGTCAAGAAAAAGAATTTGGCTATTCAGAACCTTGGGCTTTTGGTTTGGTGCGTTGCGTTTTGCATGCCTATAGCATTCAGACCTGATCCGTTCAAGTTCTGTTTGTTAAATGCTACTTTGGTGAAACATAACTTCTGTAAAGAGGGAGAAACTGAATCAAGGTCAAAGTGACCATTTTCCACTGTGAACCAGTGGCTGTGAGGGGTAAGGCTAGAGAAAGCCTGATTTTTGTGCCTCTTTTAATCACTACACCATGCCTCCTTCTTGCTTCTTGCTTCATCCAAAATATTCTGTCCTAGATTTTTTTTCCTTCTTTTTTGTGATGTAAATTTTAGGCTCAGTACATAACCCCAGGAATATGGGTTGTGCAGTCAGATATTTGTGCAGGGTTGTACATATGTATGTTTATATTGGGGAGCAATTATTACTCTCTTCTACTCTGTTCTGTTGTTCTCTGCTGAGAAAAGTAGGAACAATTAATTTCATGTCCCTTCCAGTAGCCAAAGAGGCACTCTCAATCTTTACTTTCAAGAAGCAATTAACTTCAGCTTTATTAGTCAAGTTGTGCTATGAAGTTTCAATCTTTCATTGTACACTGTGAATTTTAATTACAATTTATTAAAATAATTTAATTGACTTCAGTCAATGGGCGTGAATGAGGGCAGAATTTCCCTGAGAAAGCTGTAGACAGAAGAAAAGGCCACCCATCCTAAATGCCTTCTGCCTGCCCTTTTTTGGGTTGCATCAGGCTGCTTGAAAGAGGGCTGCATTTATCATCTTTGATGCCTCCAGCTCAATGGTCAATTCATATTAGATTCCACAAAAGGCAGTGAACCAAATTCATCTCTGATACAATTCCATTGACTTCAATGGTATTACCACAGGGATTAATCTGGCCTAATATTATAGTATTAGAATGCGTGTGTGTGTGTGTGTACTATTAGCCCAGATTCTTTGCTGGAGATCATGCCGTGTAAAAGCTGATAGCTGTTGCAGTTGCAATTTGCTCAAGAAATCCAATTCCTTTTGTTGACCCACTGAAGTTCACATTCAAAAAAAAAAAGAAGGGAGACCAAAATCCCTCCAAATCCCTAATCAATTCGAAACCACGGTTGAATTTAGATGCATATTTGCTAATTTGGTTTATTATGCATGCAAATATTGGTATAAAAGGTGTTTCAATTATTTTCTAAGGCAGGGACCTATGCATTCTTTGCAGTCACAAAGAGTTTAAATGAAGTTATTTTTCCCTGCCTATAATCGTTCTCCCTTTTAAGTACCCAGGCAGAAAAAGTAAGTTTACTGCTTGTAGCACAATAGCTCTCTTCACTTTTAGGTTTGGGAGACCTGGGTGACCTACGAAAGTTAATTAGAAGGTTAACAAAGACTAAGGCAGAGTAGAATACAGCGCCTCTCCTCCAGCCAAAGATGTCATCCATTAATTAGGGAAATTGTTAAGGTGGCCTTTATTGAATCCATAGAAAATTGGCAGTTGGCGGTCGACAGTTTTGATCAGATTTGCCTCTCACCAATAATACTACCCTTAATCATTGGAGACGTGGTGGGTTCAGGGTGGAGCAGGAGGGCTGTGGGGGGAAAGTGTGTGTGTATGTGGTGGGAGTATGTGTTTCAGCGACATTACAGTTAAACAGCCGCCAATTGTGACAGCTTTGATTCTCAGGCTTACATGGCATACTTTTTCCATGATGTAATCTTTATTGAACCTGGAAGCTTGGGGGTGGGGGACAGGGGGCAAGTGAAACTCACTCACTGCTGCTGCTACTGCCTCTCAGCCGCAGGAAGCCCTGCAAGTTAATGTTGCAGTCATCATACGCAGAGCTTGCTGCTTTTGCATGGGAACATGCTGTCAGGCTCCCTTTCCCTCCTAACTGAAGACTGCTTCTCTCAAGGACAGCAAACAGCCATCTGCACAACAGGCCCTTCCTTTCTTCACAAATACATTCACTTTACAGTTGAATGGCCTTTTTTAAGACCTGAGGTTTTTTAATATACTCTTTTTTCCAACTACAGTACCAAACTGGTGTTGCTATGGAGAATTTCAAGAGAAACTAATATTAGAGAGTCATGGCATTTTAATGTGTATATTTTTTAACTTACTGGGACAATTGGCTGGGTGAAAGTCTTTACTGGTTTTGTTTTGATATATTTTCCTATATGATAAACAAGCTATGTCAAGGACAGTGATTACAGCAAGTCTAGCCTATTCAGTGCTGTCACCAAGAAAGTGACTCAGCATTGAAGAAGTGTTTTCTTTGAACATGGGAAGCCATCACCTTCCAGGAAGGAAGGCAAAGACAAGGGCTACTGTGATCTAAGGTGTTTCTGTTGAAACAGTGCTATTCCAGCTCTGTCCAGTCATGGACCCTGTTGCCTAGAGCCCTTAGCTTAAGGGTTTTAAAACCTATTGAATCAAGAACTGTTTGGATAGTTAAAGAACTACATTCTATGCAAAATATAGCACAAAATGTCTTAGACAGATTTAAAGAAATAACCCAGCAGTTGGATGAATAATACTTCAATTGACTGCTCTTCTTCAGGATAAACTCTACACAGTTCCAGGCCATTAAAAACCAATAAGGTACTGGAAAAATCTTGTACTTATTCTTGCACCTCATATCGTGATAAAAAACATCTCCATTTTAGCGTGAATTTCTCTACCAAAAACAATTGAGATGCTAAATATCAATCAAAAAATGGCTACATGGTAGAAAAAGATTATAACATGCACGGGGCACATATCTGCCTTATTGCCTGTATCTTCCTGTACACTGCACTAGATAGTACTTTATCTTCTATATAGTCTACAATTCAAGCTCTCTCATAATCTAAGCTTACTTAGTTCTTTTAATATACACAATATGTGATACTGAAAGCAAGTATGAGCACAGAAGCTGCAGCAAAGGAATACCAAGCTACTTTTCATATGCTCCAGGCAGTCCTCAGTGTTTCTACGTCCTCCTCCTTGTGTCTAAAAGGGAGATGGAACAAGGCAAGTAAGTCTTTCACCTTGAGGAAAGCTTTCCCCACGCTTTGAAGGACTCCCAGAGAGTTGTGATTTGACCTGGAGAGGCATTGTGTTCTCACAGCTGTTTTGGACCTTTTTCTCCTTTAGGCTAAGAGACAACTAACCCACATGTTGTATAGCCACAGAGATCCCCAGATAAAGTGCTGTAAAAGTGCCACACACTATTCTTCTTTTATGATGGAGCAGTAGTGGCTGCTCAAGTTACTGTGGATTTTTATGTTTTCCTATTGCTTTTTGTCTTCTCGTAGCAGTCCTGTGGCTTTGAGACCTCTGTCTCCGACTACAGAAGGGTACCTAAACTTAAGGTGGCATCTTTGGAAGGCTTTGCAAATAATTCTGGGTAGGAGAAGGTAGGGTCCTCATTGCTTGAACATGTGCCTGCAGTTCCATATCAAAATGCTCATGAGGATGGTGAGCAGTGTCAGTGCTAACCTCAGCAGTCTTGCAGTGAAGGTCCTGGCAATACCAAGCAGCGTTTGTACAAACACCCTGATAATCAATCCATTGCTAAAGGAGATTTTGTATGGACTGGATGGAATGTCAAGGGCGAGAGAAGATTCTTGCAGCTACAGCTGTAAGAATCATATGAAGGGTGTGAAGGCGACTTACAGATCCTTCTTTCCTCTGCTGGTGCCTATGGAGTTGCAGCCCAAATCCTTGGTGTGGAACTTCACTGGATTTTTCATGTGATTCCTTTTTTTTTCCCTTTGGTGTCTGTGGCTGGGAGACAAGCAAACACACATCTTTGCAAAGACAATTTTACACTGATTTCTTAGTTAATGTAGCTTTGAGGAGACTGGTAAATGCATACACTGGCATTACTCTTAGCTATAGCTATTTAGCTGTGTTCAGTATAGCAGCACACATACTGAAGGGGGAATGGGGAAAGTCCATTTGTGGTATATTTTGTTTAGATTTACTGTATTTAGATTTCCTGAAACAGTGCAGGAAGGAATCAGTGCGGGACATGAAGCAAAAGCAGTCCAGTCTAAACTGCAGGGAGTCCTTTGGATGTCCAGAACCTGGTTTCGGCTACTTGAGTCTTCCTTTTTGGTTTCTTCACCTGTCATCTTCTCTAAAAATATCATAGAAGATTTCTGAGAAAGTCCAGGTATCTAAAAGGCAGAAAATTCTGCCTAGCTTTCAGCTTCTGCTCCTGTTTTAGCATCTCAAGTAGGGTTTTTCTACTTAAGGGGCAGAGGAACACTTGCAAGGTTTGTTCTTTTTGGCCTGTTTCAGACTCCCATGCCAAGACAAGATGAACTGTGCCTTTAACATGCTTTCTCCCCTCCTTGCAGTAAAAAAGGGTCTGTACAGCAGCTTCACCTGAGTTAGGCTCAGCCTTAAAATGAGCACAGTGGCTTTTCTAGCAAAGAGACACCAGCAGTGGGAAGACTGTAGGATTGCTGAGAGCTATGAGGTGGAAAAGGAGCTGGCTAGTGAAGAGGGGGCAATTGGCTATGCTGAAAGGAGAGCTGTAAGATGAATGAAAATCACTGCTGGGTTTTCTCAAGGAGATGTATATTTTTAATAAATACCGAGTGCGAAACATGGCAGAGCTATGCAGAGAAGGATAGGAATATCCAAGAGGAAGAGCTGATGGGCTTTACAAATAGAATGGAGGTGATTTGTAACTGTGTAAAATGCCCTAAGTGATGAATTGGAAGGATTTTTGCTTGAGGCTAGAAGTTCATTATGTAGAAATGCAAAGGGAAAAAGATGTCCTTCTGTTACTGACCACAATTTGACTATGAGACACTAAAGTTATAGGGTTGCCAAGTAGGCAACCGCGGTTCTTGGTTATGTCAAATGAGCTGTTTCCAGTAGAGAAAGGAAAGCAGGAATGCTGTGCTCTGCCATGCACTGAGACTTCCTGTGGAATTCTGTGAACAAAACCTGCAGAAATGGAGGCTATCACAAGTGACTAAAAGAAGGTCTAAAGACCCGAGAAAAGAGCATAAGACCTTGCACAAGGGATTAAAGCAACATCTGAAGGCTTTCCTGAAAGGCTTGGGAGATGGCCTGAGACTAGAGGTAAATTTTTTTGGGGGCAGCAGAAGCTGGAACAAGTTCAAAATAAATGAATAAGGAACCAGTAACCAGATGGCTGAGGACCAGCAGCTTTTCCGGGGACAAGGGAGGCCAAGGAATCTTTGGCAAGCTTGGAGGTTACTAACTGAGCAGGATGGTAGCGAGGATTAAAAAAGCTAAAAATACCAACAGCACAAGGAAATCAGAAAGTTGCAGAAGTCAGAAACCTGATGTGGAATTCAGGCTGTCAGAGAATTTCTGTTGCCTTGCCGTATTTAACAGTGTCACAGCTGCAAAAACCAACAGGGAAGAAGCAAAGAGACCTCTCCCAATGTCTAAGAAACTGCTGAAAAAATGGCAGTGAATGATCCGAGGAGGGTCCAGAACCTTCACGTCAGAGATGATGGGTGGCAGCAGTGTCTCCCAGGAATCAGAGAGGGCTGAAGCGTTACTCGCAGCAAAACCAGACTCAGTTGCCCACTCCATTTCCACACCAGGCTGCATGGCACAAAGCCAGAAACCAGCCTGGTAGGCTGCGGCTCAGCTGGGGTCTCAGGGAAGAGGAGGAAATCTACCTAAGTGGAGGGGGAACCTGAGGAACCTTTTCTCCTGGCACCCCTCCAGAAGGGGCAGCCAAGATGCTTTGGCAATGGACTAGTTTAGAGGGACTCAGCTGCACTTGGCCTGGCCTGCAAAGAGCAGCAAAAGGAGGCCAGAGCCATTCTGAGAGGTGCTGGAGTTTGCCACGGGACTTGAGTGCAGCTGCACACTGAAAGAGGGCATCCTGCAGGAAAGACACAAGAACCCAGTGCTGTGGACATGGTCAATAGGAGTGAAAGTCTGAAACACAGGATTGGAGTCCTCCTGATGGCACTTCAGAAGGAATTATACCTCTGGCTGTATGATGACCGAATTGATTGCTAAGGGGAGCAGCTTCATTAGTGTCTTCTTTAAAGGAGGCAGGTAGGGAAATGCCACAATAAGGATAGCCTGGAGTGTGGCCAAAATGGGTTAACTGGTGGCACCCAGTGAAAGCCCTTGCTGAGGTTTGAAGGGGAAAAGTGCAGCTTATTGGCCTGAGAGTCAACATGGGAAGTACAGTTGTCAGAGCTGCTGACCATCTCTGAGGACAGTGGGCACCACCTGAGTGTAGAGGTCATTGGGTGGGCACGGGCTGATGCGAGGAGAGACTACAGCTTGGTAAGCTCAGATGCCCACTGAACATACTTTATGCAAACCATTGACTTGCATAGTGGGGTGTTTGGTCCATAGAAGATAACTACATTTAATGTGAAATAAAACATTCAGACTGGTTGCAGTGTGGATCTGGAGGCTAGTAATGGTCTCAGTCCTCTGTTGGGCCAAAGTTCTTAATAACATGGACACAGCCAGAGGGTCTGGTAACTGTGCAGTTATGAGTTATGGGCAGCAAACAGAGGAAGAGTGATTGCTAGATCAGGATGTCATTCAATGGCTGCAGCTCATGGAGGAAGGTTATGAAGGTGTGCCTCCGATAAGGATTCAAGGATGTATCCTCTGAGTCTTGAAGTTTTACTTCACAATGAAGTCTCAGGATTTATCTTTAGAGGCACTGACCCATTAAACTACCCCATACTCTCTTAGGAGAAGGCACTGTACAGACCACTGATGATTTAAAGGTGCCTTCTGCAGGAACGTGGGGATCATCCACTGGTCTCGTTACAGGAGGTGATGGTGCATGCTGCAGTACAAAGTACAACACGCTAAAAGAAATGACACCGTGGTAGATGTCATGAGAGCATGACACCTTGGGTATTGCAGTGTTTCAGTCTGTTTTTCATACTTGGTTTTAAGAAGAATTGGCAAGTGGTAGTGGAAGCAAAGAGCAGGGGTGAAGGGCAGGAAGACAGCATTTCTACTGCGTCATTAAGCAGCACTTTAAAGTGCCGGCTTCTGGCTGACACTGAAGGATCTTGGAAGCAGTCACTGCAAAATAGGTTCCTCTCAGCCTGTCTTCTGTGCTGAGATGGCTCTGGGCACACTCGGAGACTGCTGGTAAGAAAGGCGGCATTTACAACCAGCCTGGGATCAGATCAAGGCTGCCACTGAACTTGAGCTTCCTGAAACGAGAGTTGCTCTGAAAAGAGGCAACTTCTCATGGACACACAGCCCGATCAGGGAGCGTTTTCTCTAACAAAAAGAAAAATATGGCTGAGCACAGGGTTGGGCAATTTCCCAGGCAGTCACAGATGTGCAGAGTTCTGTGGGGCTCTGGAGTCACTTTGAGCACCTGATTAGTGGATTTGCCAATATGACAGAGCCACCACATAAACGAGGTGAGAAAGAGATGTCAACTGCAGTGACATGCAAGACAACCATTTTCAGTCAGGGATGCTTTTGCCTTGGCAGATCTGATTTCAAAAACTTTTAGGGCATTTATAGGCCCAGGTACTGGTCCTTGGAGACAGTAGGCTGCTCTGAAACAAGGACACATGAGACATAAAAATTCAAAGGTTTAATATATGATTTATAAGTAAGTCTAAGTAATCCAGACACTTTGTAAACAGGTGTTCAGAGGTGCCATTTGCCTGGAAATGGGAGAAGTGGTGGGGTTGTGCAGTCACACCCATGTCCTGGAATAAGAAGGGGTCTTCAGTCACCTTGTCCCAATTGCCTGGTGGAAGTCAGTTGCAAATGTTGCTCTGAGCTCAAGGGAGGTGCTCTAGAAGAGAAGATTGTCCCTCGTTTCCATAACATGTTTGAGTTCAAAGGTTACTGGTGCATGTCCTGGATACTAATAGATGCAGGTTCAGATACGCAGGAGAAATGTAGATACTTCTCAGGCTCTGCCTTGGAAGTTGGGTAACAAGAAAATCTACTGGCAAATGTACTCGTCCACAGGTATTGGGGAACAGTAATTGTGACAGAAACAAAAGCGAAAATTATGCAAAGGGTGGGAAAACTTAAGCAGCAATGCTTCTAGTGCAAGCTGATGACCCTAAATACCTCATAGCTCAGTCCTGATCTGTACAAGAGTTTTTAAACTGCCAGATATTTGGAGAATGCAAAAAATCTTAGGCAAACTATTAGAGGATTTATGCTGAGTAAAGCACCAGAAAAAAAGCATAAGAAATTTGGCAAGAAGTGAGCTCTTTGCAGTAATGAAGCATTTGGGATAGAATAGATGTATGGCTGTAAGGAAGAAACTGCTTAAGGGATTAAAGTAGTGATATAGGAAGGAAGCCCAAGACTTCAGTCTCCCGAACTCTTCCTGCAACCAGAAACATCCCTGAAACGGGAGAGAGTCTGCCACATGATTGTACATGGCACAAGTATAGAGCATGTATTACACAGCTCAGGGTGTAGGTCACATCATCAGCTGGGAGAGAGCAGCACAGCTTCATTTACTTTCATGGAACAGCACTCATTCCCCCCAGCTGCAGATTTAGCTCCTCTGTGCTCTTGTGCTTGTCTAAGTGAGCTGGTTTTCCAAGCAACTTGATTTCTGTGTGTTGCTTTTTGCTGAGGAGGTTGGGAGGAGAGCAAGACAATTCCTCCAAAAGCAGCCCTTGGAAATGATTGGGAAGGTCTCTCCTTACACAGCCACCTTCTCCTGCACCCATGGTCAATCCAGCACTCTTGACCAGGCAGTTCTCTCACACTGCTGCAGAGAAGACGACGTCTTGAGTTCTACCAGCAATGCAGTGTGTGTAACACCATAAACTCAGTTTCAGAAAGAAGGAACTTCTGGTCACTTTTTCAGAGAGGGAAAACTGAAAGCTGAGATTGATTCTCAAAAGCTTTTTTTTCTTAATGGCCTAAGACCCGGTCTGCCTCCCCAGAACACTCAGTCAAAGTACTGTTATGTCAGAGCAAAGACATAGCCCAGCTGCTCAGTGGGAGCGCATGAGGAGGAAGATTAGGAGGGGATAAGATAAACTGAGGACATGACCTATGAGATGGTGAAGGGCAAAGACCAATATTCCCCTTGTGCCCAGTAGCTGACTGCTGAGAGAATCTCAGGCTTTTCTGTGAGTTCTATCCAGAACAGGGAAAGGAACACCTCCCTGATGAGGAAAGACTGAGGGAGCTGGGATCTCTTCAGCTTGGAAAAAAGGAGACTGAGGGGTGACACCATTAATGTTTATAAATATGGAAAGAGCAGGTATCAGGAGGATGGATCCAGGCTCTGCTCAGTGGCATCCAATGATAGGACATGGGGCAATGGGTGTAAACTGGAACAGAGGAGGTTCCACATAGATATGAGAAAGAACTTCTTCACAGTGAGGGTGACAGAGCCCTGGAACAGGCTGCCCAGGGGAGTTTTGGAGTCTTCTTCTCTGGAGATGTTTAAAACCCGTCTGGACATGTTTCTGTGCAACTTGATCTAGGTGATCTTGCCATGGTGGGGGGATTGGACTAGATGATCTTTCAAGGCCCCTTCCAATCCTTAATGTTTTGTGATTCTGTGAACCGAGGAGGGGATTTTGGTACAACCAAAGAGATGGAACAGTGTTCCATGAGCTGGGGACATCTGAAGGGACAGAGGCACCCACAGGTGAGGAACAGAGGTTGGCAGGTACAGACTGAAGCAGAGTGAGAGTTATGAAGGTAGAGGGAGGCATGTCAGGTACATACAGGCTGATAATGAGAACATGCCCCTTCTTAATCAGCAGACCTTACTCTAATAGCTCGTGGAACAAACACTGCTTTACACTGTGCCATATTGCTTACAAAATTGCCACCTAGCAAACAAACTCAAAATCCAAACTCCCCAGGTTGTGAACTTTAGGCTCTGCCAGGCTCTGCCAGCACAAACCAAAGCTCAGCACATGGCACCCTCCCAGTAGCAGCCACTGAAGCCCAGTTTACCACCTTGCTGAGAGCCCGGCCCAGTGCTCCTGCCACTGGGAAGCTGAGGAGGATCTGGTCTTTGACTCCAGTGGGTTTGGGCTAGGGTTTCTATTCCTTTTGAAACCCTTTTGAAACATGCCAATGGTGTACACAAAACAAGGGAAACCTTCCCAAATCACAAGCTGCCATGAAGCGAGGAGTTCTCACATAATAGCAAACTTGGGGTTTGGATGACTGGTATTCAACGCACTTTTCAGAAATATTTCCTGGAACCAACCCAAAGAGAGAATCCTCATTTACCCGATTCCTTTCAGAAGTAATTGAATTCACTTGTTTAGGGTTTCTGCCTCCTCCACCTTTCATTCAGCAGCAATGTGAATTCTGCTAATCTCTCTACAAAACAGTCAATCTCCTCTAGTCTCACCAACCAGCATTTAGCCACCCAGTGATGAAAAATTGCTTTGATCCTCTCCACTTGCCTCATCTCAAAAAGTATCCCCATTCAAAAACAAAACCAAACCAATCTTTAATAAACTCTGTCACCAAAAGAAAAGTGTAGGATTAGTTCAGTAGATGAAGTTTTTCCTGACAGTTGTTGGAGAAACTCTGGGTTAGGAAGACCGCGAAGGCGGCCCAGAGCTTTGGGAATGAGTATACAGCGTTAAAAGGTTAGGACACCTGTGAAAATGATGTAGAGGAGAAGAGGGGAAAACGCAGGGAGTAGCTGACTAGTCACCCTTTCTGGATGCTGCATGTGTGAGTGAATCTCTGCAACAGTTTTTCCAAATTCTCTGCAGCTACACCATGCTGCATGCACACCCTAGCAACTTGGATGAGAGGGATGGTGCTTTCCACATCCATTTGGGGAGGAGATCTGAAAACCAGCCCTGCTCTGGAGATTGCATTGCTTGCCAATCATCTATCTTCTAGCCAGAGCACCCTCCCAACATTTCCTTTGGGGTGGTTTATTGCAGCCTGTCCACCTTCACTGGTCCCTGTTCGCTTCTGTGAATGTTCACTTTTGCACTGGTCCATTTCCAAACATGAATTTTCACAGCAATTGGCCAAAATTAAAACCTGATCTGAGGAAGCACAACCACACCGCTTCTCTGTTTCTCCTTGGGAATAGTTTGGAATTGTGGGAAGTGCAAAACATGCTGCACTTCTGTCTGCAGTAACTGAGTCCTTCCCATTCTCATTTTCTCCAGTTCTGTGGAAGCCACAAACACAATAATTTCTTCACTGGTGACAGCGGATGCCCTTTCTCATTCCTCTACACCCCTTGGAAGTGAGCACAGACAGCTTGATACAGCACAAACCTCTGCTAATTTTTGTGATGAATTTACAGACTAATTTCCTCCTGCCTACTAGAGCAAGCTGTCACATCACGAGATCTGCTGCTATAAAACACTCTGTAACACCTGGAGACAAGTTGCCACGCTTTGAAGTCCTGTAGCACTCTTGAGGCGAGGATTGTGAGGCATGCTGCAAACACTTGGAGCCAGATCAAGGGAACGCTGCAAGTGAGTCATTTTACTTGAATGAAACATACTTCCATTCCCCACACAAATATGTGTCTATATGTGTGCTTTTATTTTCCTAGACACATTAGTTTTAGTTATTTACCCATTTGTGCTCCAGATAATTACATGCTGCAGATTCAATTGGATGCAGATTTATTCTTCACTTCCTGTCCTAAATTCTCTGCAATTAAACAGCTGCTGTGTGCTTGGTGTAATAAATTTACACAAAATCTGGGATGGTTTGGCATAGCAGAAAGGTTGTTTGGCATGAGCTTAGGGCGGCTACATTACGTACAACTGACAACCCCTACGTGGGTTAGTCTTTCTCTCCCAAATGAGGATCATCCTGCTGCTGTGCAACCAGAACAGGCCGTTTGCATAACAGAACTGGTTACAGATTCACAACTTGCTTTACTTGTCTGTTTTGATTCTCTCCAAACCTGAAAAAGAGAACTTCCTTAGCTTTCCCAGGCTGAGTCTTTCAGGAAGACCTATCTGGGAAGGGAAAACAAAACTAAGTTCTTCAGAAAGTCTCCGTCTGTGGAAATACCTCAGCTTTGTTTTACAAGGTAGAGCTTTCTCCCCCCCACTGCTGATAAGGGTGGGAAATAGAGAAGGGGTCTTTTTAATGTATTTCTGTGTGCACCGTAATATTTTGCAGCTTTCTACACTGTTATTAATCAAATGTAGAAAAGATAGTATTCTGGTCCTTTGCATACAGAGTGCAGTATCATGACTCCTCCGCTTCCCCCGGGGAGCAGATTTCACACACTGGAATCAGACAGGTCCCCTTTGATATCCACCCAACACCCATGCAGCATCCTCCTCTCCTGTGGCATTTGCAGCCTCAGATGACTGTGGTCTGTGTGCCAGGGTGAGCAACACACAGTCATTTTTGGAGACCAGATGTAAAGTCTGCTCTAGTGGGGCCTGCAGACTGGAATTAGCGATGTACTTCTGTTTGTGAGTTAGCACATGTGTCTTTTTGTTTCCTGATACCTTCTGCATAATGAAGTCAATGAGAGTTAAACTCCTCAGCTGTGATTCACATAATCTTTAATCTCCTGCAGTAACAAGTATGAATTTTTCAGCGCATACAGTGTGCTTATTACCAGTGTAAATAACTTGCTGCATCCCAAAAAATGTGTTGCAAGAATTAGGTCCCATTGTATTGAACTGAAGGGAAGAAGAGTTAGAAAAATTTTCTATGCGCTGCTGCCTAGACCCGTGCGGGTGCGATCTGGTTACTTCACAGCAGTAATTCTGGATCTTTGAGAGAGAGCAAACTCCATCATTTCCACAAGTGTCATTGTGCTTTCCTGAGGCACCATAGGAATTAACAGGGATTTAGCAAACCCTGGGAGTCGCTAAAAAATGCCTAGAGAAACAGCACAGCTGAAAGCAAGACAGATTATTTATTTAACTTATCAATTCAGGGGTGAAATAATGCCCAGGCTAAAGCAGAGAGCAAATCATGCTGGGTTTCTTCAGTAGGAGTTTCCAATATATATTCCTTCACAGAGATTGCTGCGGAGGTTGACTTTTGAGATCACATGCTAAGGCGTATCCCTCTCGCAAAGGGCTCTGAAGGTATTTCTGTGCCCTATCTGCCCCCACCCCATATTCAAGAGTTGCACTATTGTGGTTCTCTTCAGAAACCTGCACATGGTACCCATGCAGCTGCAGCATGGCAGATGCCTCTGGGATTAAAGAGAATGTGATGTGCCCAAGATAATCTTCATAGGCAGGATTGAAGGAACTAGCTTCTTTTCAAGGAGAAACATTCATCTCATTCTTCCTCCTCTTCCCACAGCCTGTAACTGTGCTTAGCCCTTCCCTGAGAGTACCTAGGTTGCTTTGACTTAAATAAATGACAAGCCCAGCAACCCCATGGCCCATGAGCATTTGGGAAAGGATCATTTTCCATTTCCCAAACCCCTTGGACTCAGCTCCCGTTCAGGTTGCAGAGGATTTCCCCGTACTGAGATGAAGAGGAATGTTCAGGTCCATGATATGATACTAAGATTTATTTCTGGTGCTTTCTGCTCCTTGAAGGTTCAACTATAATCCAACTTTTCTTCCTCTTGAGAAGCAAAGTCAGGATTACCAAGGCTTCTGGTCTAGCTACAAAGGAGCTCTGGGTCAGATGAAAATACCATGTGGACAGGAGCAGTCAGCAGGTTATCAGCTCAAGGCTGCCTGTAACTATGTAGGGAGAGGAGCATCTCTGCAAGGGAGGCTGACATGTTTAGTGACATAAAGTGGCTTGACTGTTAGCTTCTTTTTTTTTTTCTTTCTAAATGACAAGACAAAGCCACCCCTGCTCTCCTCCAACTCCTCTCACCCTCCCAGCTATCCCCTTCCCCCTAGATGGTTGGTGTTTCTTCTTTTAGAGGGGAAAAAAAAGAAAGGGAGAGAGACATTTTCTTTCACACAAGCCCTCAGAATTACAGTTCATGAACTATTCAGTAAACTGACCGGCATGAACCTCCCTTCAACGGCCTAATCTAAGGGGTGGATCTATGTGTTTTGTTGCTTGTCAAAAACAATCACTGCTCGGCCCATTACATTTACAGCACGTCGTCCTTTAATTGGTGTAACACACTGAGGGCTGAAAGGAAGAAAGTCCTACAAAAGCCCCCGAGTGAATGAACCCTGACTCACACAAAAATACTCTTCAGAAGTTCAGAGCTGGGCACTAACAAGGGAGGTAGAGAGTTAGTTTGAAAAGGGGTTAAGTTCAGAAATGTGCCACCTTGAAGACCCTCCCATCAAAGCCATGATAGCATTGACAAGATGCAGGGGGAAAAAAGTTAATATTCTAGCCTTTGGGGTGTGAAGGGAAGACAGGGAACAGCCGAAGATTCCTCCCGACTCCCCTTCCTGGTCTAACCCTTTTCACTTCGGGGTCGTTCTCATTGTGTCCTTCGACTGCTTAAGAAAAAATACGAAAGAAAAAAAGCGAAAGAAAAAAAGAAAGCACCACGAAGAGCGAAATGCAGCCCGCGCCGTCGGAGCGATCCCCCACCCGGGACAAAGCCTTCCCTCCCGCTGAATGCGGCCTCCCCGGGCCGCTCTCCCCGGCGCTTAATGATTAGACTAATTAACAAAATCGATGTTTAAACGCCCGAAGCCACACTTCGAGAGGAGAGTGCTGGTTCCTGGGCCCCTCAGCTCGGCTCTGCCCATCGCCCTGCGGCGAGACCAGTCCCACACCGCCCGCAACGCCCTTCCCCTTCCCTTTCCCCTTCCCTTTCCTCTTCCCCTCTCTTCCATTTCCTTTTTCCCTTCCCTTCCCTTTCCTTTCCTTTTCCCTGCATTACGGGGTTTGTCTCTCTCTCACGGCACAGTCACTTTTCTGATGTAATGCCTGCGCTGCCCGCACTGCCTTAATAAATCATCGCACCTTTACTGATCCTTACACACAGCAAACCTCCGCTTTGTATTCTGCGGCTCTTCGCCACCCTTTTGTGAGGAGCTTGCCCCCATGCTAAGGCCGGGGCAGTCCCAAACGCGGCCCCATAGTCCTGCCCAGGTTTGTAATCCGTCAAAAAGCCGCTGATCGCTGCAAGCGTTACTTTTCATTAAGAAAACTTCGAAGCAATTTGGAAGGGCCCTCCTCAATGAATACATTTACCCCCGAACCGCTTTTTTATTCTTCGCCTCTACTTGATGAGTTTCTCTGGCACAAATCAGTTCTTACAGGCACAGAATGGGCAATCCCCTGATCCCCATCAATTGTCATCCAGAGTTTGGGCCACTTTGACCGCCAATAGTGGGGAAGTCAGAGCTAATCCTCAGAAGGAATCACGGGAAAAGAAAAGCAACAATAACCAAGTCAAGCGTAAAAAATGAAAGAGAAATCTCTATTATCACCCACTACATTTCCCAGCGATGTACTGAAAAAATCAGCTCGTTTGTCATTCGAGTCAGACACCCGGAGAAGAATATGGGGTCGTGGTGGGTTGGTAGACTCACACGACGTAAGGAACAATATTTTAGAGCAAAAGGCCTCTTCATTTGCCAAATCCTCCTCACATCCGCCATAACCATTAAATACAGACTGACTTTATTCTCTATGGGGAGAACAAGGGGAGAGAGAGCCTCCAGCCACATCGCCAGACAAAAGTCCCCGAGGGCCAGAGACCGCGGGGGCGAGGCGGGCCGGGAGCCACCACCCTCCTCCTGCTCTGGCACTGGGGTCAGGGCGGGTGCAGGGGGACCAGGGAGGTCGTGAAGGGCGGGGGCAGCGGGGCTGGTCTGTCCGTCTGTCTGAGGGAGAGCTCGCAGGTGAGCTCGCAGGGGAGGTGGAGGGGTACGGCAAGGAGCAGCAAGGGGGTGTCGGGGGCTGCAAGGAAGGGGCGCAGGGGGCTGTGAGGATACTCATTCCTGCGGCAACTAGTGTGCAAAACCTAGAGGGGACAGGAGGGGATCTGCGCCCAACCCGTCGGGGTGGGACGTGGTGGGGGAGGGGTTTGAGGGAGAGGATGGAAAAGAACACGCGTGGGCAGAGGAAGGTGTGAAGGCGGGAGGAAAGAAGAGGTGGCGACTTGGGATGCGCACAGCTTGTGCTGCGGGTGTGTGCGGGCAGGGCAGCATGCGGCGGGGCTGTCCGGGAGCGGGGAACACGAGGGGACTGTGCAGAGGCGACGAACATCGCCGCTTTCCACGCTGACACCTGCAATTAGCCCAGAGAAGCCCGTGAATGCTTTGCTGCCCGGCCAGGCGAGGGGCAGCTGCCAGCATCCCGCAGGCAATGAACGGCTGCAGAGGCCCCGGGCCGTGGCTGCAGGGCTCTGGCTGTTACGGGGAACTTCCTGAGAGCCCCCAGGCGTGTCCTCCCCACTCAGAGGGCTGCTAGAACTTGAGATGTTCCACTCGGCTTCGGATCTGCCTGTGCGGGCGAGGCAAGAGCGGGGACTAGAGTGAAGGTGGTGGCCACGGGGAAAGAGTTGGAGTGGGCGCCGGCCCCACTCGTGCTCCGAAGGAATGGAGACGTTTGGATATCCGCAGGCAGCGGGGTTGGAGAAGAGGATCCCAAGCCCATTCCGGGCGTTGGGGGGCGTTGGGAGGTCCCCGCCGACGTGCAAGTTTTCAGGCGGCCACGAAGTATTTTCCTTAGCTTTTAACAACCCGTAGCTACCCGCAGGCTCCCGAGGCCGTTAGTGCAGGGGATTTATTTGTCTTTAATCGGTGAGAAGCTTACTTTTCACTCTTTATTTTCTTTTCTTAGACATTCGAATAGTTTTTTCTCCCTTCTTGTCGTGCGCTCCCACCCCGCAGATATCAGGGCAACCCCGACACTTGCTGCGACCGCGTTTCCCCCCGCATCCCGGGGCAATCGGAGTCCCGTAGGCTCGGTGCGGGGGCAGCCCCTCACGGCCGGTACCGGCCCGACTCCTCTCGGCAATTCCCGCCGGGGAGCAGCACCCCGGTCGCGGTGTCCCGCTCTGGATTTACATAAAAGTGCGGTCTCTTTGCATCATCCCTCATCTCGAAAGGGTGCTTGAAGAACTCGAGACACTCTGCGGTCCTAATTAGTGATTTTTGTCCTCTTGTTACGGGGCTCAGCATCTCATGCAAATGAACTCTTCATCGCCGGCACCATTACCCCTGCGCCAGAATTAACTAACTCTTATCTTTAATGATATGCCGCTGAACTTCTCGGAGCCCGGCTAGCTTTTTATCTTGATTACTCTAATCAATAAGAAATGATAGAGTAGAATTATAAACTCTATTGGCTTTTGAATGTTGCCGACGAGCTCTCTAGATGTGCTCTCCTTTCATTGTTATTTATTAAAATGATCTTCAGCCAACGGCGGATGCAAATAGGGAAATGAACCAGCGTGCCCGGCACGGAGGCATCCTTCCTCCCCCTCATCCCCCTCCCTTCCATGGCCTCTCCTTTAGGGGGTGGGCTCAGATGGGGCTTTGTAAACAAACGGCTCTTTTGGCGCCAGTGGAAAAAAAAAATCCACATAAAAAAATAAACCAACAACAAACCAAACTACAAAAATTAAGATGTAATTTCCCCCTTCTCCCCAGGGCCCGAGGAGGGAAGCTGACACGGGGGATACATGGGGTGTCTGGCTCTGGGGGAAGCACACAAAGGGCCCAATCCTGGACGGCCTCCCCCCCACCTCAAAAGATCTAGGGATGCGGGATCCAGCCTGACCGCCCGCCCCACCCGCAAAGCCCCGCTCCACGGAGCTGGCAACAGGGGATTAATAGTAAACCCAAGTCGCCGTGGCGGAGACTTTTTCCTCCGCCAGCCTCACTCATCCTTGCCTGGCTGGACACGCACTCCCCCGCTCCAGCCCCCTCGGTCTGCACGAAAACGTCTTTTCTTATCTGTCAGCAGCAATTAGCCATCGCTGCAGTGATAGAGATATGCACAGCACCAGCACTTTGTCTCGGGGGAAGGAATACATGGCTATGCACGCACACAAAGAGCCAATTTTACAGCTGTTTTGTTCTTATTTACTTTTTTTTTCCTTTCTAACCTAAGAAGGTGGAACCGAACGGGCCGGACTGCTGCTGCCCGTCGGTCCCTACAAGGGAATTCGGGTCTCTCTCGGTCTGGCCGTGCGGGTCTCTCGCGCAGCCGCTCCACAATTACCCCCTGGCTCCTTCCAGCGAGGAGTCACTTTGCCGGGGATTTTTAGCTAAAATTGTCAGGTGGGTGCGAGGAGCAGTGTTTTAGATGCAAATTTGCAAGGCTGTCGAAAAGAAAAGGAGGCATGTAGTTGCGTGCGGGAAAATGAAATCTTTCTTAAACGAATGTCTATGGAAGAACTGGAGTGGCTGGACTGGGGTATCGTTTCGTCCCTCCAAAAAAAGGGAATTGCACTTCCAGACACCAGGGCTGGAAGTTTTTCAAATTTCCTTTGAAATCACCCATGGCAGAATCTCTTGATATTTATTTCCCCCACAGTCTTTAAGCCTGTCCGCAGCATCCCAACTCCTGCAGCAAATATTTGGGCTTCCCTCTCGCCTCCCTGTGTCATTATTTTTAATACTTTCAGTATAAACCTGTGCTGATCTCTTAGAGTGATAATTAATCAGAGCAGAGAAACAGTCATAAGATGATAATTAATCAGAGCAGAGAAACAGTCATAAGATTCCAGACGGGTTGGACGGCAAATACGAAATTAGAAATCCATGAGGAGCAAAATTTGTTTTCGGTTCTTATATCGGGCTCGTATTGGTTTGGTTTTTGTTTTTTCAATATATAGATATTAATAGAGACACATAAAATATGTAGTTGTCGTCTAATGGAGCCGTACACGGGGTAAGAATAACCAAGTAGTTCTAGGCAGGAAAATTGAAGTTATGAACCACAAAGGCAGATCCTTTCATGGGGGAAGGGCTGAATGTGGCAAAATCATTTAAAATCTCCGTTCTCAGTAACATCTCGTTATTAGGAATGATGACTAAACCTCCAGGATTATTCTGGACTGTAAGTTATCAAGAGCCCACTAATTTCACATTAAAACCCATTGACTGCAACGGCGTGATTGAAGGGTTTTTAACAATTAACATAATCAGAAAATGAGCGGAGATAATTTTTATTCAACTCATTACTTTTTAATCATGTATTTCTTTTAATTAATATCTGCTCCGTGGCAATAACAAAAAGCCGAATCCCAGCGCAGCCCCGGGCAGGGGAGGTGACCCCGGCGACGGGGCGGGCCGGGTTAGGGGACCGGGGGGGTCCCGGGGGACCGGGGCCGTGGGGGGTCTCCGAGGGACTGCGGGACAATGTCCGCATCGCTCCCAAAACCACCGCCAGGGTCGCTTCTCACAACAACCCACTCCTCATGCAAGAAAAAATCCCAATACACCACGGCCCCCTCTTCAGGTCCCTTCCCAGAGTAGGTGTGGTGGACCAGAATCCCAGGATGGATTTGGTGGGAACAAACCTTTAAGACCACCAGTTCATCCACTGACCCAGCACTGTAAGGTCATCACTAAGTCGTGGAGGTCGTGGAAAACAGGGGCTGGCCCTAGTCAGTGCTGGGGACTGGTCAGCTGTCCCCCACTCAGCTTTCATTTTAAGTGGAAATGTTGAAAACCCCATTAGAGACACATGAGATCCCTCATTCCTTCTTTAATTTGAGTTTTGGTGTAATTTGTGGACAAAGATACTCACACTTTCACTAGATGGAAGACTGGTCCACGATGTTCACAACCTCGTTCCTTTGTTGAGAAGGGCTTGGCCAAGCTGTTGAAGGGTCTACAGGTTTATGTTGAATGGGTAACATCTCTCTTCCAAACACTGGTTAATACGGTCTTGGAAGAGTAGGAAAAGGGTATTTTATACTTTTCTACACTGACACAGTATGGAATAGGGCTAAATAAGCTCAGACGCAGATTTTGGAGGTGTGCTGCAGACAGCACAACCCAGTTGCCCGCAGTGGCCCTGCATGTAGGCTTGGGCGGTTCCTCTCAGCAAAGAAAGACCCCATATTGGATGGAGTTCAAAACTGGGTATAGGTTGTGGCTTGTGGTTTATTTTGTTGTTGTCAGGGTTGGGTTTTTTCTGAGTACGGGTGGAACTAACATAGCTGTTTTTTAATTAACATACTCCAAATGACAAAAAAAAAGAACTGAAAAAGAAGCTGTTAAAAAGAAACCACCCATAAATATAATCCCAGCAGTACAAGATGCATTCATTACCTATAGTATTTACATATTATAATATTTACATACACTTCTTGCATTTTGATTCTTTTGGGGTTTTGGGGTTTGTTAATAAATTCTGTGTGAACCCCTGAGAGAGAGGAAGTGACTTTCAGGTCACAGCAGTGGGCCAGGACTGAATCGCAGCAATGAAGGCTGTTAGGTGTGATGGCAACTGTCTACAGAATTTCATCCAGACTTCAATCTGTCTGTAGCTTTTTGGAAGTGTCTGCTGGTTCCTGCTAGCACAAGGAAAGCCATCTGTCTCCCAATATGATGTTTGTAGCCTCTTGACCAGACCATGCACCTTTTCTTTCATGTCAGAACCTCGGTGAACTCTGCTGAGCTCTCTTGCAAATTCACAGCAGAGAAAGATTGGCCCTTTTCTGATGCTCTATGGAGGCTGGAAAACAGTCATTGAATCAAGTGATCTGCTGCTAGGCTTCAGTATCACTAGTGACTAGCACCTGAAGGAGCCAATATTGACCTTGTGAATTAATATGGACACACTGGACTGTAATGAAATACGAAAGAAAATCTTTCCGTAGGCAGGAGTTGTTGTGTGTGAAAGACTTAACAACCTGAGCCTTTGCTTATGATGAACTTTGCTATCTTTAATAATAAAATTAGTTAAGATTAAAAAAATATTTCCATTTCCAAAATCCCAGAGACACCTTTTGTGGACAACCTTCCTGCTCTTGCTGGCTGCTACTTCAGATGACCAGTCTGGCTTATGGGCAGCAGTTTTGTTTCAAGAAGCAGAGCCCCTTCTTCCCTTTCCTCCTAACTTCTGAGCCTCTGCCTGCTCCAGTCTCCCTTCCCAGTCATCCCACTCCCCCAGCACCCAGTCTCCCAGTCTTTCCTTCTTCATTCCCCACATTCATGTTATCACTTAATTTTCTGTTACCACCTTGACATTTATGGCAGTAAATGTCCCTCCTTCTTCAGGTTTTTGGTTAAAAGGCTTTATCCATACCATCACCCCTCAAAAGTGACAAGAACACTTGAAAAAAGGGTTTGGGTTCTCAGGTTGCAGTGGCATAAACCAGGAGAAAGTGCACCGAAGGCAAAAGGGAGACAGAGGAGAGAACCAGGTTCACAGCTTCAAAGTGCTCATTTTCCCTGGTTTGTCCTGCCATCTCCACAGACCCAGCAAGATCATGCAGGAGGTCAGTGTTCAGGCACTCTGCTCTGCCAGGTTCGGCCTGGTGAATGGTGAGAACAACCCTTTGCTGAGGATGGGCAGACAGGGAACGTCTCCATTTGTATCAGAAACTTGCCAAGTCTCCTTGAGAGCTGACTGACAATTATTACAGTCAAAGTGATTTATAGCCTGCACTTGGTGATCTCAGTAGTGTTTTCCAGCCTCGGTAATTCTGTGATTCTGCGATGTTTCAAGTATGCATCAGAGATTTCATCTGACACTGGGTTTTTTTCTTCTTTTTGCTCCCCCTCCCCCCCTTAATTTATTTTCTTTTCCCCCTTTCCAGCAACTCTTCTCCTATCCCTTCCTGCCCTTCACCAGTTTTAAGAACAAATCCTCTCGCAGAAGATGTTTATCTCTCTTGGGGAGTGGGCGAATGCACCTCAGCACCCTTGACCCTCGCAGGTGAAGATGCACCTTTGCCTCCCCCTTCTCTTTGTCTCCTTCTCGACGATGCCTCCCATGTGACTGGTCTGCGGTGTCTTTCTGTCGCTCCCCGGGTATGAGGAGCTGTCGGGACGCTGCTGGACACACTGAAGGTCCTTCCAGCCCCAGCCCTCGGTGGGTCGATGTGCGGGAGTGCTGCTGCCCTCTTCTGGGGGGATGCGGGCAGGCCGGCCTGTCCTGCTGTCTGCCCTTCTGTCTGTCTATCCTGTGGTCTGCCCCCGCTGTCTGCCCTGCTGTCTGCCTGTCCCCTTCTCTGCCCTCCTGGCTGTCTGCCCCTCTGTCTGTCCTGCTGTTTGTCCGCCCTCCTGTCTATGCTTCTGTCTGCCCTCCTGTTTGCCTCCCTGTCTATCCTCCCGTCTGTCGTCCTGCCAGCTCCACTGTTTGTCCTCCTGCCTGCTCTCCTGCCTGCGCACCTTCTTCCTGCCCACCGCCCAGACTGCTTTGAGTGGAGCAGTGTGTGGCCATCCTGTCCTTTCTGCTGGGCAAATGAGTCTTGCTGTGCTGAGGGTGGCTTGAAGGTGTCCAGCAGTCCCTGTCCCCATGTCAGGACTGTGGCTGTCAGATTGCTGCAGGAAGTGCCATTGCTCCAAAATCTCTGGGTGTTTAGGCTGCAGCCCGGCTCGTGAGCTAAGGCAGGGCATCCTCAGGCCCTGGAGCCACCTTACCATACACATCTTGCTGAGCAGCTTCGGGCTTCCAAATGTGGTGGCCTTGCCAGACATGACCCCCAAAGCTGCAGGTGCTGTGCAGGGGTATTGCCTGGTCTTGGTAAGGACTTCAGCAGGGCTGTTTTGGAGACTGAGCAGTGAAACTCAGGGAAGATCCCATACTCTGACCATACAGGTCACCCATACAGGTGAGTTGATGCTCTTTTGCCCACACCCTGTGTTTTCTCTGTATCATACTTGTGACAGGGTTTTCACCTGGTTTTGCCTGTCACTTTGAAAGCCATTTCTTCAGTGCTGAGGTATTCAGCCCACTCCAAATCAGGTGCTTTCTGCTGGGTGATCTTTGCCTGCTGAGCAGCCTCTTTATCACCACCTTTACTGTCATGTTCTCAGCTGACAGCTCATATCCTTCTCAGACATTGTCACGATGGAATATTTACTGCACAACCGGCACAAACTAATGCTGATGAGCCAGGTGACACAGAACTTGCAGGGCTGGGTACGTCTGGGTGCTCAGTGAGCCACTACAAGCAGCACTGAACTCTAAGCAGCTGCTGCAATCAGCTGCCACAACCCTCCCGCTGCCATTCAGTCATTCCTGCCTCTGGTCACTGGTGCAGTACAAGTCAGCTGCAAGAAAACATTGAGGTTCTGGAGCAAGTCCAAAGAGGGGTAACAAGGTTGGTGAAGGGTCTGGGGAACAAACCTTAAGAGGAAGGGTCGAGGGAACTGGGGCTGGTTAGTCTGAAGAAAAAGAGGCTGCGGGGAGACCTTATTGCTGTCTATAGCTACCTGAAAGGAGGTTGTAGAGAGGAGGAGGTTGGTCTCCTCTCAGCAGTAACAAGTGATAGGACAAGAGGAAATTATAGCATCATTAGGGACTGGAAGGGACCTTGAAAGATCATCTAGTCCAATCCCCCTGCCACAGCAGGACCACCTAGACCAAG
>JAOXOE010000256.1:43070656-43086166 GCA_028565055.1 Phoeniculus purpureus
CTAGAAAACAATATGGATGTGTTCCTGTGTGACTTGGTCTGGATGATCCTGCTGTGGCAGGGGGATTGGACTAGATGATCTTTCGAGGTCCCTTCAAATCCCTAATGATTCTCTGATACTTTTATCTTTACCATCCTACAGTAGTTACAGTGCAGCATAAAAGAAGCAGCCAGATTAAGTGTCTGAAATGTAAAATCCTCCTTACTAGGGGGATTCTACGTAAAGATTGAAACGGGCAAACTTCTTTAAGGTATGAGGTAGGTCTACTTGATTGAGTTTTGGATTTAAAGTGCTTTTTCCCCGCTCATGAGTTGAGCTGGTGAGGATGTTTCGCAGTTGAAGGCCTTCATGAAGCAACAAGAGAGTTTCCCACATAAACAACTTTCTTGCATATCTGTTTATAATTGAGGAGACATGAAGGCAAGTGAGCATAAGAGTTACGAGATGTGGCAATACTCAACTTCTGCAGTTAAGGAGACTTCTCACTTAAGTAGGAACTGGATCTCTTTTAAGGCTCTGTAAGGAGCATGTTTCTCATATGAGAGATTTTTCTCATCACCTATCAAAGAGGCTTTTTGGTAGCTTTGGCAATTTTGAGAAGTGAATTTGAAGTCAGTTTAGCAGCCAGAAACCAGGAGTCAACTGACTGATGGTCATCGTTTTGTATCGGTGATTTTTAGTGAGAAAAGCTTTGACAAAGGAAAATGCTATTCTGAAATCTGATAGGGGATGCTTCCTGTTTATTCTGTAACTGCTTTTGTAATCCGCAACTGCTTTCATGAGCACGGTGCAGAGAATAAGTTGCTGTAAGAGTTGTACCAGTGCCTGCTTTGAGGATGGGATGTGTTGAGTGGCTCACTAAGACATAAGCCTGGTATCTGAGTCTGAGGTGGAAAAGGGACAGTTTGTTTGTACAGAGGGTTTGGAGGTTGTTCTTTGATGCTTGGGTTTCTTTTGAAGCTATTGGTTGATAGTTTCAAATACTGCTTCAGCCTAATGAGAACAACCCCATCCTTCTGTCTGGCTGCATATGCCTTGAGCCGACTGCTGGGGCAGTGGCCCAGAAATGGATCAATGTGAGCTACCTGGCAAAGGAGACTCTGTGCTGCTGCTTTGGGGCTTTTGGGTTTTGGTTTGGTTTTTTTTTTTCAGTTGCATCATTTTGGCTGACATGCATGCAGTCCTAATAGGTTTTCACAGACCATGTGCAGTGAGCTGAATTGCTCATAGTATGAATTGGAGAATCAAGAGCTTTTTATTGTTGTCGGCTCTGTGTTGCCTGTTCTAGAAATATCAATATGATGTGTAATGATTGCTTAGCTGTGCTTGCCTAAAATGTTTCAGAAGTTACCTCTGTGTTTTTAACATTTCATTTTTTTTTTGTTTCCTTTTTTCCCTAGAATTCTTCTGAGAGCCACAATTGTGCCAAAAGCATCTTGACTTCAGACAGGCTGCAGATAGTTGTGACTCTTTCGGAATTCTTTAATGAAACCTGGGAGGCAGCCAACTGTGCAAGTATGCAACTTGTCCTGTAACTTTCATGCCACTTTTGTGACTTGGCCCCTAAAATTTGCACAGATTTGGATTGTTTGTTCAAATATAGTCAGTAGATAACAAACTAGAGCAGCTGCAGTGAAGGGTACAAGAGTCTTTTATTCTGTAAGGGATACTGTCAAAATACGAGGGTACTAGTCTGTTGGAAAACTCAGTTATATTGATATTTACTTTAAGTTGTTCTTTAGATAGTCTTACTGATTTTTGGGTTTTTTTTGGTGATCAGCAGACCAAAAGAAGACTTTCTTTAGCTTCAGTGTGGTTTCTTTGATTTTTTTTTTTTTTCACTGTCTTCCCAATTGAAAAAAATATTACCTTAGAAGTTCTTCTGTATTTGTTAATTAAGTTAGCTGCTCTGAGATGGCTGTGTATTGAGCACTAACTTATCTTGGAGGTTACGTGCTGCCTGCTCCAGTGTCCGGCTGACTGCTAACCCTCAGCACTGATGGTGCTCATTCCTTCTTTTAGGAGATGTTTCTAGGGTGTGTGCTTGCTCTCTTGGCACTGTTGGTGAATGTATGAATTCCCAAACTAACACTGTTTCCTGGTTAGAGAACCCAAAGTGGGGTGAGATGAATGGAAGCAGTAACATGGTACGGTTTAGCCTGTGACTGGGAGGGAAGCTCCGGCGCTCCCTTCAGAACTGGTGAAATGGTCAATTCTTTTCTTAAACAATAATAATAACCTGTGGTCATATTTGTGCTTGGGCTGTTTCCTGGGTGCTCTCCATTTCATCTCTGCTGCTGCTGCTTCTGGTTTCACTTAATGGCTCTTACCATTGCACGGCAAAGCCAGACTTGTAGAGCAGAAAATGTCTTGTTTTATCTTAAAGCTCAGTGATAATTTAGACCCCCTCTTCAGAAAGCTCTTGATGATTGTCTTCATTTTTCACTTAATCAAGGCAAATTAATTCTGAAATGTGCTTTCAATGAAGAGTTAGGTCAGCGGGCCTGAGGCTTCAGTGGCAGCAGATATGGAAACTGCAGTGTTGTCTAGACCTGTCTTTTATAGAGAAGAGCTCTTTTTGCACGAGTGGAGTATCTGGGCCTTGTTGACCATGGAAATGTTAAGAATTTGAATATTCTTTTATTTCTCTTTGACAGATTGTTTAATGAACAGCAGTGAGGGACTATCAAATTCTACTGTAGAATTCCTGGATTTATTCAATAAATCTCTGACATGTTTCGAACAGAACCTTCAGGTGTGTATGCTGTGTATTTAAGACAAGCACTGAATCTTCTCAGTGCTAGCAAAATCCTGTTTATGCTGAACGAACCACAGATCAGGCATATAAACTGCTGATGAGTTTGTGAATCTTAGGCAGATAAAACAATGATCTGTGAAGCTGATAGCATAGACTTGTTCAGAAAGGCCAGAACTAGAGTTTATCCCTTTTGCTCCTGCATTCTGATAGGAGTTGTCTGGACCTACTACTCTAGACCTCTAGGCTGTTAGAAGTCTGGATTTTGGTTCAAACCTCAGCCTAGTGTTGTTTTTATAATGTGTTAGGAACTCTGCATGAATGCTGTTCTGTAACCGTAGGGGCAGACTATCTATCTGACACCAAGTAACTACACAGAAGTATGTAAAAACTGCAACGAAACCTACAGAAGGCTGAATGACCTGTACAACAACTTGCAAAGGATGAACAAGCAAGGTGGTGAGTCTGGGCACCCCACGCACTTGTGCATCGACATAGAAGATGCAGTAAGTACTCAACAGGAGCACTTGTCATGGAGATGTGTGTTAATTCGGAGCTATTTGTGCTTGCCTTTGTAGGGATTGCCTTTTTCCTTTCGTTGTGGGGGTGGCTGGGTAGGTCTTGTCCTCAGCACAGCCGTGCTCCTGATCACCCGACTGCATTCCAGTTTGAGTAGCTGCACTTTAATTTCTTGTTACTGCAAAGGGGATGTTCTTAAAAAAGACTCTTATGGCTTTTAATGTGAAGCTTTCTTGCTATTGTTCTAGCCAGTGTAATAATTGATTCCTTATTACAGCGGCTGTTTCTAGGGGTCCTCAGAATTGGTGACATGTGCTTAGAAAAAGCTTCGTTTTTATGGCTTTTAAGCGATTGGGCAAAAGGAGCACTGCAAAAAGTATGGGGTTAGTCCTGTCTCCACAGGCTGGCAGTGAGTTCTCTGGGGAACAGGCATGTGACAGTGGTGGTGCTGTACAAAGCTTTGATGTGAAATGTGTATTTCTACATTTCCAGGGGTTTTGCTGGCTTTTGGGGGAGGATACGTTAAAGTGATGTTTTCTGAGGTATTATTTGAACACTCAAATATCTTGAGGCCCAGGTGTTTGCCATGTTGCACAGCAAAGATGCATGTGCTTGCTTTCATGACTTCTGTTATTTCTTTTAGATGAACATCACTCGGAAGCTTTGGAGCAGGACTTTCAACTGTTCCGTGCCCTGCAGTGATACAGTCCCGGTGATTGCGGTTTCATCCTTTATTCTCTTCCTACCTATTGTTTTTTATCTTAGTAGCTTCCTTCATTCAAAGCAGAAGAAACGGATACTCATTTTGCGTAAGTGGTGGTGCTGGCATCTCCCTGTTAGAGTTGGGTGGTGCCAGAGATTCACTTGGCTCTGGTGGGAGAGAGGGTCCGGCCAGATATGCCTGCAGCTGTGCTCACGGCTGCCAACAGCGACTATCAGTCTGTTGCTGTCTCCTGAAGGAGGGGAGTAAAAGAGCTTCAGCCGTATCTTTTCATTAAAGTTTCTGGATGTGAACAGAAAGCTGTTTGCAAGTCTCTGCTGGATAAATAGAGGGAGTGGTGAGACTAGTTTTGTAGAATTCTTTGTGTTTAATTTTCATATAATTTTTTCCCTTTCCAGCCAAGCGCATCCAGTCAAATGCCAGTCTTGTGAACATCCAAGAAAAATACAGCTGAGCTGCAAAACAAAACCTGAGAGCTGCTGCTGGTATACAGTGGGTACAATTGTGTTGGAATGAGGCCGGCACAAAAGAGGAGTTAATTATGGTTTAGTGTAATGATACAGAGCAACGCAAGTTAAACAAAATGCTGTCTGACTTCTAAGCAAGGATATTAACAAACATGACAAGGCAGGGTTGTGTGACACTGTATGGACTCTGGTTTCGAAAAATATGAGGGGTATTTTCAGTCTCTGGCTGAAGCTGGTGTTTTTCTGTTTCTGAGCTTTTTGCACTTCTCATCAATAGAAGAGATTCTATTCTATATGTGATTTCCTTGCATGGTAGTTTTCCATATTTATCATATGTGTTTCACAGAAACCTGAGATTTTGAATCTTTCTGAGGCAATTTTCATAGATAGAGAAAACTTGAAATAATGTTTCAAGCAGGAACGTAAGTTATTATGTGTAATTCTAAGTAATATTCAGCCTTGCCAGACTTCTTGAGATGAACAGGAAACCTTTAAACAAGAAAAAGTAAATGTTTTGTGTACTGGTATAAAGCCATGCTGCTGGCATCTGTTAAAAAAATGCCAAGGCATGAGATCTGCAGAGAAAGTGGTAATAAACAATGTCCAAAGCCAGCAACATAACTGCAATGCGTAGTAGTCATTGATAGCTACAGTATTGTTATCTCTGGAACGGGTCATGTAGTTAGTCATTTGCACACTTAAACCACTTAAAATAATTGCTTTTCAAAGGTTACATTTTCAGAGCCTTATCCTAGATCTCTGCTTGCGTCTGTTTATTTTATTTCCTTTCCTTTCTAGTCATAAAGGTTTTGTTGGGTTTTTTTTTTTAATTTGTTGTGTTTCTTCCTGTTACTGTTTTTCATAGGGGAGAGGTGAGGTAAAGTCAAGTCACTGGAGATACTGAGGTCCCTGCTGTATCCCTGTACTGCTATGGCTTCGTACAGAGGACCTTTGTAAGGAAAGTTACCTTTTCTAGTTTGTCTTCTAGCGGTAAATGAACCAGAGGGTTTCTCTACCTTAACTGTCCTGAGGGACAATGAAGGTGCTGTGCTGGGAATTGATGACTTGCAATAAATAGTTTTAAAAAGTTGGGCCTGTGAAATAGATGAATGTAAACAGACTTAAGGCTGCAGAATTCCAAGCTGATGAAGAAGTTTGGGCCTGGATGGTCCTGCAGACAGGCCCTGGGCACAACAGTTCAATGGCTGCAGCAATACCAACGGTCCAGTTTGGTTATGACTATTCATGAGAGTGCTGGGATTTAAATGATTTGTAACTGTACTTGAGGTTAACAATATTGGAGTCTGCTCTCATTTTAAAATGTGTTTTCTAACCTTGAGACAAAAAATTTATGACCATTACAGCTAAAAAAATTGAGTTTCTTTTGGAATCTGTGTGTCTGCTGTCTGTCAGAAAATGCCACGGAAAAGGCTGATGTATTTGACTTGCTTCAGAGCCTAGAATGTTAAATTTGTCCTTTGCACTAAGGCTCAAATAAATGTGGAAGAATGTAACAAAACACTCAAAAAGTTCCTCAGGTTGTTGGTTTTCTTGTTATTTTTGTGGGTTTTTTGGGTTTGGACATAGTGTCAGATTTAAGGTGAAGTTGATGGTGTGTTTAATGAGAATTAAAATGCTGTTATAGCAGTTGGTCCCACCCACATGACTGCCTTCCTGTGTTTTCAGGGAGAAGGATTTATCTCTCTCTGTTAAACATGAGAGTGTTTAAGGTTAAACAGTTTGTTCTGAGAATAACAAAGCTGCATTTCTCTTGCTTATTGTATAAAATTACCTTTGTGCAGCAGGAAGAGACAGGCTGTCTTTGGAAAAAAGGAAAGAAAAAGTATTTTAAAAAATATTTATTATTAAACTTCAACTTTCTGGAAGTTACTCAGCTGCCTGCTCTAATAGCATTACATTGATTTGGGACATCATATGATTGAGAGCTGTTCAAAGCGATCTTTCATTCGTGCAGATAAAGCCAGTGTGTATGTGCAGTTCTTCAGGACGACGGCTTTTGTACTGTAAGCAGTGGCTTTTTGAGCACATTCATGTTAAGTAGGTCTGAAAGTCATTACTTTTGGATATGGTCGTTAAGCACTTTAAAAAAAATAAAATTAAAAAAAATTAAATAAAATCAGCTTTACTTATTGGTTTGGCTGCTGAGCCAAGCAGAAGTACTCATGTGACTTGTGGGGTTTGGTTCTTATTTTAAAGCAGCAGTAAAGTTTACACATGAGATTTTTAATATTGTTTCTATTTTTTTTCTTTATGGTCATCCACCCTAGACTTTCTACTACTAACTTTTTTACAGTGTTATATTCCTGGTAGGATAGTAATATGTCAATTGATTGAATCCTCTTTATACTCTGTTTCCTAGAGAAATATGGAAGCACATGGAGCGTGTCGGTAAACAGTTCTTTTTGGCTGCTGGTCTTTGATCTTGGTTTATTTTTCACCTGTTTTGGTATTGTGTACGAAATAGGGTGAACTCTGAAATTCCAGTTATTTGTACCTTTTTGTGCAAGTAAAGATTTCTTACTGTGGGGTGCACTTTGCTTCATGTTTGTACTTGCTAGGAAATCTCTAAACACAGAAAGTCAGCTCTAATAAACATTGTCAATAACCAGTGAACAGTGTGGTTACTTAATTGCTTTGTTTATAGCGGTTTTACAGTCCTGCTGTTCTGGGTTTGTGTTCCTGTTTATTATTCCTCATAGTGCCATTTCCAGGAAAGCAGCATCAAAGATGTTTTCAGGGCAGTACTGTGCTGAATTACAGAATGAATGAACCACCACTGCTGAGGAAGGGTGGAGTTTCACCTTCATCACAGCCTGCTGAATTATGTGGAAAGGCTCCTGTTAGTTGCACTGGAGTTTCTTGAATGGGTGTACCTGAGTAGTACAAGTGAGGATAACTTGCAATCTTTGTGGGAAGGCTTTTGGCTGCTCATACTGGACACTCTTACAGCTGCAGCAAGCACTCGGACTGCTGTTGAGCTGGAAGACTTCCTTAAAAATGGCAGTACAGTGCCTCTCCATGGAGAGAGCCAGGTGTATCTCCTCCCTGTAGGATGTGGCTATCTCAAAGGTAAATTTAAATTTCACTGCATTGCTTGCAAGGGGCTTCAGGAAAGCTGGGGAAGTTGTAATGCCTCTGCGTGAGATGTAGCTTCTGCTGGAAAACAAGGGCTTGTTCCGATTGTCTGTGTGTTTGAGAGGACTCGCAACGGGGTGAGCACAGGAGAAGGATAAGTGGAAAACTTATCTACCCAGTGAGTGGAGCAGAGGCTTACAAAGTAATTGAGGGTGGAAATGGGGGTCTGTAAGAACTCCAGGAACAGTGTTTTGGAGGGAGAGGCTGCTAAGTTCACAGTGGTTAAAGACCCTGAGAAAATGGAGTACAAATGGGGCCTGGGTGATTTCTGTGCAAGTAGAAGCCTTGTGTTGTGCTGAGAGTTGAGATGCAGTTGCTATCTTGGAGAACCGGGACTAATTTAAGGCAAAAGTAAGATGCAAATTAAGAAAGCAGGAGGTGATGTGTTTCATGACCAGAGTCAGTTGTGTGAGAACCTTTTCCAAACAAGCGTTCAATGCAGAGATCACGTAACCTCTGAAGGTTTCTGGTGTGGTCTGAACTTTCTCTGGAAGTGCAGCGGGCCAAGATATGCCTTCCTACCCTGCACAGTTTAGAGGGGAGGGGGAAAAGGAGGCTCTTGTACCAGGAGGTCTTTACTTCCCACCTTACATAGAGAGGAAAGAGCTGCATTTTTATTTCCCCCTGAAAAAATACCTTCCTGAATCCTTGCTTTGATGTGTTGATGTATGATGTATGGAACAGGAACTTGCTTAACTGCAAATGTCCCTGGCGTTTCACAGGGGATCTCTGCTCTACGTAGACATGGACAAACGTGTGAGGCTGAGGAGAGACAATTTGGCACTTTGCTCTTTCACTAAGCCTTAACTGTGTTTCTCCTCCTTGCAGGGCTACTTTGAGAGCCTTGGAGGTCACCTAGTCAAAGTCTCTGCTCAAGCAGGGCCCACTCCACAGCTGGATCAGTCACTTCCCTGAGCTATGGAGGGCACTGGCACTGTGGGGAAGGACTATGGGAATACGCTGTAGTGTAGTGTAGCTTTGAAATGAGCCTGCTGCTTCAAGAGGGATGTACATTTGTGCTTTTCCTCCTCTGTGCTTTTCCCTTGCAAAGGGGACTGAATAGGGTTGGCTGGTAGGAGGGATGCTGCTGCGATGTTTTGCAGAGGTGCAAAGCCGCATTGAGTAAACTGCTAATTACTATTTCAAAGTAACTTAATGTGTTGTGCAAATAATTAAAAGAACTCTGAAATCTTCCCTGTTCCTATCTGAGGGGGAAAACATTGGAAAGCTTTCTCAAATATTTAATAAAAGAGCAATAGTCACTAGTAGCTTGGTTGACGTTTTACATTTGAATACTGAAAGTTCTCCTCTGGTGCCAGCACAGTATGTATCATGGATTGCTGCAATAAAGCCAGTGCCTTAAGTTATTCATAATACTCTTTCTGGGCACCATTCCCACCTGCTTAATCTGTGCTATACAAGCGTTTATTAGAACTGACTGTTGAAGAATGCCAAGCTAAATCAGACACTAAAATACTACTAATAAAAAATCAATATGATGCCCTAAACTGATTTAATATGTCTTTCCTCTGCAATAATCCTCCATGTTACCGATTTATTTGCTGTAATGAACATGCCATTCAGCTGAAACAAGATTAGCTGCTTAAACCACAGCATTAAGCATGGAGCAACTTTAATGCTGCTTTATTTTTCATTGTAATGCTCAGCACCTACAGTGGTGTCTCTTTCTCTCCTCTGTGGTAAAGACTTCGTGTGAGGATCACAAAAGGCTCCAGAGCAGTGATTTGTTAAAGAATTTGAAGCAGTAAATTTGAGTTGGGGTTGCAACACGGCACCGCCTTCATTCAAACCTAAGTGGAACTAAACTGGTGAGCAGGATTAAGGCATGAACACATATTCCCTGCAGGATTTTTCCGGGGTTAACCATGAAGTAAATGGCTTATGTCAAACTGATCTGTGTTAAGACCGAGAGAACAGTCACTGGCAATCAGAATATTCCTCTGGACTCAATTAAATTTTTTTCCTTAAGCATTTGAAACGGTAGCAAATGACTGCTGTAGGAAAAACAGACCACAAGGAGCAGACGATCAGAACACAGAACAGAAAGTCATCTGGCAAAGGGAGAACTGAGGTCTTGAAGACAGCTGCTTCTGCAGCAGGAGATGCCCTCTGGAAGTCTGTCCAGGAGAAAAAGCCTTACTTTGCACTGGCCCACTGAGGGGAAACAAGAAACCAAACCCTGTGCTTTTGGAATGCTTGCTTGAAGGGTGTGTGATGGGGTGCAAAGAGAGGGCCAGATTGTTTTCAAAGATGTCTTTACCACTGATATGACACTTCATGGTAAAAGAGTCTCAGGTTAATGGGATGGCACATCTTGAGAGGAACTCACAGGGGAAAGAATGTCCTCAGCAGCTGGTTTCAAGTTGGTCAGGGATGAACAGTAGTGCTGTGATGGTCCTATGAGATGTACATGTGCTGCCTCTTCTCAGTTATCAGGAGCTCCCTGAGCATCATTTGCTGCTGTTGTTCAGGCAGCCCAGACGTGAGCAATGCTTGTGTCTGGCCCTGAGAGTCCAACTGCTCTGCAGGACAGCAGGCTGTGTCCCCAGTGTCATACTGGAACAGCCTTACTGCAGCAGCTCATGGTAGTTACTTCAGGGTTGTACGCAAGCTCACACATTCATGTCTTATCTAAAGACCAAGTGATTTGTGTGACTTCCTAAATCATGGTGATGGAAGCACTTGGATGGACTTATCTGATGTCCAAGGAAGCATCAGGAGAAGGAAGGAATGAGGGAGCAACAGTGAAACTGAGAAAGAGAAAGGATTGAACAGTCCTGGGAAACCTCTGCCCTGCCTTGGCTTGTGTAACATGGGCTTATACAACATGTAACCCAATCTCACCCTGACCCTGCCAGTGCTCGGGGACTATATTTTTACCAAGATTAAGCTTTTATTTTCTTCCTTTTTTTCCCTGGAACAATTTCCTTGGCTTTTAGCTTGCCTGTTGGCTGGCATGGCCAAGGCAAACCCACCTGCTAATGATATTTAGCCAACTGCACCCTGCAAAAGGTCTGCACCCAGCTTCCTCTGAGGGATCTCATGACAGCATCTCATCAGGAAAGGCCATTGGCAGGAGCTTCACCACCCATCAGAAATGGCGTCAGTCTTCTGCTGGTCCCCTGCAATGTTGAGGAAGGAAAGTAAAAAGTGGGTAAGTGTAACACCCTTTAGTTTAACAAAGCAATTGTAAGCATCTTAGGTAAAATGGGTATCCCACTGCTTGAGAGGCTTATAGGAGCTGCCAGGGCTTGGTTTCTCCAGGAGGCTTGAGGCTTTCTGCCGTCTAGGCTGCTGCATCTTTGTGTACCCGGCAGTTGCTGGAGTCTGGCTTGCTGATGGGCCATGCCAAAGCCCAGCAGCCTAGCCTGACACCTGCATCCTTACAGCATCTTTCTCTGTGATAGCTCTCCCTGCACCTGTGGTACCTATGAGGGAGCAGGTAGGATTTCTGAGGGGAAAACTGTAGCCATGTTCCACATCAGTGCCTTGGAAGTCCAGATCCAGCCTTCAGAAATGTGGTCAAACTCAATGAATCCCTAGTACAATGTAGGATCCCAAAAGCCAAGCTGCTCTGAAAGCAGGACTTGAGCTCCTATGAGACTTATTATTTCTGAATAATACTTGTTCTTTTCCAGCTGTAAGGCAATTGTGAATAGGGTATGTGAACTTACCCTTCCCAGTCACCTCTCATGGAGCCCCTCAGTGCAATGCTGGCAGCCCTGAGTTTGAGAATCATAGAATCGTTAGGGATTGGAAGGGACCTCAGAAGATCATCTAGTCCAATCCCCCTGCCACAGCAGGATCACCCAGACCAAGTCACACAGGAACACATCCATATTGTTTTCTGGAAGTTCTAAGCATCTGCAACACAGGCTTCAACATGAAAGTACCTTCCCCACCGTAAGTCACTATAGAATCATAGAGTCAGTCAGACCTGGAAGGGACCACAGGATCATCCAGTTCCAACCCCCCTGCCATGGGCAGGGACATCCCACCGTAGATCAGGCTGGCCAAAACCTTATCCAGCCTGGCCTTAAACACCTCCAGGGACGGGGCTTCAACCAGCTCCCTGGGCAACCCGTTCCAGGCTCTCACCGTGCTCATGGTGAAGAACTTCCTCCTCACATCCAGTCTAAGTCTACCCATCTCCAGCTTTGCTTCATTCCCCCTAGTCCTGTTGCTACCTGATAGCCTAAAAAGTCCTTCCCCAGATTTTTTGTAGGCCCCTCTCAGGTACTGGAAGGCCACAATAAGGTCACTTCAGCGCCTCCTCTTCTCCAGACTGAACAGCCCCAACTGTCTCAGTCTGTCCTCAAAGGAGAGGTGCTCCAGCCCACTGATCATCCTTGTGGCCCTCCTCTGGACATGGTCCAGCATGTCCACATCCTTCTAGGTTCTAGCAAGAGTTCTAAAAATACTCAGCAGCAAAGAGCTAAGTTTTCATGCTGTTACTGCTGCAGCTCAGAGCAGCTCCGGTAACAGCCTCTAAAGCAATTGACCTGCCCATGTTCCTTATTACGAAATCTTTCCACCAAAAAGTCATTTTCTGCTTTGAGTAACCGTCTGTTCTGCCCACGAACCAAACTTTCGGTGTTAAATATTGCCCAGTCAAAGAAGAACATTTCTGTTCCCTTGAAAAAGCTGAAGGACTAGAGCTGTTGCATGCTTTCATGTGAAGGCAAAGCGTCCTACTAGCTTTCACATCTCACCAATGATATCTGAGTGTTCTTCAATGCTCCCACTTCTTTCCCTATAAACTCATACAAGATAAAATACCTCTACTACAGACCTGATGATGCCAGTACAGGACTTATTATCATAGAATCATCAGGGATTGGAAGGGACCTCGAAAGATCATCTAGTCAAATCCCCCTGTCACAGCAGGCTCACCTAGACCAAGTAATACAGGAACACATGCTGGTGTGTCTTGAACATCTCCAGTGAAGGAGACTCCACAACTCCCCTTTCCTGAAAACAAGATCCGAACTTACCGAAGTTCACTGAGGAGAATAAATCCAGAGGAGCGATGTGCGGAGTGTGGGGTTCTGAGCACTTTTATACGGTTTCCTAGACCTGTGGAAGTCCGTGTAGTTCTCCGAGAGCTTCTGTTGCCTTTAGTCACGAAACGAATTTTGGAAGTACATCACCAGTCCAATTGCTCTAATTGTTTTCCTTCCATGTTTAGAACAATTTTCAAATTCCTTTGCTACCACATGGTGATTACAGCCGCTGAGATTCTTTCATCTTAAAGCTTTCCAGGACAGATGGTTTCTGGGAATTCACCCAACAGGGAATGAAACCTGAGGATACATAGAACAGCTCTAGGTGTCTTCCTACATGGGGTGTCCATAGAGTCTTCATGTTGTGGCCCTAAAGGGAGATGAATACTGCACAGTGTGGTGTGATGTTAAATACCTGAGTAGGAAAGAGGAATTATACTATGTGCTCAGGGCTTTTGCCGTGTGTTTTGATTCACTTCCGTCAGAAATTAATAACAGGCGTCCATTGATTCCTTTAGGTTCTTCGACTGCCTATAATTTGTCATACGTGCTAGGAGATGGTCAGGCCAAGGCGCAGGATTGATTAATTGAGGATCTGAGCAATAGATCCAAAACGTGTAGTCAATGGTTTGGGTTTTTAACATTTTTTTTCCCCCCTCAGATTTCTGGATGAAATTGTTAGAAAACATTGCTTGAATCAGTGCCTTGTGATATGACACACATGACAGAGCACTGGAACGGGCTGCCCAGGGAGGTTGTGGAGTCTCCTTCTCTGGAGATGTCTAAAACCCTCTTGGATATGTTCCTGTGTCACTGGATCTAGGTGGTCCTTCTAGGGGATCCTGCTGTGGTGGGGGGATTGGAGTAGATGATCTTTTGAGGTCCCTTCCAATCCCTGTTCTGTGATTCTGTGGTATGATATACTTACATATATGGGATGTGCGTATATGCATCAAATAATATGGGGTGAATACGTCTGCAGGATGTGCTAGTGCAAAACACGTGGTCTCTTGGTTTCTTCTTCAACAGCAGAAAAAGGTGATGAACTGCTCCAAGTTGCCTACTGCGAAAGGGATTTTTCACAAAAGGTTCCACAGAAACATGAGAAGGAACTTCTTCCCAGTGAGGGTGACAAAGCCCTGGAAGGGGCTGCCCAGGGGCTTTGTGGAGTGTCCTTCTCTGGAGAGGTTTACAACTCACCTGGACTGTTCCTGTGTGACTGGATGTAGGGGATCCCGCTGTGTCAGGGGGATTGGACTGGATGATCTTTTGAGGTCCCTTCCAATCTCCAATGACTGGATGTAGGGGATCCTGCTGTGTCAGGGGGATTGGACTGGATGATCTTTGGAGGGCCCTTCCAATCCCTAATGCTCTGTGATTCTGTGATTCTGTGAAAGGAGAAATCAATTCTCTTTCTTTTTTGGGTGGTGAGATATGGCTGTACCTCTGCCTGTCTGTTCCAGATGACTATGAGCACTGTAATGCCTTAGTTTTAATAAAGAGGAACGTTGCTTAGCCCAGGGGTTCCCTTCCCCGTTCTGTTGTTTATTATACATGGAAGCACCTTTTGGCAACAAACCATTAATATTTAAATAATGCAAACATTGCTAAATTAAGTCTTTAATGACTGTTTTGGAAGAGCATTGATACCATAAATTCTGATGAGGTTCAGCACTTCTAGACCGCCTGTTATTATCCTAATTTAATATGCAAATGAGGAATGGCTCACTGCAGCGAAGGTCGTACAGCAAGGTGTTTGTTGAGGAAAAAAAGAAGTGGCTCTTGACTTCAGGTGCTGTGCTCTGCTTCCTTCGGGAAGCTGGCGTTTGATTTGCTGTAAAATATTATTTATAATATTAACTTCCATATATTTCGCTAATTTCAGTGCTAAGGAACTTAATTTGCATTTGCTGTAGTGATCTTCTGAAAGAATTCTTTTATGGTAGGAGCAGGCGCAATGGTGAGGTGCAGTCTAAGTGATTAATGTCTCCTCCCTTCTTTTTCTCTAGGTCTGTAATAGTTATCGAACGAATGCTGAGATGTTATAAATTCCCTGGATTTTTGTTGGTGAACTGGACTGAAAGGAAATACTAAAGACAGAGAAGAGGAGAAAATACCTATTTTTTTATTCAAATTCATAGTTTTACAGGCATGAGTAGGAGGCAAAGAAAACCAGCACAAACAGATTTCCTCCCCTGCTACTTGTGCATTTTAAGTTTGTGAAGAACAGAGGGTGCAGCAGATTATATTTTAAAATGTGTATTTGTTTTATATATAAGTGTACAGAACGTTTATTTCCCTCTAGGAAAAAATCCAACATAATTCAGGCTACACACAAGTTCAGTGTGCAAAAAATATCCCAAATGTATGAATTTTGATTCTCAGTCATCTTCCGTCTGTACCTGCCATCCCCTTGTACGTTTTGGTATCTGAATTTCATAATGAAAACTAAGGATGACCCAAAAAGTTTTAAGATGAAAGAACCACAGAATCATTAGGGATTGGAAGGGACCTCGAGTGATCATCCAGTCCAATCCCCCGGCCACCGCAGGACCACCTAGACCAAGTTGCACAGGAACGTGTCCAGGTGGGTTTGAAACACAGAATCACAGAATATTAGGGATAGAAAGGGACCTTGAAAGATCATCCAGTCCAATCCCCCTGCCACAGCAGGATCACTTAGACTTGAAATGTCTCCAGAGAAGGAGACTCCACAACTCCTCTGGGCAGCCCCTTCCACGGCTCTGTCACCCTCATCAGGAAGAAGTTCCTTCTCATATTTATATGGATGCTCCTCTGTTCCAGCTCACACTCATTGCCCCTTGTCCTATCATTAGATGACACTGAGCAGAGCCTGGCTCCATCCTC
>JAOXOE010000256.1:43086266-43130831 GCA_028565055.1 Phoeniculus purpureus
TCCTCTTCTCCAGACTGAACAGCCCCAACTCTCTCAGTCTGTCCTCACAGCAGAGGTGCTCCAGCCCTCTGATCATCGTCATGGCCCTCCTCTGCACACGCTCCAGTATTTCCACATCCCTCTTGTAAGAAGGGCTCCAGAACTGGACACAGTTCTCCAGGCGGGTTCTCACCAGAGCCGAGTAGAGGGGGAGAATCACCTCCCTTGACCTGCTGGCCACACTTCTCCTGATGGAGCCCAGGATCCAGTTTGCTTCCTGGTCCACAAGTGCACACTGCTGGCTCATGTTGAGAACCACAGCTCTAACTCAGCTATGGGCTGTTGGGATCACTGCAAGGGTGAACATGCAGACATCCCATCCTCAACCTCTAACTGATCTTTCTGGCTTTAAAATCTACATTGAACACCTTTCAGGCGTTCCTCCATTTTCCCAAGTGTTTTCCTGTTCTCTCTTGATGTCATGTCTCCCAGCTCTAAAGCCTGTGATGTTTGCTGGCTCTTCTGGCTCTGTCCCACTGCAGTGTCATGGAGTAACACTTGCCATCTGTGAATGGTTTCTGTACCCTGTGGTTGCTGCTTTGTCTTCAATATTTGCCCTCCTGATTGAAGTGGTGGGGTGCAGCTTCCTGTGGTTTCACCAGACAGGAGCTGAGTTTTCACTGTAATGCACAGGACTGACTACAGCAGCTTTCCCCTGGGATCATTCGTCTGGTGGGGGACAGGAGAGAGTCGCAGTTTCTAGGATCAGAAAGGACAGAAGGGACTACTGGAGATGAAAAGATGCTTCTGTAGACTAACTCCAAAGTTAAAGATGGTCTTGCATCTACGTGTGATGTTTTGCAGCAGAAGCAAGCTGTGGCTTTTTGTTAGAGGTGTTTCTTAACCTCACTGGTATCCAAAGGCTGCAGAAGGAGCTTTACACCTGAAAGCTGAGCTCTTCTTCCCAGTACACATCCACAGTAGCTGCAGGCCCGTAGCAGATGAACGTTACAAATCTTTGAGCTGTGCAGAGGGCTGCAGGATACTGGAATCCCTAGGGAGCAGAGGCTGTTCCTGTAAAGCTGCTTCCCATGCCCAGCTCTTTTAAAACAGCCTCTCCCTTGCTTTGCTTGGTGGGTTGCGTACAAATGCTGACCCCCAGCACCTGGCAACGGGCAGACTTCTGCTTCTTACACATAAAAAGATCTGCTTATGTTAGTTCAAGGGAAGTCAGGCATGTAGGAACAGGGAAGAAGTAAAACCATCTGTCCTTTGCTCTCTGCCAGGGATGCAGAGGGACTACAGCTTTGGAACAGGGACCAGGTATTGCATAGAGGTAGAGAACCTCAGGAAAAATGACCAAGCATATGAAGAGGTGCTTTGCCTCTGCCTGAGCTCTTGACTTCTCAAGAGTCTTGCTGCTACCTTGTCTAAGATTCTATAAGGAAAATGGCCAGGCCATGGGGACTGAGCCACTGGGACATTCTGCATGAGGATGCTAGGACGCCGGGCACATGCTCTGCCTTTCATAGACTCATGGAGTTGTTTAGGTCCAAAAAGACCTTTAAGACCATGGAATCCAGCCATTACCCAAACTGTGCCAAGGCCTTGCCCCTAAGCTCCAGATCTACACAACTTTTTAAACACACCCAGGGATGGCGATTCAACCCCCTCTCCCTGGGCAGCCTGTTCCAAGGCCTGATGACCCTTTCAGTGAAGATGGTTTTCCTCATACCCAACCTAAACTTCCCCTGGTGCAGCTTGAGGCCATTTCCTCTTGTCTTTTCACTTGCTATTTGTGAGAAGAGCCCAACCCCCACCTCTCTGCAACATCCTTTGAACGACTCTGAATCAGCTACAGAATCTTGAAGGCAGTTATGCAGAGCAAAACCGCAGGAGAGCTCCATCCCTTGTGTGGTCAAGGCAGAAAGCAGCTCATGTGCACAAGGAAACTATCTTGTTTTTTACTCCTGGAAACCTAGTTTGAGGGTACAATAAGGATGAGATGATGTGAGCAGGTGACATACAAGTGACAGATACATACACTTTTTAACTGATTTTAGATATTTGTGTTTCTTCTCCAAATGAAGCTTCTTGATTTCAGAGGGCATTACTCCTTTGCTCCTGTACCATGAGTCAGATGGTCTGGGGAATAAGGGTGTGCTCACTGTCCAGTGCACTCACTTCCAGGATTCGAGAGGGAAGATGGCAGAAATGGGACAAAAATTCTATCAAGTGTTAGATTTAAGAGACCCTGTCTTAGTCACTGGCACAAAATACTGTGTGTGCTGCTAAAGGGGATAAAAAGAGTGTAAATTCCAGTCAGATGTTCCTCCTGTGAAAAATGACTAACTTAATGACATTGGTAGCTTAAAATAGACCTTGCTTTAATGGGAAAATGTTTTGGAAGTCATTTCAAAAAAAAATCAGAAAAGCAGGAATGATGAAGAGAATGTGACTGACTGCCTGGGTTTTGTTGTTTCTTGGACATGAACATCATTCTGAATGCAGCTTTCCAGAGCAGCAGCACCAGGACAATAGTTGTGCTCATACAAACAAGCCCATATGGGTCTCTCAAAGGGGCCACAGAGGTCAGAAAACAAGCACTGAGTGGTGGGTAAATTAATTCAGCCTCTCCTGAGCCTTGGGCAGGCTTTCCTGTGACCACTAGTTTCTGAGAGACCCACCTGAGTTTTGCCCCAGTGGAAGCAGGAGTCTTTCAAGAAATCATCGAACCATTTAGGTTGGAAAAGACCTTTAAGATCATTAAGTCCAACAGTTAACTCAGCCTCTCTGCCCTCACCCTTGCCAGGAGGGATGCTCTGGGAGGTGGAAAGCTGCCGATTCCCTGCACCCACTGGGAAGCCCACGTTTGCAGACCAGCACTGCCTGTGCTCCCGTGAAATGAGGCCACTTTGAAAGATTTCTTGTGTCGTTGAAACATACGCCCCAGGCATCTGTGTCTTCATAGGGTTGAGTGCTGAGGTGACAACTGTGCAAGAGCAATGCCAGCTGAAGAACACAAGAGCTGCTCTCTAGGCCATCTCTAGTCCAGAAGCCCATCTCCGAAGTGCCTGCCAGTTCTGGCATGATAGGTAAAACTCAACATTTTTGGTTCATGTTCTCCTTGATTTCCTAAACCTTTACCATTTCTTTTCTGTAGCTCATACACCCTAAATATCTGTTTCCCAAACTATGTCCCTGAACCCCTGTGGCATGATTTATTTTTTTTATAATTGTTTTATGTCCTGAAGACATGAAAAGGATTAATGGAAAGGGGAAATGTTTGATCTTTCTCTCCCCAAATAACCATATGAAAAGCTCTTTTCAATGTCCTTTGGTGAAGCATAGAAAAGTCATGAAATCCTTGGCTGCCAGCTAAACACATCAGAGCCTGTGAACCAAATGTTGTTCAGTGCAAGCTGATGTTGCTCTGCTGGTCTCCAGGGCCAGGACCTGACTTTTGCCATGCCTGGATTCAGCCTCCAGGGATTAACAAGATATTTGTATGATCAGTAACGCTGTGTGGTCTGCAAAGAGATGGGATAAACGTGTTTGAGTAGAAAAGTGAGCTCCTGAAATACAACAGAGAGCATCTCAGAGACTAACAGGCTGTCTGTCTTTGAGATGCTTAATAGGGAAACGTGTGCCCACATCTTTCTAAGAACCTGAGGATTGTTATTGAAAACCTCGCTTTGCTCTGGGTACTCCAGTTTTGACTTTACAGTGTATGCCAGGGCAATCTGCTCCCCACTAAACAAATTCCCTTCAGGTCTTGTTGTAGTAACAGTGAAGCCTGATTGTGGAGAGTTCACCTCCTCCTTGCCTGAGCAGATGGTTCAAAGAGAAATGAAAAGGTTTCCCACTTCAATTTTTCACTCTGTGTTTTACTTCAGAGCTTTTTCAGCTCACTTGGCCTGGTACTGAAAATGGAAAAATAAAAGTTATGAGGGTGCTCTGCAGCTGCAGGGAAGTTTATTGCCAGGAGAAGGGCCAGCACGAATGTTTGGTGGACACCAGGTATGCCCCAAGGAAGCTCTGGGGTGCAGCTAGGAGGAGCCCATGGGAGAAGTTAATGATGGTGTTATGGGTCCCAGAAGAACCAGAGCTACTTAGCACAGCCATATGCCACCAGCCTGAGGGCTTGATGAGCAGGGAGCCTGGGCAACTGTGAAGTCATTGAAATGTCTGCTGAAACTGGCAGGCAGGTGGAGGAGAAACAGGAGTTCAGAGTGGTGCCTGGGTCACTCAAGGCTGGGCGTCCCAACAGTGGTCCACTGCCCAGGGCAGGACAGCTGGCTCAGTTTCTGGAGTACATAGGGTAGAAAGACTCCTCACTGTGTCCTGTAAGTGGCACTGGCAGAAAGAAGCAGCACCTGTACTTGGGACAGATCAGGTTTGTGACACTATAAAGAACCTAAAGTTTTGCACGTCCATGGGATCTGATGGGATACACTAATGGGTTCTGAGGGAACAGGTGGATGAAGTTTCTTGGCCATTATCCATCGTGTTTGAGAAATCATGGCAGTCTGCTGAAGTTCCCACTGATTGGAAAATGAGAAACATAACCCCATTTTTAAAAAGGGGAAAAGAGGTGACTCAGGGAACTCAGTGTCACCTCTGTGCCTGGCAAAAAAATCACGGAGCAAATGCTCTTGGAAGCTGTGCTGAGGCACATGGAAAATGAGGAGGGGATTTGTGACACCCAACACGGCTTCACTAAGGGAGCTCATGCCTGACAAACCTGGTGGCCGTCTAGGACAGGTTCCAGTGTTGGTGGATAAGGGTAAAGCGACTGCTGTCATCTAACTGGACTTGTGCAAGGCGTTCCACGCTGTCCCACATGACACCCTTGTATCTAAAACAGCGAGTGTTGCTAGAGTACAGGAGGGTTTTCTTCACCCTTTGTGCCCTGGGGTTTTCTGCTGAGTTGATGGAACAAAACTTTCCAGCAGAATAGTTTCCCTGAAATAGTAGGGAATATTGCAAATATTTCTTAGGCTCTTTATCACGTCTGAAATCTCTTTATTCCACATCTGAATTCCTTTTTCCTTTTGAACCAACACACACTCAAACCGAGCTCAGCGCTTTCTCTCCCAGCTGTTGCTGTTTAGCTGCTCCCTTCTCTACTTAAAAACTTTTTAATTTATTTCTTTTTTAAGGCGAGATGAGAGCCTGAGAGAGGTCAGCTGGAGCATAAGTGCTCTGCTTTTCCCTTTCATTAGCACAAGTGATGGCTACCCATGGATTTCAAATTTGTTTCAGCTCTTACGGGGACCTCTTTGCAGGGGTTGATTGTCGATGAAGAGGCTCCACTGCAACAAAAGCAGAAGTCAGGCAGGGAAGATCTGACATACGAGTTGTCAGAGGTGGTGTCACCGCCAGCTGACCCATCATAAGACCTCCAGGGAAAGCCAATGGATGCCCTGCTTGCGAGGTTCTAGTGCCCTGCTCCCTGCTAGTTTGTGCTTGGAAACAGATTGACTAACATAATAGAGTGATTTTGTAATCTGTCATAATACCATAAGCTACAGATCCACAGACTTTGACCCCTTGCAGGTATAATGAGCTCCTTTATTCAGCTGCACATGCTCTCTCAATGGGGGAGGGGGGGGGTGCTTTTTCCAATTATATATCCAAAGCATATGTTTTGCCCAGAAACAAAGCATTATATTCATTCGTAAAATCCTATAAACTAGGCTCTTTTTATTAGCCAGTTAACTAATTGACAGTTAAGAACATGTATTAATGTCATGGTGTAACCATGCAGTCACTTAATCTGACAGCTTTATTAAAATCATAGCAGTGCTCCTCCGAGTTGCTACAGTAGAAACCCTGGTGGTTGGAAATACATAGCTCTGCCACAGGAAAAAAGATCCACACAGCATCACACGAAGTCTCAGCCTAGTGATGGTCTCTTAGTCCTCTGACGTAGTCAGAGAAGAGCACTAAGAGTCCTTGCTCTGGTCTTTCCATTCTACTCAGTGCTAGTTAGGTTTTAGGAGCACACAAAAACCTATGTTGGTACCTTTTCCCTTTCCCTTACTAATTCAGAAAATGATCCAATAATAGCAAAAAGTGGCTCATTGTACGTATGAAAGAACAACATGAAACGCCTGGTGCCCTTGGGGCGGGGGGTGTGGTTTGTGCCATGGAGAACGGGGAGCCCAAGGGCAGCTGCGGAGATGACACTGAATGCTGCCCTTCCATTTGGTACAGGGGTTTAAAAAGACAAGTGACCTGTATGTGGAAAAGCTTGGAAAATAAACACTGGGAATAGAATCAATGCCATAGCAGTATGATGCCACTGTACAAATCAATCTTATGTCCTCACCTAAGTAGTGACCCTCTACACAAGCCCATGTTTAGAAAGTTGTGGTTGCAGATTTATGTCAGAAGTACAGTGTTTTCATGAGGAATGATAATAAAGGCTCTACAGAACGACGTTATTCCCTTCATTACACTTGCACAGCCTCAGTCAGCGTTTGGTTTACAGGTCTTGATCTCCTGTATAAGCTGGAGAACACTTTGTCAGGCTTTGTCAGCCTGACAGTTAAAGAGGAAAATGAAAAAAGGCAGAAATCAGAGGAGGAAAACTATATATGAAAACACATCATGGTGTTCTTACAGATCTTTATTTCATACAGATTGGCAGACATCAAGGTACGAAGGAAAATCCTTACAATTCAGGCAGGACTATCTGCTCTAAAAACAATCTTCTACCAGTTTCCTCGTTTCCCCTGTGCTGATGATGCAGTAGTTGGAAGCAGCACTTCTGCTTGGCTGTTGTTGCCAAGGCTTTGTAAACCTCCCATGTGTCCTCTGCAGTGTCCTAGCCTGCCTGTGAGATGTCTGTAAGGTGATCTCCTTGACCATTTTGGTTGCTCTCCCCTGTGCCTGCTCTAGCTCTGCTCTCCCCTGTGCCTGCTCTAGCTCTGCTCTCCCCTGTGCCTGCTCTAGCTCTGCTCTCTGTACGCGCCCAACAAACGTGCACGAGTGAGATGCGATGTGAAGGCTGATAGCTCAGTTCAGGTAGCAGGTACGGGTTTCGAAGTCCTTTTCCTTTTGGTCATGCCTTCTCTTTGACGCTTCTTAATCTTAATGAAACTCAGTTTGCGTCCTTTGCCTTCTGACCCTCTACTCTAAACCCAGATGGGCTTGCTCCTGAAAAATAAGCACAAGGTAGACTGGGGAACTGCAGTGAATTATCAGTTGTTAGCGGAAGCTGATAAAAAGATTCCGGGAGCCGCTGTACCTGCTGTTGCACTCATGGGTTTGCAACTATTTTCTGGACAAATCTTGCACCAAGCAATGGTGTCAACGTGAATTTTGCCTGATCGCTAACAGCATGATTGAGATTATTGAGGAATAAATTGAATGTCAGGGAAAGCCCTTCTTAAACATTCAAACAATATTCATTAACCCAGCCTGGCTGCGGTAACGTTGTGCTGTGCTAAGCTGCTGTACCTTGGGGCAGGCTTGTGGGGTGGACCATAATATCACACTTCCTGAGCATTTCCTGAGCAGCAGAGGAGTAAACAATACCTCCAGTGCGAAACCAGAGGTAGAATGGATTAGGTGGTGATAACCCTTTCAAAAGAAAAAGTATTTTGTGAGCTTCTGTGCAAAGACCATTTGAGCTTTAAGCTTCATAATCAGCTTGGCAAATAGTTTAACCCACAGGAATCTTTGTGACTTGCTTCTGTCTTCCCTGGTTTGTAAGGTCAACGATCAAAACAGGTATTGTTTGAAGAGCTCTGAATGCCTAGTGGTAAGCATAATTTACAAACTATTTCCCGGTTCTGAAGGCAGAGCTATAGTGTCTGCTTCAGGCCTGTATAAAAATATGGCATAAAATACTTAATTTAAAGAAAAATTGGAAACTCAGAGGAAAACGCAGGGTTGAGGACTTTTCAGATAATCCACTTACTGCATCTTTGTTGTGCCTATCCTTATAATACCCCTGAGTTCCAGTTGCTGGACTTAACTGCAATACTTACTAATTTGCAGGGAAGCAGCAGCCTTGCTCCAGCTTTTATTGTTAGCGTTCCTGAAGGTAGTGCCCTGTTCCTGTCCCTGTGCAGACCCATAGCAAAGCCTGCACCTCCACAAGGGGAAAATCCTCACAGCTGTGAGGATGGGTCAGAGAGGAGGACAGAGAGAGAGAAGAGAAAGAAAGAGAGAAAAATGAGAAGAAAGAAGAGAGATGTTAGCATTTGGATATGTCGCCTCCTAAAGCACTGCTCAGCTTCACTGTTGAATCCCACAATTAGCACCTGGACATATCCAAATCATGTGGTGCTTAGGGACACAATTTAGTGCTGAGCTGGCAGTGCTGGGTTGAAGGTTGGACTTGATGAACTTGAAGGTCTTTTCCAACAAAAGATATTCTGTGATACTCTTGAAGGTTGGACTTAATGACCTTAGAGGTCCTTTCCAACTTTAATGATTCTGTGATTCTCTGTTCCCTCAGACCCAACAGGAAAGAATACAATAGGCCAAAATGCTAACCAGATTGATTCCTGATGTAACTCAATCCCTGGATTTTCTGCTAAGGTTAAGACCCCAGGGAATCAGCCCAATGTCACAGATGAGCTTATGAGGCACATAAGCTCTTGGCTTCCCACTTTTCTGGCACCATGCTTTTTTCATGGGCATTGGGGGGTTCTGGGCTATCATTAACCCCTACACAACTTCCATACATGCTGCCAGCAGCCTCATTTAGTCCCTTCTCCCTGAATTTGTCCCCGCTGCAATTTCCTGTCACCTGTAACTGCCCACTACACAAAGTTCTGCAGTACTCAGCCCACTGACCTGGAAGCTGCATTGCTCCGTCCTACAGATTTCCACATCACAGCCTTTCAGCACTTCTACCCTGCCTCCTCCATCTCAGTGCTATTGGTCTGGGCCAGTCCTTGTGCCTAGTGAGGAATCTGTGAACGTTGTTGTGGAAATTGGACAAAAATGTATGGAAGGATGCCAGAGAATATGTTCTTTCCTCACTCCTGTTTGGAAGAAAAATGGACATTAGGGGATGTAATGTGGCAATCACAACCAGAGGGAATTATACTTCTGTGAGCAGCGCAAGAAGCTAAACATGAGGCTTTTCTTCCTTGTATGGTACAGCTTAACTCCCGTAGGGTTCTGGGCAACCACTAGTTTGAGTCCCATCAAAATGAACTTGCAAATCTGAAGAAGACAGGTCACACTCAGCTTTTGCTGACTGAGACAAATTGAATGGACCATCTTGTGTCACAAGGCATAGAGAGGAAGAACATTTCAAAAACCTGGGCCAAGCACAAAGTCTCCTGTGTGACACTGTCTGCAGAGTGGACCGGGAGCAGAATAAAGGCAGAGATGTGCCTGTCCACCCAGCACTGCCAGGTAGCCTGAGGTGGGTCCCAGCTATGCAGACAGTGCAACTCCTGCTGCTTTTCTCATGCCTATAGTTTTTCCACAATGACAGGTGTTTCTGAAGATCTTACAAAGGGCTGTTTTGTTAGCAATGCCCATTTCAATGAAATATGCCATGCAAATCTGTTTCCTCTTCTCCTCCTCACACACACTAAGAGCCTTCTCCCTTTGTTGGTTTAATGGTGCAGATATGCTGGACTTCTGTACCGTCACACTGCATTTTGCTGGAAACTAACACACCTGTAAAACCAGTAAACTCTTGGAAATCCATCAACCACCTTACCAGACTTGTTTGGCAATGGCATGAACTGGAGCACTTTCCAGCACTGTGTTGCATTGCCATAGGAAATGTTTGTCAAATCTCAGCAGTAGCACCTTAAACATGGACGGCTTAGAAAGCCTGCTGATGGTGGTTTATGAACTGTAACAACCACACTGCAGCATGCTGAACTGCTCACTACAGAACTGTCCAAAAACCGTGATGAGAGGATGTGGAATAGGACATAGAACCAATAAAAAGCAGTATCAGACCCCAGACCTTAATATTACTATGGGTCTGAACAGTTGCATGAGGTGTGGGGAAGTCAGATTTGAAGGATGTAATTGCCCAGGAGTTTCCTTGTTGGGAGGTACTCCATTTGAGCTGAAGCATGATTAATAAGAAGGACTTTATAGAAGATTTTCTTTTCAGCTTTGTTTCTTCATCCAGCGGAGTGCTAGAGTCAAACCCTGTTATGGTGGCTGCTGTGTGTAGTTTCTGTAACATTCTAGCAACCCTGGACTCCAGGCAACCACCAATGGACACTGGACCCTCTCGTTTCCAAATGTCCAGCTGCCAGCATTGGGTGAGTTCACCTAGAAACTTTGGGGCTGGGAAGTACTGACTGGGTGTTAAAACTCCAGCTCAGAAGGATGCTAGAGGGGATGTGCACAGCCTGATCCCTGTAAGGGCATATGAGTACAGAGAATGACCCAGCACAGCAAAGGCAACAGTTTTAGATGAGATAATAGAAAATTGGAGGAAAATAGGTGAGAAACCTTACTAAATGGATTTTTTTTAAGTATGGGACAATTTGGCATATGACTGCCATGAAGACATTTGTCAGAAAAGTCCACAGAGACATGGGTTACAACTAACTGCAGCTAGATCAAACAGAAATGCTGGTGGAATCTGCTCCACCCAATGCAACTCTCTTCTCAATTTTCTTTTATCTCATCTTTTGCTTCTGCTTCTGCCACTGCATTTAATGCTCTTCCAGGTCAGCTGCAATGCAGCCTGTTGTGGAGAGCACCAATGCTTGTCTTCCAGGACTGCATGTATTCACCAAGCGACTATGGAATCCAGGAGATGTAGCTGTGCAGTGAGTAAAGTGCCTAGATCGAGGGAAGATGTAGATCAGTGTGCTCAGTTATTTGTCCTGGATATAATCCATCATGAGGCATACTTGAATGTTATTGAAGGAGTTATTTCAATCTGATGAAAGAGGTAAAATAATTGAAAAGAATGCAGAATTGATGTGACAGGCTGGGCAAAACAGGCTCCTCATCTGGAAAATGATCCAAATTAGGATTATAATAATGCAGGAGACAAAGCCAACTGTCAGGGAGTGCCTGGGAATTCAGTGAAAGCTATTAGAGCTTGTGCAGAATTGGAGGTGAACTGGATGGAAGTGCAGGAATGTAGGCAGAGGCTAGACAAAGACCGTAGTGACTATTTGGGATGATTTTGGTGAATTTTATTAAAATATGGGGGAAATAATCATCCAGAACTTTAGCAATGAGCTAGCAGCAAGTGCATTTGTTCATTAAGCTGTCCCAGATATGCGGAAATACCTGGGTGCCAAGGAGAGACATAAATAGAGATCCTAAGCGTGGTGGTGAGCGAAAGGGAAAACAAAGAGCTTGCAAAGGAAAAGAAAAAGCAACAAGCTGCTGATCTTCTGGTGGAGCACTGACACAGAGTTCACAGCTAAGAGGGTAGGGGAGGGGATTTCTCCCCTTGAAGAGAACTAAACAGGGGAAGAGGCAGATGAGACCAGAGGTTTGGAAGTAGAGTGTGAAGACTTGGAAATAACTGGGAGAAAAATTGTCTTTTCTGTGGGAACCTTGGTCACCTGGCGAAGAGATGACATGGGAGACATGGAGGTTGTAAAACAGGAGTCAAGAGGTAATCTGCAATGACTGGAGGCCAGGAACTCAGAAAACTGGAGTCTATGGGATGTGGAAATCTCAGCTGAATCATAAGGGCCATGTAATTGTGAAAATAGAAGGAAGTTGCATTTTTGGTAGATGCAGAAGCAACAATACTGTGTTTAAGTTTTGTACCAGGTATTAATTCAAAGGTTAACAGGGATGGGAGAGCATGTTTTAAGTTTCACATTACTGTTAGCAATAGCAAATAAAGGGGTATGTGGAAGATTTATGCAAGCAGAAGGGTGCTCATCTCATTTATTAGGCAGAGATCTCCTCCAGACCTTGCATGTATCATTGCATCTGTCACCCACGGGTATGGATTTGGCAGCCGCGAGGCTGTATCGTGTCTGAAGTCCAGGATCCCGATCTGGAGATGCTGAAAGCCCTGGAAGCGGTGCCTGGAGGATCGTGGTGTCATTGGGGCACTGCCGAGCCCGGCACAGGCGGGAGAAACCAAAGGCAGGAGGCGCCCTCTGGTGTGAAGTAGCTACGTGGCCCTGCTCTTCCAACCATGGAGATGAGCTCCACGTCCAAGGAATCCTGTTTGGAGAGCAATAAACCGGTACGATATTGTCCCACAGGCCATGGTGCCAGATGGCTCTGTTGCACTAGCCAGTATCGCAGTGGGACAAGGGTCCACTGTGATGGACTTGTCTGCAATGTTCTCCAGTATTCCCACTGGTTAAGAAAGTCATCGCTTCTCTGCTTTCACTTAGAAGGGGCAACTGTTGGTGTAGACTCGCCTTCTGTTGGGTCTCCTAATGTATTTTCTCAGGTATGAAAAGATTGAAAGGATATGGAGTTACCTGGTTAATCAGTTTTAGTGCAATATGTAGATGATTTACAAATAGCCTGTAGAACTTGTAATGACTGCTTAAAAGATACTACACATATATGTACTGCCTCAGCAAGCAAGAGATATCATGCCTTTCCACCTGAGTTCCAAAGGAAGTGTGTGCCAAAAGGAAGTAAAATACCCAGGATTTATTTTAAAGGAAGGACAGTGAGTAATAGGTTCAGAAAGAGTAAAAGCTATAATTGAAATTCCTCTACCAGTTATCAAAAAGCAGTTACCAGCGTTTGAGGTGCAGTTTTATAACTACATGGTTCCATGAGAGACCTCGTGGAGGAATGGAAGCAGCGGCTAACCCAATACAGCTAGTGTAGGCTGTCCTGGGTGTCTGTACAAGCACTCAAAGAATTGTAGTTAAGGCTTGTCCTATCTGCCAAACATTCTCAAATATGAAACCTGCATGCGAATTGGGAAATCAACCATCAGTGCTTTTCCATTCCAAAGATTGCAAAGAGATTTTGCTGATATGCCTGCACTGTGTGGATATAAACATCTGCTAGTGACTGCAGACCAACCATCAGAATGGCTAGAGGATTTCCCAGAAACAAAAGCAGATGCCAGAAGAGCAATAAAAGCTCTCCCTAAAGAAATTACTGTTAGGTATGGAGTACCAGAATCTATTGAATCAGACAGAGGATTACATTTGACTGCAGAAATCCCTGACTTCATGAGAACTGCATACTCCTTATCACCCTCAAGCATCTGGGAAAGTAGAAAGAAAGTATTGAACTAAAAGGAGAAAATGGCTAAAATTTGCAGGGTTAAAATAGACAGAGGTCCTGGAGCGGATCCAGAGAGGGGCAACATGGCTGATGAAGGGTCTGGAGAACCAACTGTATGAGGAGCAATTGAGGGAGCTGGGATTGGGTAGTCTGAAGAAAAGGAGGCAGAGGGGAAGAAAAGGAGGCAGAAGGGAGACCTTATTGCTGTCTGCAACTACCGGAAAGGAGGTTGTAGAGAGGAGGGGGTTGGTTGTGATAGGACAAGAGGAAATGGTCACAAACTGCACCAGGGAAGGTTTAGGTTGGACATTATGAAAAATTTCTTTATTGAAAGGGTCATCAGGACTGGAACAGGTTAGGGGTTGAATCACCATCCCTGGACATGTTTAGAAGTTGTGTAGGGGACAGGGACAGGGTTTAGCAGTGGGCTTGGGACAGTTGGGTTAATGGTTGGACTTGATGATCTTTGCAGGTCTTTTTCAACCTAAATAATGATATGATGCTAAGATTCTTTATGATTATATTTAGCGTTATGGGACATTCAGAATGCCCCAAGGCAACCCTTAGGACTACTGCCTGCTTAAGTTCTTTCTGGGAGACATTTAGCTACACCACGAAGTTATGACCCTGCCAAAACCAGCCTTTTGAAGGCTGATGAGTTCTGAATTTCCATGAGAGCTTCAACACTAACAGGGGTCACTGGTGCTCAGCAGTACCAACCCACCCTGCAGAGATACAGCCACACAACTTGCAGCTGGGCATAAAGTTTTATTAGAAGCATTTTTCCATAAATCCAAAGATGATCCCAGGCAAGACGGGCCATGTACTGCTGGTGATTAATGGGTGCTTGCTCTGCTGTGGGGGCGCAGGGACGAAGCCTGGAGCCTTCCCTCTCACCAAATGGAGATGGAGCAGTTAGGAGATGAATGAGTGAGGACTGTGGAACCTATCATTGTCGTCACTTTGGAGACTGATGCCACTTTAATTCCTGAGGCATGAAGAAGTTTGGAATTTGTGTCATTTTTTTTCTTTTCCAGTGCCTCTCCCTCAGGCACAGGACGGCTGGAGCTCGCGGGACTGTGAACGAGGTTTAGCCCCTCGCTCTATAAGCGCCACGCCAACGGGAGGTGTCATGGAGGCTGTACAGGCAGAGCTACACCAGCACAGGGAACTCCCGACCACGGGAACTGACCTGGGTGAAAGGGAGTGGACAGGACCGAACGGGACCGCCCCGCTCCGCCCCTTCTCAGCCCCGCAGGCGGCTCCCGCGGCACAGCGGAAGGTGGTGGGCGGAGCTCCCCCTGAGCCAATCAGCGGCCGGCGCTATGGTGGCTGAGCAGTGACACGTCTCCTTCGGCGGCGACGCGCTGGTGGCGGTAGCGCTCGCGTTTCCGTTCTCGCGGGATCCCGGGACGGCGACACCGGGGCCGGGAGCAGGGGGGGCCGGAGCGGCGCGGCCATGGCGGGGCAGCAGTTCCAGTACGACGACAGCGGCAACACGTTCTTCTACTTCCTCACCAGCTTCGTGGGGCTCATCGTCATCCCCGCCACCTACTACCTGTGGCCGCGGGACCAGCACGCCGGTGAGCAGGAGCGGCGCTGGGGTCGGCCTCCGTCGGCCGATACGGGAGTCCCTCCCCACACTGCACCCCATCAGCCGAGGCAGAGCGGGGCTGGGCCGGGCCTCCCGCCGGGCCTGGCGCCTCCGCTCCCCTGCGGGGAGCCCGGCGGAGCGCGGCCCCGGATCGTGTGCTGGTGGACGCCAGCCATTTGGCGGTACCAGGGCTCGGAGCGGGGGTCCGAGTCCGATCCCCCTCGCCACCCGCAAGTGCTCTGCTCCTGCAGAGTCATCGTTGCGCTGGGCTCTAAAGGCTTCGGGTTGTGGGGTTATTTTTGTGTCTCCAGGTGTTTGTAGGTGTCCCCGCCCATGGTGGCGGGTGTAACCGGAGGATCTCTGAGGTCTCTTCCAGCCTGAACCGCTCTGTGGTTCTGGGGTGTTTCGGGGCGGGTGACCCGAATCTGTCATCGTGGGAAAGGAGTGAACTGTTAACTGGAGGCCGAAGAGGAGAAGTTACTAGGCTCTGCTTTTGTGATGCTGTGTGGTCATGGCGGGTGTGAAAATGGGGCTTTAAATTTTCCCCTCCTAAGCGCTCGATTTCTGCTTTGCCCTTTGGGGTGATGTTTTGTGGTCCCAAGCCACGATGGCAGAAAGTTTCTCTGAGTGCTTCTAAATGCCGTTTCCCTCATTGTCTTTCTTGCCTCACTCTGTTATTGGAAGGAAAAGGCATTTGGGATGCACAGGAACACATTTTTAACTGCAGTTTTGGGATGGGGAAAAAGCGGTAGAAACGATGTTTAAAGGCAGGATATTAAACGCACAGTAGAATGGGTGCTCGATGCTGATTCCCATTGCTGAAAGTACCGGCCTTTTAAGAACACTTGTGAATTGCAGTTGAAGATTTTCTTCCATTCATTGCATCTTTTCACAGGCAGTATCTGGTGTTTAGTGGTTTTTCTGTGGCATTTTAAATGGCCAGTGTGGTTTGTTTAAGCTAGTTTAATGGGTTAAAAAGTACTCAACTGTGGAATCTTCTCTACCTTCTGTTAAGGAGTAAATAGAAAACAATGATAGAACAAATGCTGCTTTGCTGCTAAATCACGGCTGTTTACATCTTAGTTGTTGACAAACATACCCATGGCTTCTGTTGGGTCACTGCTGGAGAACCTCTTCAGATGAGTAATCTCTGCCTTCAGATCCTACCTTTTGTATGACTGAGGAGCTAGTTTGTTCTGTTGGAGAGAAGAAGGGTTGAAAGGTTTCTCTGCCTTGTCTTTGAGCCCTGACTGTTGCCAAAGAGCGGTGTTGCTGTCGTTGAGGACATCTTGTAATCTTTGGGTTGTTTTTAAGGAATGGGGGATCAGAGAAAGAAGATAAAAGTTACTTCTGTAACTTTTCTCCAAAACTCAAGTTTTATTTCATTTTTGCTCTGTTGAAGAGTGGGAGGCAGTGGGGGAGAAGAACCTCCTGAATAATGTTTTAGTTCCTCTGTAGTTTTTAGCAGCTGCTTCTTAGAAAAACTGATGTGACTCGGGGTGCTGTGCAGAATGGTATGGCCAGTGGTGACAGTGCTGTTAACTTCAGTTTTGAGGGCCAGCAGAAGCAGCAAAAGCTATAGAAACGCTGTCAAAATTGGAAACACTTTGCTAGCCTTGTATTAGATCTCCAGGTATACTTGCAGAATGGCAGGGAATGAACACCTAACTTTGGAATAGGACTGTGTGGATTGTACCTAGTTTCCAAATAGGTCTGCCATTAGATAGTGTTCACTTCTTTCCCTCTAGCCAGTGTTGTTGATTGTGTGGAAGGCCTGCTGTGTATTGTTCTGCAATTTGTGCTGAATACTTACAAAGCTGTATCAAACTATGCCTTCCAAAACACAAAGGTAAATCTTACTAGGCTTTTGGTACAGAAATGAGTCAACTAAGTGAAAATCGTCAGGCATGGCAATGAATGGAAAGAAAATAGTGATTTCTGCCTTGTAATTGTCTTAATACATTTTAAAATGTGAGTATAGTCTAATTTTTAGCATTCACTTCAATGGTGTGCCTGCAGTGTCCTGGCTGAGCTCTGTTCTCTGGGCTCTCTTTGAATAAAGAGTAGAGGTAGTGTGCAGATTATGATGAGGACTACTGGAGTGCTCCCGTTGTCAGTGTGGTGGTGTTGTTAAGTATTTGACTTGTGCATCACTCTTTTCCAGCAAATCTGAATAGTCTTCACGCATTCTACCATACCTGTTCCAACACCTGAACTGGATATCAGGAATAAGTTAAAGATTTGTGATGATGCCAAGTGCTGACTGTTTCACCATGGCTTTGTTTTCAGGATAGTTCACTAAAAACTAACAAACAAACCAAAGTGCACGTAGAGTTTCTGAAGCTAATTATAGAATCACAAAATCATTAGGGATTGCAAGGAACCTCAAAAGATCAGTTAGTCCAGTCCCCCTGCCACAGCAGGTAAGAAAAGACCTATGTCTTCAGAAGAGAAGTTTTCCAGTATTCTCAGCTTCTGATCCTGTAATGAGCAGGAGTAGCCAGACTTTGATAAGGGATGTTTTTGATACTGATGTAAAGTGGGTTTTACAACTAGTGAGGCACAATACAGGGCCCAACTGAATAAGCTTTGCCAAGATCTCTGCTCTCTCTGTGTATGGCCAACTATCATTATTGTTCTGAAATGGATTTTTGTCCGATCCATGCTGGAGTCCAACACTGAGATGCCTTTGTGGCCCTGGGCAAAGCTGGTAAGATTCAGGTGTCCAAGCTAGCTGTTGCAGCCTGCTGGGTCTGAGAAGGCTGGATAGGAGTGAACTTCTGAAGCAAAAATCAGATGCCTGTCCTCTTTACTTCAAGACCCTTTTGCATTGTGAACCAAAGCACCCCAAAGACACAGAGCAGATTCCTTTTTTTGGTAAAAAAACAGGTTGGAAGATGAGCTTCAGGCACAGTCTTTTGTGAGAGCTAGTTTTAAAGCAAGAGAAATGCTTATAGTGGGGTGGGGGGTCAAGCCATGGGTTACTGGCATTTGATAGTGTCAGCAGAGTGAGAGAAATGCAGAAAACATTCAGGTCTCTCCAAGTGAGGATTAGCACCAAAGATCTGGGAATTGCTGATGATCTGGAGCATTTGTTCTGTGCTGTAGTTTTGTAGTAAATGCCCTTAGAGTAAATTAAAATAATCTAGGGTTTTTCTGCTGTGGTGAAGATTGGGAAGCAAAAGGGTACCTATACTGCTGTACTACTTTGAGAAAACTCAAAACATCTGACCCTAATGTCAGATTTCTAGCAGGATGGATTTTTGGCAAGCCACTAAGATTTTGCTCTTAGCTCTTAAAATAAACTTTTGAAAGGCCTTTTCAATACTACTTTCTTGAACAGCATGATTTAACTTGTCTCTCTCAAATCCTGAGTAGTATTTGAGCTGCTTTTATTGCCTGTGTGTCTAAACCTGCTTTCCTCCAGGCATTATGAGAGTCCGTGTGAAGTGCTGCTGCCACAAGGATCAATATATTTATATTTGGGAGGGTTTTTGCTGTGGTGTGGCAGTCACCCTGTGAACTGTCCTACATTTTCATTACCTCAGCTTTGATAAACCAAACAAACAGGTAATTGACTTTGTAAAACGGATTTGTCCCGGTGACTTTGACTTATCTGTGCTCATCGGAGAGCTAATAAGGCTCTTGTAAAGGTTACTTGTTCAGCGTTGTGTCTTGGGCTGCAATTTTGACATAGCAGTGCACTAACAGAGGAAGTCTTGTCTTTCTCTGGCACCAGTGTTTCCAACTGAGTACCTGGGCAGTGGGAGGGACTGGAATAAAATTAGTTTGAGCTAAAACTAATTTTTGGTGCTTTTTTGTAAGATAATGCTTATAGTTTCTGGGAGGGATTCACTTTGTGGATATCTGGGATGGTGCAGGATGCCACTGTGAGCTGGGGTGGAAGAAGACTCATTCTTTCCATGATGGTGAAAATGCTGTGTTGTTTATCCTTGACTTGTATCTTAAAGCACTTATATGTGTTTTTGTTAGGAAAAAACCACAAAAATGCATACTGTTTGTGAATTGTTTGTGTATATTCATGGAACTTTACTGTGAGGAAAACTCTTCCAAGGACTCCTTGTGAACTGGAGCAAAAACATATGGTAGTTAAAACTGAATCTGTTGTGGATTTATTCCTTGACTGAAAAGTATTTTACAACACTAGAATTTTTAAGTTTTTTTCAAAATTGTAAGAGGTGAAGAACATGTTTTTCCTCGGCAATTAGGGTGGATATGTGCCCATCCAAGTATCTTTGTGTCATTGGACTGACTTTGAATCAGATTCCCTGTAGGCTTGTGTGGATTAAACATCAGCATGTAGGAAGGAAGCAGAGCCCAGTGAATTCAGCTGGCTAATGCACCGGTTGTTGCACAATGCTGATGTGTTTGATGAGCTTAGTGTTCTTTTTAACATACCTGTGCTGCTGAATTGGATAAGGCTGTGCCGAAACAAGGGGTCATAGGATGTGATGTGCTTAATAGTTAAGTACATGTAGTTCTGAAAGCTTGTCAGCTCATCCAGGTTTTGAGCTGATTTAGGTCTGCCTTAAATTAGCCTGAATTAGGGCACTTGGGTATTCATAATGTGTTACAAAGCTTCTGGAAAGAGTGAAAGTCTCTGAGTATTTAACTTGAACAAAACAAGATGTTGAAAACAATTCAGAAACCCCAAAGAATAAGAGTAATAGCTGTGGATGCAGGGATGACGTTAATGAAAGTTTTGTCTTGCAGCTGTCTTCTGGGAGAGAAGAGACTGTAGGAGCTGTTTTGCTTGGAACATAGATCTTCCTTCTTGAAATATAAGATCAGAAAAACCTGTAGGAATGGAGAAGGAAAAAAAGGATGAGCTGCTGCTGCATTTTTTTTAATCTAGGAAAAAATATTGATATGAAGTGGGTAAAAGCTGTTCAGTTTGCTTTCATTTGAGGTAGAATGGAGCATTTTTCACCTGCAGGTCTCAAGGCTGTCTTCAGAGTCTTGTATTAATTCTCTGCTTTAAAATGGAAGTAGAGGAGCTGAGGCTATAAAGTTTATTTGGCTCTTTAAGGACAAAGAGTTGGCAAGTTGGATGTGACTCAAGCCAGTGTAGAGTACACAGGCAGTGTTTCTTCTGTTTTTTCTGTAATGGAGGAATGAGCACTTGTACCTTACAGCAGCTAAGGGAGAGGAAGGGCATCTGGGTGCTGCTCTTACTCTGGTGTAAAACTCTTCTGGCTGCTTCTGATCTGTGGTGAGATAAAGTTGGTTGGACTAGGGTAACTGTGATGCCTGTTGATGCTCACTAAGATCTCATTAATTGCACCTCAGATGTATCTCCCAGCATTTTGTGTTTGGCAGTACGGTGTAAAAGTATAGGATGCTGGTGAAGGACGGTGTAGAAGGACAAGATGCCATCCATGCCCCTTGCTAATGTGGGGGATGAGAATGGGTGTGCAAACTTGATATCTGTGGTAAAGATTTTGTGCCCATATGTGCTTACCCTTTGCTATTAATACAGAATTTGAGCATTATGTCAGGAAGTGGGAGGCGAGTCACTGAAACTCAGTTACGCATTTAAGAACTGTTATTACATATAAATTGATTATTTTTTTTTGAGATACTGGGTGACTGAGCATACTCTGGTTAACTTACACCATTTCAAAGTCAGAAAAATACAGCGTATTAGGTGACTATTAAAAGGGAAAGTTGAATATAATGGCAATACTTAATAGTGTTTTGTTAAATTTTTACTATGCTGCTATTTTGAAGCAGTAGGGGGTTTTGGTTTTTTTCAGAAACGTTTGAAGAAAGGACAAGCATCAGGATGTTAGTAATGCCTAGCAATTACCTCTAAAAATACTGTTGAAAACAAAGCATTGGGACAAAGTTACCTGAACTGCTGTGTGATTTGGAAAGAAAGGCACATCTTTTCTTAGTGTTCTTCTCAATTATTGTAGTCTTTTCAGAATTGTAGCTTCCCAGCAGTAAAATAAAACATAATTTCCACTTAAATTCTGGAAGGGCTTTTTTTCTTGCAAGATCAAGTTGTTACAACTTCATCTCAGACTACATGTGCATTTTTCTGTTTTTAAAAACCTTTCCCTTTGTTATGGGATGCTCTTGAAAACAGTATTATAAAAAAAGTATTGTCTGTGTAACTCATTGTTCATTTTCTACCTTCTCAAGGATGTTTTGACTAGTTATGTAGATTACACTGAACTACTAGGATGTACGGGTTACCTATTAGAGAACTGAAGTGAGTTGTATTTAACTTGACATGTTGAAGGGTATATGTGCTGGTTCAGTTATGGTTTCATGAGCAGCTTAACCATTCTTGAAGAAGGAGCAGGAGTTTGAGAGAGGAGTAAGGTAAATGACAAGGAATGGGATCCACAGTGAATCTGAAGTGAGGATTTTGGGGTAGGGTTTTTTTGAGATGGAGTTTTTAAATGGTTAGCTTACATTTTGCTCTTCAGATTCATGGCAGTGAAGAAAGGTGTAGGTCTGCAGTGATTTGAACAAGTCTAGAGTGGGGCTGCTGCCTTCTTTAACTTTGTACTGCCTTCTCCCACTGAGGGATTTGCAGTCACTTACCTCGTTTGTTAGCCAGGACCTGATACACATGTGCCTCCATCTCATGGTGAGGAAGGTCATACTAGTTGGACCATGTATATCAAGAGTAAGGAGAAACCCAAAACAGGCACTTCATTTCTTTACTGAGCAAAAAAATATTTGTCTCCATCAGTGTTCAAGTAAATATGCAACTGAGAAGATTTAAGAGATGTTTTCAGGTTGTCATTTAGTTTTTCTCTAGCACAGACAATTATTTACAAGCATTCTAAATACATATCTGCTGGGGGTTATGCATTTTAGATTCAAAAGTTTTCTGTATCTTAGTTGGCTGGTTGAACTATTTGAAAACTAGGTTATTTTTTTAGAATTGTGGCTTCCACAAAGGCTTACCAATAAAGTTTCAAATACAATTATTTAAGTTTTTTCTTAGTAACAAGAGAATAGATATACAGAGTCAGGTCAGATGTCTTATGTGACGCTACAAAAGCATATGCCTTAGGGAGGGAGTAACAAGACAAGCATAAATGGTGCTTCCTTAGCATACTCTGCCAGCTTCCCATTGTTTTCCATTCAATAATTCTCTTTTAGCATGTCATCTCTACCTTCCTATTGCAAGGAGTTCCCCAGCTCTGCTGCCTGCACTGCACATAATCACCTTTGCTTTGCATCTGCTTCTGATTTGATTTGATTTGATGATCCTTATTTGCTCTGCTGGAAGAGGCAGTAAACATTCAATGCTGGCTGCTGCTTTGGTTATCTACAGCCTTCTATTTCCTCTCCTTATGCTTTTCTCTTTCCCAGCTGAAAGATTTGTAGCTTTTATTGTGGACATAAATTTTCTCATACATTTGATGGCACTTGTTCACCTTAATTGGATGTTTTCTGGTTGCCCCTCTTCGAGATACGCGGATGAGGGCTATGCATCATACTCAAAGGTTGTATGTATCTTAAGCTTACATGATGGAATAATGTTATTTTCCTTTCTTCACAGGAATGCTCTGAATGTTTGCTTTCATTTTTATAACTAGTAGGCATTCAGATGAGGGTTATGCAGGACAGTTTCTCACAACATGAAGATCACATTCCTGAGAAGTGATGGTCAGTGCTGAGCTCATCCGTACACGTATAAAATTGGGATAGTCCCCATTGCTCCTTTTCCTACCCTGAACTACATGTGTCACTTGCTTGATCTTTCCAGTTCTTTAGGACATCTTTGTCCTTGTTATCCAAAGTAAGTTAATCTTATCCAGAAACTTTATTTTACTGCTCGCCCCTTTACCCGGTTTACTACTCGATGAAATGTGAGTGTTGCTGTTCCAATGCAGATTCCTGCAGAATTCCTTGCAATCTTCTTCTGCTTCGAGAATTTGCCATTCACTCTGTCTTCTAGTCACAGATTTATTTTTGCAATAGTTAGATGGTTGTTCTGGACGACTGTAAAAGAGGAACATTTTAAAATCCTTTTGGAAACCACAGACTGTATCAGCAGGATCTCCTCTTCCATACATTGACTTTCTTTAGAGTACTCAAGTTTGTAAGCTTGCTTTCCTTTTACAAAACACCACCGATGATTAATGGATGCATGGTTTTTAGCCCTGTGTTCACCAGTTCTGTCCTTTGTTATAGCTTCTTCGAGGTGCGTCAGAACAGTACTGAACGCAGGCATTTTTAGTGCTTGGTGGTGTGTGAAGTAATTTTGTCTGCATTTGGTTTGGACTGAGTGCATCCTGTGTTCCTTCTCACAGGAAAGAGATAAAGCTAATAATAAGGATGTGTAAGTCTTGAAACCTTGTTTTATTTAATCTGAAATTGTAATCTTTGGGTCATGTGAGTGTTGCTTCATATTAAAATGGACATTTTTCTGGTTCTCAGATTCTGTTAAAGTTTTGTTTTGTGTGGTTTCAGCCTTTCTATAAATCTGATAATTTTGGTGAAGTGGCTTAAAAAGTTAGTATATAGTTGGTTCTACTGACAGAGATTTGTCAGCGTAAATGAGACAGTCTGCTAATAGGAAGAAAGGTCTGGAAACCATTTGATTAGGAAGAGTGTGGTGTGGTGCTGTATCCTAAAACCAGCAAGGCTAGCTGTAAACACTAAGTCCAAGTAAGGAAACTCAGAAAAAAGTGAACTGTCAAGATGTTGAATCATCTTTTGTTAAAGTCATTAGTGTCTGTTTAGACTGAAAAAAGGAAGCTGAGGAGGAGACCTTACTGCTGTCTACAAGTATGTGAAAGCAGGTTGTAGAGAGGTGGTAGTTGGTCTCCTCTCACAAGGACTGGGACAAGAGGAAATGATCTCAGGTTGCACCAGGGAAAGTTTAGATTGGACATAGGAAAAACTATTTCTTGGAATGAGTCATCGGGCCTTGGAACAGGCTGCCCAGGGAGAGGGTTGAATTTCCATCCCTGGACATGTTTAATCTAGTCTAACTTCCCTACAGTGAGCCAGGGACATCTTGAACTAGATCAGGCTGCTCATAGCCTCATCCAGAATTCTGACTTTGAATGTCCCAAGGGATGGGACCTCCACCACCTCTCTGGGCAATCTGTTTCAGTGTTTCACCACCCCCCATTATATCTAATCTAAATCTGCCCTTAAGTGTTTAAAACCGTCACCGCTTGTCCTGTCACACCAGACCTTGCTGAAAAGTCCCTCCCCATCTCTCTTGTAGGCTCCCTTTAAGTACTAAAAGGCTGCAATAAGGTCTCCTCAGAGCTACCTTTTCTTCAGGCTGAACAACCCCAGTTTTTGCAGCTCATCCTCACAGCAGAGGTGTTCCAGTCTTTTGGATCCTCTCCAAAAGATTCCTGACCCCAGAGCTGGACAAAGTACTCCAGGTGGAGTCAGAGTGGAATAGAAGGGGAAAATCTCTTCCCTTGACCTGCTGGCCACACTACATTTGCAGCCCTGGATGCAGTTTGTCTTCTGAGTTGTGAGGGCACATTGTTGGCTCTTGTGTCCAGCCTTTTGACCACCAGTAGTGCAAAGTCCTCCTCTGTGGGACAGCTCTCAACCACATCGTCTCCCAGACTATGTTGATTGCCCTGACCCAGGTGTTAGGGCTTTACATTTGGCCTTGTTAAACCTTGTGAGGTTCATGCTGGCCTGCTTCCCCAGCTTGTCTAGGTTCCTCTGGATGACATCCTATCCCTCTGTTTTGTTGACAGCACTACTTGTGCTTGTTGTCATCCGCAAACTTGCTGGAGGTGCACTCAGTCCTACTGTCTATGTAATTAATAAAGATGTTGAAGAGCACTGGTCCCAGTACAGACCCCTGAGGGACACCGCTTGACAGCAGTCTCCATCTGGATCTTGAGCTGTTAACCACTACTTTGTGGAGGTGATCATCCAATCAATCTCTTAACCATCAAATAGTCCACCGATCAAATCCATATCTCTCCAGTGTAGAGGGAAGGATGTTGTGGAGGATTGTGTCCAAGGCCTTACAGAAGTCCAGACATATGATATCCATAGCTCTTCCCTTGTCCACTGGTGTAATTACTTCATCATAGAAAGCTGCTAGTTTGGTCAGGTAGGATTTGCCCTTGATGAACCCATACTGGCTGTCTCAAATCACCTCCTTGTACTGCCTTGTCCTCCATGTGCAGGTATAAGTTGTATAGGTCTGGAACTTGGCCCATCCCTAAACCATGTGCTTGGTACAGTTAGGTTAATGATTGGACTTAATGATCTTACAGATCTTTTCCAACCTAAGTAATCCTGTGGCTCTAGGGAAAGCTGTCTGTTGGTCATCAAATATATGTGGAGCAGTGTGTGACTGAAAGGATACTTCTTGTCCCTTTTTACTCTCACCCTAGTTGCTTCAAAACATGCTCTGGAGAAGAAGCAGCCATACTTCGAAGGGTCTCCTGTAGCTTGTGAACTGCTTGAAGCTGCAATGATTCACATGTTCCTCAAAACACATTTTATATTTTTTACTATTTCAATAACTGTCCACTAGAAAGGAAAAAAATCTCTGAAGACAAATATATTCAGATTATCCAGCTGTGAACATTTTAGTAGAGAGGCTAACTTGAACATGACCTCTTCATAGATAAACTCAAGGTAATGAGGATAATTCTTACAGTAATAAATGTTAAAATTAGGAAACATCTATTCAGATAATTTCATTCTTCACTCACGGTTAAGTTCAAAGTCCTGAAACATGCTTTCCAGCTTAAAAAAAAGTAATCTTAAGAGTAAGGTAATCTAAGTAATCTTAAGATAGTGGTTGTTTGAAAGCTTTTGGATTTAAATGAGTGCATTTTAGAATGCCTTTAAAACAATTTAATTTGCTTTATGCCTCATAATTTGGGGTTTTACACTGGAAGTCAATCCTATTATAATAAGGTTTGAAATTATTTACTACTTCAGTGAAATTGGTGACTCTGAATTACTGCGAGTTTGACTTGTACCTCTTACTTGCTGGGAAACATGTTACTGCTTTAAAACAGTGTTATCAGTGTTTGTCAGTGGCTTCTTTTGAAGTACGTTTAGAATTTCCCAATTGTGTGATTTTTGGTGGTGGTTGTTGTTGTTTTTCTTTTTAAAATTATTCCTGGATATGATAGTATAGCCAGGTAGAGAGAGAGAGAGATTTTGGGACTGGAAAACTGAAACTGTTTCAGTGAAAATGACCAAATGAATTACATACAGGTATATGCACCCAGGGCAGTTCAGGTTGGATGTCAGGAAAACCTTCATGGAAAGGGTCGCCATGCTTTGGAACAGGCTGCCCAGGGAGGGAGTTGAATGGCCATCCCTGGATGTGTTTAGAAATGTAGATCTGGAGCTTAGTGATATGGTTTAGGGTGGACTTAGGACAGGTGGGTTAATGATTGGACTTGATCTTGAACTACTTTTCCAATCAGAATGGTTCTATGATTCTATACACAAACAAGTGCCAAACCCAATGCCACCTGCTGGCAATTAAGTAGCTGTCACCACTGATTCAGATGCTGGAGAAGTCCCACACTGGACTTGATGTCAGATGGGAATCAGGTAGAGGAGCTGGATTTTGGAACTGGATTCAGAAATGCATGATTTTGGATTGAAAGCAGAATAGACAGAGTCCTACTTGAATGCTGGCCTTTGAAAACGAGAGACTGACTCCCAGTATGACATCTATGGTATGGAATACCTTGTAGGGCTGCCTCTCCTGTCTGCTCCTCCCTACAGATGCATCCGGTCACAGCACCCCAGTGTGACACAAAGTGACCTTTGTTCTCACAGAAGAAAGTATAATCAAGAGCCTTTCTGCATACTTGTCCTTGGTAGTGACTGCAGACATTAAGTGCTATCACTTCTAGGAGGAGACACTGTCTGCACAAACACATTGTTAACTGCAGAAAGTGCACGGAGTTAAAAGAAACTGATCTGAGAAGTAAAATCAGTAAACAGAGTTAGTTCTGTTCTAACTCAAACCAGAACAACCGGTTTAATGCTTAGAGCTGGGTACCTTTGAGCCATAATCTCTACTCAACACTTCAATGCTATGCATTCTGCTGGTATGAGTTTCCAAGGCAGGGGTAGAGATAGGATGATGTGCTGCAAGGCAGTTTTGTGGAAGTCTGTCTTTAAGGTGTTCTGGGTGTTTTCTGGACTGCAGAACTCTTTTGCTCTGTGTTCCTTGCTGAAAAAGATCCTTTGCTTCTGAAACCCAGCAGCATTCTCCTTCAGGTGAATTGTCTGCGTCAGGTGAGCAGAATGTTTCCTATGTACCCCCTCGTATTTCTTTCCCTGACAGAGTCCACTAGAGCTGTATTTTAGGCTTGCTACCTTTGGTATACTTAGTAGCCTGCAGGCAGAAACCATGCAGGAGGCTAGGACTTGCTTCTATTCTATCTGGTTTTTTTGGTTAGTTTTACTTTGTACTAAACATTGACTGTATGATCTTTTAAAACTTTCCTATGCTTTAGATTTGAGTACTTATGCCAATACTGTACTGTATATTTTTGTAATTTTTTTCCTAGAACTGACTTGTATTTGTTGCAGCTGAAGCAAGATTCTGGTGATTAAAATGTCTTTCTTCACTGTAATTCCAGGTGCACCTCTTTTGCTTCTGTGTCTTCTACAGTTGCCCATCTCTCTTAAGTGTGCAGTTTTGCCTTCTTCCCCAGGAGGATATAGAAATGAAAAAGTGTCTCCTTAGTTGTTTTTTTTGAAAGACTTTTTGGGGACTCCAGAACTTGGTACAGAAAGGTTAGGTCTAGTTAGGGATTGCTTATTAAGCGTTTTTGAGGATAAAATGGATCCTTCTGTTTCTTCAAAAACAAATATGTGACTTTGGGGGAATTTCATTAATGTTTATAAATATCTAAAGGGCAGGTGTTGAGAGGGTGGGACCAGACTTTTCTTGATGGTGCTCAGTGGCAGGACAAAGAGCACTAGTCACAAACTAGAGCATGGGAAATTCCAAAAGCTTTTTCACAATAAGGATTACAGAGCGCTGGAACAGGCTGCCTGAAGTGGTTGTGGAGTCTTCTCTGGAGACATTTAAAACCTGCTCAGACCTGTTCCTCTGTGATCTCTAGGTGATCCTGCTATAGCACGGGTGTTGGACTGCATGATGTTCAGAGGTCCCTTTCAACCCCTACCATTCTGTGACTTCTTAAGTGCTTTCAGTAGTAGAACAGTGCTGACCACTTCAGCTTTACTGTCAGAAAGAAGTAAGGCAGAAGCAACCTTCAGTCACCAAATAAAAGATCAAAGTTTTTGACCCCCAGGTCCTTCTCCATCAGGCAGCTCTCCAGCCACTCTTCTCCGAGCCTGTAGCATTGCTGGAGGTTGTTGTGACTGAAGTGCATGACCCGGCACTTGGCCTTGTTAAATCTCATACAATTGAGCTCAGCCCATCACTCCAGCCTATCCAGATCCCGCTGCAGAGCCTCCCTACCTCGACACTTGCGCTTAATTTTGTGTTGTCCGCAAATTTACTGAGGGTGCATTCGATCCCCTCATCCAGATCATTGATAAAGATATTAAACAAGGCAGGTCCCAAAACTGAGTCCTGAGGGACACTGCTTTGACTGGTCGCCAACTGGATTTCATGCCATTCACCACCACCCTCTGGCTCGTCCATCCAGCCAGTTTCTAACCCAGCAAAGAGTCCTCCTGTCTATGCCATGAGCTGCCAGCTTCTCCAGCTGAATACTGTGGGGAAACGGTGTCAAATGCCTTACTGAAGTCTAGGTAGACAACATCCACCGCTTTTCCCTCATCCACTAGGCGGGTAAGGTATCTTAGTTTTAAGGTATCTTAGTAGGCAATTGTGAGAGCCCTCTGAGAGTAAGAAAGTTGTATTGATTCACGGCTTGTGAATCTTTGGCACTTTGGGTGCATCCAGAACAATTAGAGGGGGAAATGAAGGAATCGTGGGATGCTTCCCCAAATTATTTAATGGAAATGAACTGACAGCCCACATTTTCGTCCAAGAGGGTTGCTATAACAATACCTTGATGCATGGATTGTTATGGGATTAACTAGAAAGCTCATGGATGCATTACGTACTCCTTTGCTTTTAGAGGTTGCTTTAATATCTATTTTAAAGACAGTAGGAGACATTCACTGTTGCTAAGGATTTTACTCATCAAATGAGAAGCTGTTTTGACTAGTGGAAAAGCACTTTTCCTCCCACTTGTCTCCCTGTAATTCCATATCAAAGGACAGTGTCTGAAGTGCTCTTGTGCTTCAGTGATGAGCCGTTGTCTGGAGTGAGAAGAAGCAGAGTCTGCTTGCCTGCTTTTAAGACTCTGAACCTGACAGAGCAAAGATTCTAGAGCTAAAATACAAAGAAGGTACAATTCCTATTTCACTGCAGAACTTCACCCTGAGCAGCATATAGTGAATTTACCCCTAAATGCACAGATCCTGCAGGACATTGCAGGGACAGCTTGGAGTTCTGTGGCTCTGCAAATTCACACTTATGTCAAAGGAATGCTACTCACTGGCTCATGAGGAATAGCTGCTTCTGTCAAGTACAGTCATTATCTGGTATTCCAGCTCCTGCTGCACACCCCCCCCTTTTTTTTTCTACAGCTCTTGCAGTCTTTGTTTTCCTCCACTGTAGCCATTTTTTCCCTAACAAGATAAGGATTTTCTTTGGTGCAATCACAAATGTTGTCTGTAACTAAACAGGGAGTCTGTTTGTTTTTGTTGGTTTCTTTTTTTCCTGGGTGCAGCAGGAATACAGCTTTCTTGCTTGATGTGATGTTTTGCCAGGGGCTTCCTGCCTGAACTGGGAGTGATGCAGTCTGCACTTACTTCTCCCAAGTAGCTGCCTGTTTTTGAATTCCACAAGTTAATATGTGTTAATGATGACATGTGGTGAAGGAAGTGCCTCAGGATAGCGCTGAATAATTTGAATAATTTAGCCTCAACTTGGGAAGGATTTGGTTTCTCTCTTTAGGTTCTGGACAGATAACTATAAACAGTCATTCATCTTTTTAGTGCCCTGTTTCCTTTGGGGTTGTTAATCAAATGAGACCATTGTCATTCCAAGATTGGAAGAAATTAATGAGGTGCTTTTGCTCTGATACGGCTTAATCAGCTGTAATTAGATTTGATGCAGAGTTGTTCACTAAAATAAGAGCAATGACTCCTCAGCATCACATCTTCAGTGTTTGTCTGGAGAGGTCCCATTCTGCAGTGGAGCTGCTGCAGGATATCATTGCCACAGACTCTTTAACTGACTTAGAGATGTGCTGTTCACCTATCAAGCAGGCTTGATTTAATTTTTCTCAAACATTTTTATTTTCTTCTTTTCTTGGTGATGTTGAGAGACTGTTCACAAAATATGATTCGTGCAGCTATTAATAGGAGGATGTTCAAAACCTCAGTTCTCTGGTTGTTATAAACCACCTCTAGTTTCTGGCCTCCTTTTCCCACATGGCCAGCTTTAATTTGACCTGATGCCAACTGTTTAGTTTATCTTGCACAACTGTTTTTCTTTTCTCCAAAGTGTCTTCCCCTAAGGGCCTTTTGGAAGCTTTTTGGCATGGTCTTAAGATGAAGAGTATTGTCTGTTCTTGCAGAGGGAATAAAGGACAGGATGATGTGGTGTGTGTGGGGTGGGTAGCAGGCAGGTTTGAGGACTGGGGCATTGTGTCACAGGGTGACAGAGTTTTCTGAAGGCAAGGCACAGTAGCTAGTTAACAGCGTGTGACAACTCTAAAATGGGTTGCATCCTCTTATGTTTATTTTTACAGGGTTAGGTAAACGGACATCTCTTATTCACCTCCTGCTTCTTCAAGAGCACCAGTAATCCATTTTTATGTTTGAGAGATTTTTGCAAGCAGCATAGATAGTTGCCAAACAGCTGTGCCCCTTGGTTGTACTGCAGAAGTCTGGAGGCTGTGATGCTGTTTGGATCAGGGAGTTGATCTGGGTCAGTGGGGTTGAATGAACAGTTGGCTTCCTCTTGCTTCAGGACTGCCCAACTCAACACACTGACAATATTTGAAATTAGTGTTTTATACTTAACATAAGCACATGCATTTTCTCTGAGGCTTGTGATGCCAAATTTGTTCAAGTAGCATTGGTAACTGTTTCATAAAAGCATCATGCTATGGCTCATGGTTGTCCATTGACTTAAAAAGTACAAAAACCTTTTCCTCTTTGTTTTTGTTTAGAAAGTTTCGTGTTTAGTACCTGTATTAAGCATGTAAACTATCTTGACAGGAGAACTGCAGAATACTTTTGTGGTTTATCTGTTGCTCAAAGTTGTGAGATGAGTTTGGAAATTTATTTTGGAGCTCTGCGAGAGTTGGATCAGGTGCCATGGAATGAATTATCCTGGACTGATCTCCATCTCTCCTTTGGGGTGGTGGATTACTAGTCCAGGAATCCCATCAAACGATAAAATATCATTGAGTTTTTGTCTAGATACACTTTATAGAATTGAGTAGTTCAGAATAGGCCAACACACTTTTTCTGCTTCTGGTTCCTTGCCTCTAATATTTGTCTGGTACCCAATCTTTAATATTTGTATGCTTTACTGGTTTGTGCATGACTGTATGTGATCTATGTTTCCACTATCCTTCTGCCAAACATCCAGAGTTTGAAATACCATCCTGTGTTCACATCTGATCTATGTTGAATCTGAATTTATGATTCACAATATTGGTGTTTACGGTCATGTGTCTGTGGTGTCAGACAGTTTGCTGACTGCAAATTGGAGTTCTAGATGTTTCATCTCAGGTGCACGCTTGCTTAGAAATTCAAATATATCACTGAGAACTGCATTCCACCTTCCGATATCTCAGAATGACTAAACAGAGTTCACTGCAGTCTTCCACAATCACTTCTTAGAAATTTGCAGAGAAAAATAAATGTTCTTGTTATGATAACTGTTCTTTTAGTTAAGATGAGAGCAAAGGATGTTTCTGACATATGCTTTTGATTAAAGCTGTTAGTATAACTGAATGGTAATTCATACACTTACAAAGTGACAGATTTATTCACTTTGTTCACCAACAGTATCTAAAGATATTAAGATGGGATGAATTTTCTTTTGTTCTTTCTTCTTTGGCCCGAAAAGGGCCGAGTGGTCATATTCTTTTGCAGGTAAGATACTTAATGACCTCCTCACTTGAAGTGTTGCGGGTCAGTCTATAGATGGACAAGTTAGTTACAAGATGAATAGGACTGGAGTCACTTTATAATTTCAGTGCTTATAGAAAATCTGCACAAGCTGTTTGCTTTCCACTGTACTTTTCTTAGGATAAAAGATTTCTTTCTTCATGACTAGGTTGGTCTTTGTGAAAAGAAATACAACTAAGTACGCCTGAAATACAGCTAAGATGCTCTTAACTGGGAGAGCTTCTCTGCTTTGTTTCGGTGATCTTGAGCATCTAATTTCCTAATCTTGTCCTGTAAGGACATGGAAGGAGGTCTTGTTAGCCAGTGGTTAATGCGTGTACTGCCTTGCCAAGGGCACATATTACTGAGCTATGTGGCTTACAAATAACTAGTATTATTTTTTTCCCCCCAATCAACAGGAAAAACCTAAATAACTTATAAAAAGCCAACGTTGCTTTGAGGAGGAAAAGGTGTGATACTTTGAATTGAGGAAGTACCTGTTGCTCTAGCTGCTCTCTTTAGCTGTGTACAAATGTTCTTTTGCATGTGGGTTAGTTTTTTTGGGGTTGGTTTGTTTTTCCTGCCAACGTACTGGAATGGGAGACTTGCTGGAATCAAGTATAAAACAGGGTAAGTAAAGTTTACAGGTGTGTGTGATTCAGGCAAAAGATAGGTTCACAAGTGATGATTGCTGTGTGGTGAGTGGAAGGGAGACTGGGTTCCTTTTCGGTAGCACAGAATAATCTATCCAACAGTTTATGGGGTTTATGGATGTGCAGTAACACTTAAATGGTTAAAAGCCATTCTCCAATATTGCTGGACCTTTTGTTAGTCCTCCATCTGACTTGTACTACCTCTGGGATGAAGGGAGCATGTTTGCCATTTCGGTTTTGATCAGGTTAGGTAACTACAATGTTTTTCTTGGTTTTCATAGAGCAAATTCGATTAAAGAATATAAGAAAAGTATATGGAAGGTGCTTGTGGTATCGTTTGCGACTTTTGAAACCACAACAGAACATAATTCCTACAGTAAAGTAAGTATGTTTCACTTACAGTTCCTACCTTTTTTTTTAATTAAAATTATTTTGCATAATCAAAGCAACTGCAATTAGCTTATATAAGAATGGCTTTTGTGTCACAGAGGAAATGTTTGCAGTCTTCTACATTTGAATAATTAATATTTAATTATTATTATCTAGGAGAGCTTGAAATCAAGATGGATGCTCTTTGTCCTTTATAAAATGTCTGCTAAATGAAATAGGCGAATCTCAGCACTGATACGTAAATAAACAATGCTTTTGTCCCTTACATCTGTTTGTTGCTCCAGCCCTCAAAATATTTTGCTATCTGTTAGGCATCTTTCAGCTTTTATTTTAACATTGACTTGGTCTAGGTTCAGGTTAAAATCATCCTTTAAAAAACAGGAAATACTATTCTGTACCTGTGGAGGACAGACAGTTAAAGAATGTAAAGTGTCTGTTGGTTGTGTAAGAAAGGAAAAGAGGGAGGGACGAAATTAATTGGAAGTCAGAGCAGCTGTCTCATGTGTGTGTCAAAGGTAGTAGGTATGAATATTTCACTTACTTTAAAATGGCTTTAATGTTTCTTGCTATTTTAATATGATTTCTGGAGACTGACTTAAAATTGCTGCTTGTGTTATTTGTAAAGTTATCCTAAAGCTAGTGAATTTGTAGACTTAAAAATCTTTCTTCCAAACAGGAAAATAGTCCTCCTTGCTGGCTGGGCTTTATTTTTGTTTCTTGCATACAAAGTTTCCAAAACGGATCGCGAGTATCAAGAGTACAACCCTTATGAGGTTTTACATTTGGATCCTGTAAGTAAAAGTATCTTTTGTTAGTCTGTGCTGCTGTAATCTATGTTTAATTTTTTTTCTTTGAACAGTTAACTTCAGAGAATGTGTCTGGTGGCTTTGTTCTTCTTTGTCACCTGGAAGTTGCTGCTGCATGTTGTAAAGTAATTTGTTAGATACTCTTTACCTATATGTGTACTAAATTGTGGCTTTTGTGTCTAACTTCTTCAAAAGTCTGATAATATATTGAGGTGTGTGTGTGTTTTTTTTTTTTTTTAAATCTATTTTGAATCTTACTTTTAATGATGGTACAGGCAAACCAAAGTTATTCTGCTTGGTATGCCTGGTGAAAATCATCTCAATAGCCATTTTTAGGGATGCTGCTGAAGAAACTGGAATAAACAAGAACACAGATTCATTTGATTTGCATTTGTCAGTAGTGTTTCTTTTGTAAATAAAAGGTTTCACTAAAGGCTGTTGGTGATGTACACTTTAATGTAGTGAAGGTTACCTTGAATCATAGCTGCATCTGTGAATGCACACTGGAAATTCTAAGTAGTGATATGGGCCAGTTTGTCTTTTAAACTGGAAAAAATATGCATATTGTTTACCTAGAGAACAGATAATGCTTTATAGTTAAGATCTGATTCAGAAATGACTGTAACACCTTACGTAGTGTGAGGAAACAGGCAGACATCTTGGACATCTCTTAAATTCTTATTCTTGTCAAATTCTTTATCTTAACCCCAATATCTCAAGCAAATTCTCTGGTTTTCATAATTTATTTCCTCATACACAGCTCCTCTCTTGAATAAAAGAGTCATTTCAGCTCTGAAATCTGATGTGTTTTTTACTCTCCAGTCTAAGGAAGTAGTAGACTGTGGATACAGCTTGGCACAACAGCACGGAAGAGCTTGGAACAATAACATGAGGAATGTACCTGTTATGATTAGACTTGGTGTACATTACATTGTTAGTATGAGAGAGCCTAGTATGTTTATGAACGTTAACAAATACATCTCTTACCATTATGATGTGGTTGTCAGCATTAACCAAGGCAGACATGCTGCTGAATATAGTGTTGTCGAATGATAGTCATGTTGTACTAAATACAGAGCTAAAGTAAATGAAGCCTCAGGGTAGTTCAATATTTGGTTTAGTTTTATTGAAACAGTACCATTATCTTTAAGTAACTTGTGTGTTTACTATGCAGTTAAGGTCAGCAAACTAGATCTCTGTACCACAGCGTGTTGAGAAGTCCTGTGGCAATAGTTTTGTGAAAGCAGACAGCTTGCTGGAAAATACTGATCTGCGCTTACTGTGAAGTTTTGTGGATATTCTTGAACAGCAAAGTTCACAGTCTAACCTGAAAGTTAGTGCACGGGGGTTTGCAATGTGCTGTAGTAGAATAAAAACTGTTCTCTCAGTTGTAGGTAATGTATTCTCTTTGTTTAAGAAGTCTGAAATAATTTATGGGTAGTGTGATTCTAGTCAAAGGTATTTTTAAGCAGCAGGGCAATCCACTGTTCCTAGTGACTGACAGATTTATTTCTGCCTGCAAGCTGCAAGTGAACCATCATACTTGATGTATGAACTCTTGCTTGAATAGAATAATATTGTAAGTGCAAATTCCTCATATTCAGGGTATCTTCAAGAAATACAAGATTTGTCAAACAGATAAGAAAGCCTTACATTTTTTTCCTATGGGTGGATGAGCAAGGTAACTTAGAAAAAACCCAATACACAGTCATGTGAGTCTCATTTTTGTAGACTGACTTCTAATCTGATTAAAAAAATATAATGGTTATGGCAATTTTTCCAATAACACTTTAATGTTTCTGTGAAATACCTATGTAGTTTCATGATCACACATTTAAAATATCATTTTTTTACTTCAGTGAATGGTTTGGAGGAATTATTGCACAGTATACTTACATAACGATAATAGAAAAATGGATTTGATTTAAGGTTTAGTTAATTTGATTTTGTTTTTAATTTGATTTATTTGATTAATCTCAATTTTCCTTTGAAAGGGAGCAAGTATATCGGAAATTAAGAAACAGTACCGTGCGCTATCACTCAAATACCATCCAGATAAAGGAGGAGATGAAGTTATGTTCATGAGGATTGCTAAGGCCTATGCAGCGTAAGTTTCTCTTTTGCCTTTTGAAAATGGGAACTTTGTATTATGGGGAAGAAAGCCCTTAGGGTAATTTCAGGGATGGCCTAAGCAGCCACTAAAGATGTACTTGGATGTGACTAAAGTCAAAAGACACCTTAGTCCAGTGCATACTTGTACAACTTGGGAAGGATGATTTAATTGTTTAGCAGCTGTCACAATACAGTGGCAGTTACACTGTGTTACACTCTGTGTTGGCTGGGAAGTGTTCAGTCTGATACATTGTAAATCTTAACGATGACAAAGAACAAAATGGGCTTTGTGGTTTTTTAACTTGCCAACCATACTGTAGCGATTCTAGAGCATTGCTTAGAAAGTGTGTTGTTCATCTTACCTGGTGGTAAAGCCAAAGAGTGAGAGACACAATTTAACTCTGTTCCTGTCTAGCAACAGAGACGTTTCAAGCTGGTTCTGACTCAAGGGTTTTTATCAGTGCACCCATGTCTCTTTTTATCTGCTCTTGCTCCTGATTTTTCAGTCAGTGACAGTTTCACGTTACCTGTGTGGTTCTTAAAAGGTTGAAACCTCGAGTCCTCTTTGCCTCTGGGGTATTTTTTGGATTTACCTCTGCTTATAACTGCTTTATATCTAAGAAATGATGGTTAGTATTTCAGAGCAATGTAAAGGAAACAGTTTCTTACTGAATTTTATTATCACCAAGATGTGGACTTGGGTTTTGTAACATTCTTTCCTCCTCTAAGATCATCTGTTACAGTCCAGTAGTCTCTGACCAGGTGTTTTTTAGATATTCTACTTGTAGAGTTTGTAATGTATGTAAAATCTGTGTGTCCAGAGACAGACGATGTTACATGTGATTTCTGATTTAATGGAGTCATGTATTTGTATTGTGTTTTTTGTGTATTTGGTAAGTGAGACTTGGCAAAATGCAGGAATTTTAATACACAGTTCAATGACAACACCATGTTTCCATTACTGATCTCTCTGGTACATTTGCTGTCACCATGTTGCTTGTCCCCAGGCACTGGCAAGGTGTGTGTAGGTTGAACCTAGCTTGAGCCTGTTGATCTCATCAAAATCCTTGTGCTAGATGTCTAGTTTTTGTGCTCTGTGTTGGGCTGAGTTGGTTGTGCACTCCTCCATGCTGGTTTGGCAAACTTGAGGATACATAAGCATGTTTTTAATGCACTCCAGAAGAAATGTTTACACTACCAATTGATCTGCGGGACTGCTGGTAGGTATTTCTGTTGAACAAAGGCCACTCTCTAGGGCCTTTTGTGTTGAGACAGTCAGCTGCTTTGTGGCAGCTGTGGTGACTCGCTGGTCAGTCTGAGCTTTGTGGAAGTAGCCCTTACTATTCCTCTCTGAGCCTTCTTTCATTGTTGGAATTTATCAGGTTGCTCATATCATCAAGTTGATGATTTCTGGTTTTAAGTCGGTTGTCTTATGTTAATGTTACTGACTGAGAGTCTTGTTTGGAATGAGGTGAGAAGGACAACAAACCCCATGCTCACTTGAGCAGTTCTGAAATCACACTTGATGCTCAAACACATCTGTATGGAATATTCTTCAGTAAGATATTCTGACATTGCTTTCTAAACTGAAATATCTCACTGCTTTGCAAGATAGACCTCAAATACTTGGTGATACAGTCTGATACTTTAAACTCTCATGGAAGGACTGTGATAGAGGCGTATTTTGAAGTCCATGGCCGTAGCGTTCCTTAGCTGTGAGAGTATAAAAGCCACCTGTTCGGTGAGTCTGCTTGTTAACAAATGTGACACACTGAGTCGGGCATCCCCTGATTATTTCTTTCACTACATTTTTTCCATGAGACAAAGTCTGTATAGTGGATGCCTGGTGTTACATTTCCTAAAGCAGTGGTTTTTAGGTTTTTTTTTTTTCTAGTAACAGAAATACTGTTTGAGGTGGTACATTATTACCAAGAATCTGTCATTGCAGAAAAGGCATAGTAACTCTTAAGATTTAGAAGGTGGTATCTTAATTTAGTTATCTCTTAAATATGAAACAAGGGGCAAAAAACCAAACCCAAAACCAAACCCAGAACCAAATGCGCACACATGCCATCGAAAGCTGAAAGTCATGAATTAAAAGCCCATGTGGACAACTTGTACTTTATCAAGTAATCTTTCATAGTTACCATTCTTACAAATGTAACTTCTTTCAACTGTTGTATATCAAGATTTGCTGTGCTGTAACCTGGCTCTTTGAGTAGGCAGTCACTCTTATGAAAGGGTATGTGCTGGTTACGTCTCGTCTACTAGGATGCAGCTTCTGAATCTGGTTTCTTCTGCTGTCAGTGCTGTTCTCCTGAAGGAACACAGCAGTTTTGGTTCATATCAGATTTTATACGAACAGTATCAGAAACTTTTTTTCAAACCTTATGTTACAGATAGTGTAAGTGCCACATTTGAAAGTATCCATATATTAATGAGTTAAAGCAATTTCTTCTCTATTAACTTAATTTCTCTTCTTGAAACTAGCTTAACGGATGAAGAATCCCGAAAAAATTGGGAAGAATTTGGTAATCCAGATGGACCACAAGGTAACAATTATGAGTGACTGAAGCTATGTTATTTCAGTTTGAGCTGTGTAATATCTGATCATTTGAGTAGCAAGCATATTGTGATGTTTATAGAATAACATTTTTTCTTGGATTTGAAGCGATGCTTCTGTTCAATTCTTTACTTGTGAAACTGGTGCTGGGACGGTAGTGGGTGGGAAAGGCAGGAAAGAGTTTGCTTTCACATTTCTCAAACTTCCTGTTAGGGGAAAAATGGTTGTTTGTTTTTTTTAATAAGGCTGCAGCAAAATACAAGTAAGATCTTGCTTCCAAAATAACTGTCACAATATCAGCAAAATGTTACTATAACTCTTAGTCTAGTTTATGCATAAATAACTTTCCTAGGACCATTTCTCAAGGTAAACTGATCTTTTTGCATTCAGAAGCTACAGAGTGTTGCCATAGCACAGGATTTCAGGTTGGGCAGTTGTCAGTGAACTTCAATGGATGTGAAGCTGTGACTTCAAAAGAAAACTCGGCCAAAAGCTAAGAATTTAAAGGCAGAAAGGTCCCTGTTTGTTTTGACTCTGGATTTCTGGAGATCAAAATGAATCTTTGGTAGAGCAGCAGTTCATACTGTGGGTATGCACCTCCTGTTCTACTGAAACCCTAACTCAAACTAAGTTGCTCTTGGAGTTCTCTGCTTTGCTTCCAGGTCTCTCATGGCTTCATCTGAAGGGTGGGAAGAAGCTGGAAAGACTTTCTTCCATAACTCTGTAACCTTGTTCCACATTGAAGTGTGAGGAGCTTTCTAATTCAGTGGAATTCATCTTCTCTCTATTTATACACCTGTAGTGTCAAAATCTGTATCTGAGCTATGTGCTCTAGTTTGTTAGTTCTCTTTAGCGAAAGAATGACAGTCTCTTATAGACATGTATTCTGGAATGAGATGAAGCACGTCTGGTATTAGACTAGCCAAGTTAGATGAGGTACATCCCACTCTGACCAGTGCAGAAGAGCAGCAAGCAGTATTCCTCTCTACCTGGCTGAAGCAGCATGGAGGTTAGAGGCAGGCAGCCAAGACTTTCTTCTTACTTATGACTTGCTCCTTTACTACAATGCACAAAATCGTTTGAAGAGTGTTTAAAAGCAGGTGAAGGGACCTGGAAAGTAAAAGAATATGCTTGTAATAATGTAAGACAGTTTTAGTGTATGATTTTAGTGTATGTATTTGCTAGTACTTCAGCTCAGCAAGCATGAATGGAACACAAGGGATTCTCAGACCAGAGGAGAGAACTGTTCCTGGAACAGTTTGAAGCTGCAGTCCTAAGGGTCAAAAATATTGCAGGAAACTGAAACTGATACCACTAGTAAAAGTAAATTGTTCAAAAAAATCCATAACCATTAATAGGTTATGGACAGAAATGTCTCCAGACTCTTTGCTGGAGTAGGGCATTTTGTTTAACTTGACATGGTAAATTCAGTCTGAGTTATTTGCTTGAATTCCTTTGTCCCAATAAATAGCATTTTACAACTTAACTATGTGAAAGTAATGTTAGGCTTCAGCATATCAACTGGTTTTCTGCATCGATGGCTGTTATAGTCTGTTGTAGACAATATCAGAACAGTATAGTATCATAGAATCATCAAGGTTGGAAGAGACATTCAAGTCCAACCATCTGCCCTACAACCCCTAACCACTAAACTATCTCCTGAAACAACACGTATACCTGTTTTTTGAACATCTCCTGGGATGGTGGCTCCATCTCCTCCCTGGGCAGCCTGTTCCAAGGCCTCACCACTCTTTCTGTGAAGATTTTCCTAAGTACCAATCTGAACCTCCTATGGCACAACTTGACCCCATTTCCTCTTGTCCTGGCCAACACCTTCCTCACCACGATCTCCCTTCAGGTAGTTGTAGAGAGCAACAAGAAACCTCCTCTTCTCCAGGCTGAACAGCCACAGCTCCCTCAGTCTCTTCTTATCGGAGCTGTTCTCCAGACCCACTTGCCCTTGTTTTCACTCTCTCTCTAGCACCTTGATGTCCTTCCTATACTGCAGTGCCCAAAACTACACAGTGTTCAATGTGCATCTACATACACAGGAGGTCCTTGTCTGTCCATAATTAAGGCAGTCCTCATTGACACCTGCTAGTACTGAGGAAAGCATGCTTTTTCAATGTAAGGTTTTTGTCGGTGGTTTTGTTTGGATACTTTTTATTAAGTGGACTCTAGACATTTGTATTTGTTAACTTGGTTCCCTAGAACTTTCAGTATTTAGATAGGCTGCATTCAAGTTGAATTTATTACCACTGAAGTGTCTGAAGAGGAAGTGTTTCATGCTGTTCTGTACTCACATCTGTGTAATTGTAGGTGTTACAGATAGAGAATTATGTCTTCTGTTTCCCGCAGTCTAACTCCTTTAGAACTGAAAAGTGTACTTTCCTTTTTCATGCCAATCACACAGAAAGAAATGTGAACTGCAGAGGGCTCTTACAATTTCCAGCTTAGAAAACTTTGACAGTTACAAATGAAGAGAAATTTTCCAAAAGAATGAATTTGTTCAAATGGCTTTCTTGTAGTTCACATATTTACTGAGTTGTGTGTATTTAAACTGCAGAAAAGTCCTGCACAACAGAGCTCAGAATTTGATCCATCTGTGAAACCTCTGATTTTAAAAAATATACTGATAAATCTTGCTTCTGTATTTCTCTGCAATATGTTAAGCTAAAATCTCTTGTATTTCAGATGTTGCATTTAAGTCTTATTTTATTACATACTTGACTATATTTCCAATTTATTATTTTGCTTTTGCTGAATGAGTTAGAATTCTGCTTGTTGAGGTGATAAAAAACCCACCACAAAAAATTCTCATATTTATCACTTCAATAAGCAGAATTCGAACTCATTTAGCAAAAGCAAAATGTCTCTTAATTTGTTTGACAGACTTAATGTGAGTATTAATATTTTTATACTGAGTTGTTTTTTTAATCCTGCAGCTACAAGCTTCGGTATAGCTTTGCCAGCTTGGATTGTAGATCAGAAAAATTCAATTTTGGTGAGTCAACTTAGCTCAAGATTTTAAGATGAACTTTCACATGTTAACTTTGAAATGTTTGTGCATCATAATGCACGTTTTAATCATCATAGTATGATCCAAGTGCATGTGTTTTAAGCAAATTTGAGTGGCCAATAGTGTTGGAGTAGCTTAACTCTATCCTCCGAGAGTAAAGGATTTGTATGCTTGGAAACATTGGTAACTGCTACAAGGCGTGTGTTTGCTGTTGCAAGGAAACATATGCTGAACTGGTTTGTTAGCTGGATTTGTGCAGTTCCGCAAATTTGTGACGCTGTAATAATCATACAACGTCTAAATGTTCTTTGTATCGCATTTGTTTGCTGCAAGGTATTTTTTTGGTTTACCCACTTGATTTCTTTTAATGTGGTAAACATCTCTCTCCATTGCATAACAGTTTAACCATCAAGTCTTTAATTATTAAAGAAACAGAGACAATGTGTGGGTAATCTAAAAGACTACTTACACTAAACTGTTACTCTTTATTTAAACACTACCCCTTTATTTAAACCCTTATTACTTATAAGTTGTTCTTCAGAAATAAAGATGAGTATTGTGCAGTAAGCTTACATTAATTTTTGGTAGGCTTGTGGTGATGCTACTTAACTGTATTTTAGAAGAATGTTTAAAGAAGAGTGGCATTAAGTAACTGGAGTAGCTAATGCAGTGTGTTTTATAATTTTTCTTTAGGTTTTACTTGTATATGGATTAGCATTTATGGTTATTCTTCCAGTTGTTGTGGTAAGTATCTTATAATCGACATTCTGCCTCCTCTAATAAAGCTGTAAACAAAGCTGCCTTAGACTAGAGTGACTTTTTCTTGTCTTTCATGGAGCAAGCAAGTGAGATTTTTCTTTTCTTTTTCTGTTATTAGAGAAAGTGTAGCTGATGTAGAGTTTCCAAAAAAATGCTGTGACATGATAGGGGGCTGTAGGGAAAGTGTTGGATATGATAAGCATTAGACTGAGTTATGTAATATGTCTTGTACCTTCTGTCATTCATCACATAAAAATTAATGTGATGTGATGAACTTGAGTATGCTCAGTGGTGTAAAGACTGACATGTCTGTAGCTGGTGGTTGATTTGGTTTCTTATGGCTGCTTTTGTTTTCACAATATCAATTTTTATTCATCTTCTGTACCCCATGACATGTCTGCTCTTGAGATTTCTGTGTGTGAGGAATCAGTTGCTAGGTGAATGATATTTCAGGTCTTGTGTTTGTCCTACAGTATTACTTTTGAAGAGTGTCTCTATTCAGTGATTGTACCTTTGGGGTATGAGGTGAAGGAAGACTCAAAAAAATTCGACATCATAAGCCTTAACGCTTTTGGGAAGAAGATTTTAATTTGAGAAAGTATTGGCATCTTGACAACTGCTTACATCTCTGTATGCAGAGGCTCAGACAGGCATTTTCTGTTCTCTTTGAAAAGAGCCTGTCTGCATAATTAATGATTCCGTGTAGAAAATCAAATGTGGCAATCTCAAGTTATCAAATAAGAAATCTGAAATACAGGGTAGCGTTCACATATTTCTCCAATTTTTCTTTGTAGGTTTCAGTTGGTGTCTGTTGATGCTCTTCTCTCTCTGTGTGTGTGTGTGTGTGTACATATATACATATACACACTTCTAGGGTTTTATACTGAGCTTGTCATAGCTCAAGTAAAAGTAAACATCCTTTCTCTTGTTAGGAAGAAATGTCCTGAGCAGAGAGAGAAACAATCTGCCTCTTCTTGCCTCTGTACCAGATGTAGATGTCTGCATTCAGACTTTTCACTGTGGATGTCTTTTTATAATCAATGAGGTGGAATAGCCATTTTTATGAAGCAAGTTATTTTGTACTTTCAGTCTAAAGTAGACATGCAAGATGATTCATACCTTTAATGGGCCTGTTTCCCTTTTATGAATCAATAAAGGAGCTGAAGTTAACAGTACTATATTCATTGTTTAGCTGAGATGGGCACCTAAAATAACTTACACCCTTTGAATACAAATCAACAAAAAAGGAGAAATCCCAATGCACAGTTCTTCTTAGACCTCCACTGACCTAAATGATGTTCTGTGAAGGAGGTGAGGGAGATGAGCTGTACCTGCAAAAGCTCTTAGGGCAGCCTCCTTCATTCAGATTTAGGCTGACTATAGTTGCATTTTTCTTCAGTACCTATACTTAAAGGCTTGGTATCTATGAAATTACAATTAAATTTTTAATTGCTAAAACTTTAAAAGAAATTTATGCACTGGCTTTAGTTAGTGTTCATCTATTTATGGAAGGATCAATCCTAATTTAAAAACAGTAATTTGTGGGGAACCAGTCAGAGAATTTCCCAAATAATCGAGTAAATTGCAGAGTTCTTGCTACAGTAGGGGGATTTAAGGAAGCATCACTTATTATTTTCTGCTTGTTACTTTTCACTTCTTTGAGACGTGTCTTTTGTTTTTTCTCATGTTAGTGAACTCTGCTTACAGGGAGGAGTGTAATGACCAGACTGCTGTTTATAACCCAGCACATCATTTTTCGTAAAATACATTACAGAGTACTGTGCACAGTGTACAGTGAGTTCCATAATCTGAAGTCACTGATATAATGTTAATGAGGGAACTGATAATTTTGAATTATCAGTTTCTGATAATTTTGAAAACTTTGCGTGTGAGCCTTAAGGCATATATCTTAAATCTGATAGTAGCAGCAAGTACACTCAGCTACATCCAGATTTCCCTTCTGAAAAGTATTTTCTGATTAGGTGACTTGAGTGATTTTTTTTTCAAATTTTTGTATAAGGAAAGAAGTCTTGTATTTTTTTCTTGGTTTGGCCTTGGTCTGTCTAAGCAGAATTGGATTTGAATCCTGTGCTGCACAGTAGGGAGTTATTGCATATATAGAAAGGCGTAAATGCAGTGGATTTACTGCTCAGTGGATTCACTAAAATGAACAAAGTAGTGTGCACATGCCTGTTTTGTGGGGATTTCCTTAGGCTAGATAGAGATCTCCCGGGAATACAAAATAGACAGACGCAAGGCGATCAATATGATCAAGCGAATGCCGTTTATTAAGCATCAGACTAGCCCTTTTATACACAGCCGGGTGGTCCATGTGATACGTGTGCATTGCTGATTGGTACAACACATCTGTCCAT